>CM033745.1:7103249-7647486 GCA_019671005.1 Hibiscus mutabilis
TGTTGATTTTGTCAAGTCGGCTTTTGTGGTTGAAATGGTATTAGAATTTTATGGTATGTCATCAGTTTATAAGATGTAAATGGTTAAAACCCCCCACCATTAATAATTTATCTAACAAAGCAGCATTTCGTACTAAAATAAGCCATTTTTATAACATTTTTGCAATGCCAAGACTGATCTGTACAGAATGAAACTTGTAAGCAGCTTTTATACTCCCTAAACATGGGGAACCTCTTCGATTTCTCCATTTTCATCGCATCAATTAATAAACATTTCATACTTTACATCTTATAAACCATTTACGACTAAAACTGGACCTTTGATATATGTACTTAAAAGCAACCCCAAACTCCTATTGTATTTCTACTGTAAATTTCCTCACCAGATTCCATTGTGGATGCTTGTAAAGAAATGAACTTGTAATCCTTTATATGCTTTCGTCGTTTTCTGTTCTGTTGGACCAGATTATCTCGATTTCAAGCGTTCTGGAAGACTCGCCTTTGTTGCTATCATGGTTCAGGCTGAATAAACCACTGTATACTCCCTCCGTCACGACTTTGTCGATCTGAATAGTCACTCTTCCTAAAGTCGACTGGAAAAACCAACATCTCCATCAGAAATCAGAAAGTAATACAACAATTTGCAAAAGATACGATGAGAAATAACTATTAGGACTTTTTTATCCAATCTAAAAGGAAAACTGTTCATCCAAGCACACCTGAGAGGGTCACTGCATTGAGGTTACAACATTTTAACCATGGTATATTCAGAACAAGATTCGGGCGTTTACCTTCCCAAAAGTACTTTTACTTTTGCAAATGATATGAAGTTTTTGTCCCTTTGGGGGAACATCAAAAGCCCATGTGAAGCCTTCTTTCCACTCGGGACTGGTACTGTGGTTCACGACCTAATCGTAGTGCAAACAAACCCATTTGTGTTAAAAATGTCATTTAAAATATTTTGATGAATAAAAGAACGAGAAACATCGACTTTCTTGATAAATCCATATATGCGGACTTCAATTGTTTTTGAACCTAACAAGGTGATGCATTCATGCATGCCATAAATGCTCCTATAAAGTGGCAGACTCAGGAGCCATCAAATAAAATAAGAAATGATAATATTCCAAAGACTCTATTTTCTATAACCTGGCCTGGCATATGGCAATTAATGCAAATGGAACCCCATGAATAAATCAAAAAAGAAAAAGGTTAAGATATGGAAAACCTCCAAGTACAAAGAACAAACTACATTTCATATGACCATAGACCCAACATATAAACAAGTTTACTTTCCAACCACTTCTGAATAGAACTGTTACCTTGGTTTGCCGGGGAGGACCATTGCCTATTGTCAAACGGCAAAATGCATTTGTGGTTCCCACGGCTTGCTTTAGGTTGCTACCACGCTTGATGGTAACAGTCAAACACCCTGGTAAGCAGTGCAATAGGCTGTCTGCCCTCTCATGGAAACTTGGAGGACAAGTTTTCATCAGCATTTGCAAGATAGGAATTGCTTCAGCTGCAATCATGGACTGAGATCTTGCAATTTCGATTGGCATGGTTGACCAAGAATGTTTTAGCAAGCACATGGTATCTAATACAGATTCCTGGGCACCCTCACTCCCTGACTTTAGTGCTCCTACTAGATGGGGAATACATAGGGTAGCTGCTTCAGAAATTTGGAGCTTGGGAAAGTTGGCGAATATCACATTTAATGTTCTCAAGACTTCTTCATTAATAGCTGCAGTAGACCACAATTCTCTCTCAAGGGCAGCTGCACGACAAAATGATTACACCTTTCAATATCAAATGCAATGCTGAGAACCAAAAGAGAGGAAAGACTCATTTTGATATTGTGTGTTGGCTAGAAGTTTTTTAAGAGTAAAACAATAGTCATTTATCATGTAAATGAACTCTGGATAGAAATGAATTGTGCTGAGTTAAGCAGATATGTGGAACATTCCTCCTTTTCTTACTCTTACTAACATTAATTTCGATTAAAACAAAAAAGATTAAATACACAACTTGATGCTTCGAACTGAAACGAAAAAAAAGCTTTTCAATGTTATATCACCTGTCAAAGATCTGATGAGCTCGTTTGATACGTATTCTTGAAGCATGTGATTAGAGAATAAGAATTTGATCAGCAGCGCTGCCTGAGAAGCTACTTCTACGATAGGAGAAAGTAAAAGTTCCTGGATTACTAATATGCCACCTGCTTCAGCGACAGCGCGCCTATTAGTTCTACTACGCATGACAAAGTTCTGCAACACACAAATTGCAACCATTTTCATGTCTTCTGCTGGCTGATCTTCAAGCAAGCTTACAAGTGCACGGCATGCAGAAACAGAATCACGGGCTCTAGCATGTCCTTCATGCTGGGAGAGGTTCCCAAGAGCTAAAGTTGCAAGGAGCCTGCCAGATTCTGACCTTGTCTGTGGGTCTAACAGATACTGTGCTAAGGGTGCAATTGCGTACTTAGAAGCCTTCTTCTCTCGTACCCTTAAATTGTTAAATAAACCTTCAAGCAGTCTGCCAGAAGCTTCTTCACACTGGTGAGATCGTAGTAGATCCAATAATGCATCTATACCTCCAGCTTCAGTCATCTGTTCGACACTTGAAGGATCGCTCCTTTCATGGACAATTAAGGCATTGAGAGCCACCGTAATGGTGCTCTCCACCGTGGAGTGCAACATTTTGACCAGAACAATCAAAGGAACTTTAAAATAGTACTCAGCATTGAAATGCAAAACATTGGAGAGAACGAAAGCAGCTGATTCCCAAAGCGCTTGAGGCGGCTGAGGATCATCCTGAATGATGACCTTTGAAAGCTCAAAAATACCTCCAGCATCAGCAACAGCCTTTGGCCAACTAGCAGAGATCTTTTCCAAAGCTTTAACTGCCGTTTGCTGCAGATTCAGTATTCCAATTCCAGCAAGCTGCACCAGCGGCACAACTGCATTTTTTGTAGTGACGTCCTGCTGAAAATGTTCCTGCGCAAGAAGATGAGTCAACAATTCTGTTCCAAGCTGCTGAATAGCTTGAGCTGGCGATTCCAGAAATGAAATCAGAGGCTCGATGACTTGACTGGGAGTCAATTTCAGAGTTGCAAGGCTTTGCGGCTTCTCCCAGATATTTACAAGTGCTTGCAAGGCACTGTGTTGTCCCCACAAACCAAAATCTGGACGAAGTAAAACCATGAAAAGTGGCTCAATTATTTTCGCAGCATCTGAACTTCTAGCAATAGCGTTACTATTTGTCAAAATCCGGAACAACTCTGCGATTGAGGAACACAATGAACTGGACGCAAGAGGGAGTACCTCCAGACAATTATCAATAATGCCAGCTTTCACCATGTCTGATTTGAGTGGTGTGCGGTCTTTCCCCAACTTTATGAGTGCACATATGCTGGCATCAATAAGCTGGTGGTTTCTTCCTGAAACCAAGCCAACAAGGAGATCCACAATGTCATATGCTGCTGCAAGCTCCACCTGCCGCTCATCATGCAACAATCTCTCAAAAGCACAAACTCCAGACTCCACTGTAGTACTAACATCAGACTGCATAAGAGAAATAAGGGGCTGTATGCATTCGGAGGCTATAGGATCTGCTCTAAATCTAGTATTATCAAAGAGAACAAAACAAAGTTGTGCAGCATTTCTTTTCAATTCCAAAGATGAAGCAGAAGACAAGATTTTGTATATACTCTCGAGTGGGTTTCCTTCCACATCAGTCATTAAAGCTGCTTTTGAAGCATTCCCGGAAGTTAACTTGATCAAGGCAACAAGAGCAGCCTCTTGCTCACTCTCAGATGCAGCAGACAACATGTCAACCAACGGTTGTACAGCCTGCCTGGCTAATTCAGAATCTATAACATTGTCAGCAAAAAATATTTGATGGAGAGCCCTCACAGCACTGAACCTAGCATTTTTAGAACCCAGGCGCAAAACAGCTATCAGTTGATTCAAGGAGCTAACTGATGCTTCATATTGAATAAGTTCCTGATTTCCAAATAATATCCTGAGCAATTCACATATATCAGCCTCTGTTGAGTCTTGAGGGCTCAAAGAAAGATATTTTGTTAAAGCGTCAATAGCTCCAGCTTCGCCCATGATTAATTTATTTGCATCACTTCCATCTGCAATGCGGGTTAAGAGTTGAACAGCAATTGGAGGGGCTCCAGGCCTATCTGGTATCGGTCTCAAGAGATCCACTAAAAGAGGAATAGATTTCCGTGCAGTAGAGCCAATTCTCACATCTTCAATTTCAAAAAGATGTTCTAATACAACTTGACCAGGATTTCGTACCAGAGAAAATTCTTTAGTCAATGTAACTAAATTGGGCATATCTGATTCCAAGTAGCCAATCAATTTTATCAATCCAGAAACAGCACCAGAATTTGCAATGACAAGATTTATTCCCTTGCTTCCGTTACAAACTAAACTAGCCATTGCCTGAGCAGCAAAATATCTGTCAATAACTTCCTCAGATCTCAGCAGAAGAGCAAGTGAAGGTATGATGCGCATGGTTGCCGGAGATAAAACAACATTTGCATCTTGGAACGATATAGCAAGAAGCAGGGCGCTTATCCAAATACCTTCTGTATCCTCAAATTCTGCCTGAAGATAAACGTAGCTTTTAGATAGGCTAACAAAATCTTTAGCAAGTAATCTTAATTATCAACATGCATGATGTTATGTCAATTTTTTATTGTATATTCAGAATCCCACTTTCACTCCATAATCATGTCAGAGCATTATAAGCTTTTCACATTTTTTCTCTCTGCAGTTAATGTCAGAAGATACCTTTGTCTGTTTAGTTACAAGTCTCTACAGCCATGGCATATTTAAATAGCACAAAATATGCCTTATCATCGCATAATAGTTGATGCATAACTAGGAGGAAAAAAGCAATTAATTTCAATATTTCAAAGAGGTCCTTTTGCAAGTCTTTTTGCCTCCTAGGCATGCATCAATAGTTAAGACATAAATGGCAACACTGGGATAGGCTCCTCTAAAAGAAATTTGTAATGAATATAACAAGAGTAGAATGCAGCTGAAAATCATTTAAAACTAATGCAAGTATTAAATCAATGCCATTGCAGTATAAGATTAAGGAGCACAGTCTGAAAATTGAAAAGGAAAACCAACCAAGAGCACAGTCTGAAATCAATCATGAAAATACCTCCAGAAAGTGTAATAGTGTTCATCATACCGAAAAGAATGTAAGAGTGCACAAGAATAGGTTAGCATCAACTACAGAGAGGTGGATTCTGATTTTGCCAAATATACAATATAGACAGGGAGAGAATGAGAGACGGAGAGCCATACCAGAGGATTGGAAGCATAATTTACAAGCTTGTCTGATAGAACCTCAAGTCCACCAGCTTCCATTATGGTAATTTTGTATTTTGAAAGGCATGAAGACAGTATTAACAACAACCACAAAGCTATGGTTCCTCCCAAAACAACAGCAGGATCGAGAACATCGAACTCCTCGCCTTCCTGGAATGCAGTTCTTTCAATAAACTCTCTTGGGGCTCTGCCTCTTAACTCGATTTCTAAAGAGGGACACCTAGAATTCCTCTTTGTCATATCCACTAAAGCTTCAATGAGAGGTTTTAAATACCCAGACTGATCAAGTACATCTAATGACTGCAGTTTGTGTTCTTTTGCAGTACATGTAAGAAGTGCAGCTGCTCCAACTCTGACTTCCAAACTGGCAGAGTTCATTATTCTATCGGCTAATGAACAAATAGATCTTGATCTTGCAATCAATAGATCACTGAGAACAACTGGTTGTTCCCCACAATGTCTAGATAAAATTTCTATGGACTGATCTTGCAGTGGAGGAGGCCCCTCAGCAAGGCATCGTACAAGAGGCTCTAAACTTGATGGATCGTCAGCAAGCACAGACCATGGTGAATAAGTTAAACTCACACCCTTTTTTGTTCTAGACAATAGTGCAACTACTTGTAAAACATCTGCAGCATCACTGGTGTCCATATCCATTGCATTTAAGGAATCAACAAGTGAAAGAACAGCAAAACAACACTGAGAATTTCCTATGAACACATTGCTGACTGGAAAATGCTTGAGTAATTGATGAAGAGCCCTTGACGCATTCTTCTTACCTTCTAAAGTTCCGTCTCCCATCACTCTTGTCAAAGCCGAAACAACATCTTCAGCTAGTGCTTCAGCAGCAATATGAGAATCAGAGAGAAGATTGGCCAAGGCAGCAACAGCAGTTTCAGCAGCACCAATGAAAGAACTTTTCGCTAATCTAATCAGAGGTTTGATATCTGCCGCTGCAATGTAAGACATCTTATTCGCAGTTTTAGACTTGGTAGGGCAAAAGAGAGCGCCCAACACTCGAGCAGATTGAGTAGCAACAACTTGAGTCTTGCTAGTCAAAAGCTTCATGCAAGGTTGTACAATTTCATCAGTAACTAGACTACTACACATATCTTTTCTTGCACTAAATAGATCAGCTAGGACAGAGGCTGCATACTCTTGAGTTTCTTCATTTGAGGAGTTGAGAACCTGGACAAGAGATTTCAGTCCTTTGTTAGCTGCAGATCCCTTAAGCACAAGATTCTGGTAAGGTGCCATAGTGAGCACATGGCCCAGAACTCTAATCATATGGGCCTTTGAGCTAGGAGTATCTCCCAGGAGCAAAGCTAACAACTGATTAATAGTGGCAGAATCAGCTGCCTGGACAAGCTTTGTAAGAGCCTTAGCTGATGCCTCCTGCCCTTTTGGTCCACCATTTCTTAAGAGCCACAAGAAAGCTGGTACTGCACCTGCACTTTCAACACAGGCACGGATGTCTTCACTGTGACAGCATAAATTCCATAGAATAAGGGCTGCATCTTCCCTTGCCTTCTGAGATCCCACCTCCAGTAACTGCACCAATGGAGGAATCCCACCAGCAGCAGTAATGGCCCACTTGCTGTCATCAACCTGATCGGTCAAGATGGCTAACAACTGTACAGAATGCTCTTGGTGCTGTTCACTGGATAAGCCCAACAATGATATGAGCAATTGAATACCTTCTCGGTTACCAATAGCATCCCAAACACTAACTTTGTCACAGCATAAATTGGTTAAAGAAAGTATTAGATGCTCCTGGACATCGGCATGAGCCATTGTTATGAGTCCGATAAGCACCCTTTTTGCTTCTGCATGATCGAGCCATCGTGAGAGGTATGTGTTACCATACAAGCTTGCCATGGCCTCAAGGACACGGTCTTGGATTAGCTTATTATCACGAGGCCTGAGTAACATAACTAATACATCCTCTATGCGTGCTGTATCAAAGGGTTCCTCGTCAAGACCAGTAGTCTGCTTAAACACCATTAGAGCGTAAGCAAGTGCTCCAACTATGTCAGCAACTGCTGCAGCTAAGCGAGAAGATTGTGATAATTTTCCAAGATATAATATCAAATCAGACATTCCTCCACTAATATTTGCCAAAGCATGGGTCGCATGGTGCTGCAGAGCCTGGGCATGCTCTCCTTGCATGCACTCTTTGGAAGGAGCAACAACAGCCCTGATAAGGACAGGAACACCATTTGCATCAACAACTGCCTTCTTTGCTGCACTGGACACTGAAGAAAGGGCTCCCAAAGCATCTGCAGCGCTTGAACGGACAGAAGTATCGTTATTTTGACCTACAAGCTGAAGCAAGGCGTTGACAGCTCCAGAATCTATAACTCTTGGGATGCTATCACTGAATGCCAACATCGATCTGGCCAAAAGGGAAGCTGCATTGGATTGAGCAGCAGCATTATCAGAAGAGAGAAGCCCCACAATTATATCTACTCCTCCAGCCTCAAGTGTTGCTCTCCAGTAGCCATCCTTCTCATTGCAAAGGTTCCTCAAAGCTCCGGTAACAAACCCTTCTACCACTTTGTCCTGCTTGTTTGTTGGACTGAGTTGTTCCCATAAAGTTGGCACAACACCTTCTGTAACAAATATTTTCATACCAACATGGTCATCTGAAAGACCACCAGAGGAAACTTCAAATATAGCCTCTGCTGCTGCCTTCCGGGCCTCAGTTGATTCAGACTTCAAAAGTGAGAGTAATGGCGGAATGCATCCACCAAGAAGAACCTTCAGCCGTAAGTCCTCATCTTTGCATAACACAGTCAGAGTTGCAGCAACATTGAGTTTTGCTAAAGGGGTGCCGCTCCTGAGAATGGATATAAACAATGGCATTGCTTGGCCATGGGAACCAATAAGCGTTCTTGCTTCCTTTCTTGCTCTGGCAATTCCCAGCACACGGGCTGTGGTAAGTTCTTTCTCGCTTGGTGAGGACGTGTAGGCATGCAGTTGCTCAATAAAACGAGCAACTGCAGCCACTGTATCATCAGAATCATCCACTCTATTCGTTTCATTTGATTCCCTGGATATAAACAGTCAATTCATTAATCCACAATGGCATTAGCAGAAGCAACCAAACTATAGATCCAAACCACTTAGAATAGTAAGAATAAATGAAAATATATCTGATCTTTCCATTCAAACGACATAGACGATTTCTACAATATTCATTTCTTTGATTCCATTCAAATAATTTAGTAAATTCGCAACTCACTATAACTCACCTAGGGTTAGATGAAGATAAGGGTCCCCATTCCCGCGGTTCAGGGGACAGAGTCTTTGACATTACCAACAAAAGCCACTTTAGCTTGCTCCTTGGCTTTCTGCAGAATCAAACAAGCATTCAACTAAGTTAAGGCCGGATGGTTGGATGAAGGCCAGAAAGCTCATATATAGAGAACACCAATAGTTCATTGCAGCTTATCCTCCTATATTTCTTTTTTCAGTACTATCATTCAAACGTGGTACAAACAATGCTCAATTTTCACTACAATTATGAATTACAATATCAACAAAAAATTTCCTTTACTGAAAAAACTAAAAAGGACAAATTTTAGGCACTTTTCGTTTCCCAGATATGAAAACAGCAAAGACATGACTAATAACCAAATATCATTCAATTCCATATCTTCCGAAAGATTACCTTTGCTGAAAATGCAAATGCCGAAGAACACTCTTTCCCTGTTATCAGTCCCAAACCCTCTTTCTCAGCCCAGAAGCAGCTTAAGCGCTCTCTCTTTTGAAAGAAAACTCTTTACTTCTTCACCATTTAACACAGTTTTAGTCCAAAATAACTAAAACCCAGAAAATGTAGCAATCCTAAAAGCGTAAACTTTTACGACTCTTTGTTTACTAAGTAACAAAACCAAAACCCCAAAGTCCAAAAATGATGATTGAGTTGAAAAATTAAAATCAGATCTTGACTATAAATAAATGCTGCAATTAAAGAATATTAATAAGAGCTCTATTATTACTGTTTTTTGTTCAATGGAAATGTGATGACCAAAAACAAATTGACAGAGTACAGAGATCAAATCGCAATCAGGATTTAACAGAATCTAGGTCAAGGAAAAACAAGTGTCTTTCTCCTAACTGCCATCATTTTTTTTAAAATGCTTTTTTTAAAAGAAATTTGGAAAAGGAAAGGAAAACACAATGAAAAAAGTGTATCACCTCAAGAATCAGAGCAAATGAATGCTACCCAAATATAAGTAAACAGTCACACAGAGAAACAGATGTAGTATCTAAAAGAGTTCAGTTTACAGAAAGAAAGAGAGAAATTTGGGGTCTTTTCATTTATTTTTCCTTTTTTTTTCTAAACAATTATTTTAGCAGAATTAAATGTCATTTTGTCTGGTAGAGTAAGTTAACATAGGGATAGCACCGGTCGGGTTGGTTAGGTTTTTAACCTATTCGAATTTGATTTGATACGTTTTAATTATATTTCTCCAAATTTAAATTCGATCTGAATTTGGAAATAAAAATCTGTTCCTGATTTGATCTTATCTCAGAAAATAATATTTGTTTGATAAAATAGGAAGATAATTAGGAAAAAACTTGGGATTTAAAATAAAATACCAAAATTAGATAAATAAATTGCTTCGATTTAGAATAAATAGAAAACCATAAATATTTATCCACAACAAATTTGGACACCAGGAGTCTTCGCTGTAAATTGTTTTTTATATTAAAATACAAATCAGTAAAAAAAGAAAAACAAAAAAAGAGTGTTTTGAATGTCTGTCATGTAATAATAAAAATATTATCAGATAATACTGTCGATACTAATACTACCAAATATCTTGTGGATGTCCAAATTTATTAATAAAATAATACGGGAAACTGGTAGATCTAATCTTCTTAAGAATAAATCTAATTAATGAATGGTGGGAAAACAGTGCATTCAATATTGGTGATACGCTTGGAAGCAACAAAACTCGAATTTAAATTATTTCGAAATTTAAATTAATTAATTTTAAGTTGATGGATTTTAAAAAATAATAATTTAATTTTAAATTTAAATAAATTATTGTTATTATAAATTCGAGTTAAAATCGACGTGGATTGGATCAAAACAATGCTGTAAATGGTACAAGAATAGTAAATAAGGAAGTTTTTTATGTTTTGGTCACTGTTTTGGCATTATAAGTGAAGGCAGCGGCAGAAGTTAGAAATCTTCCTGGGGATCTGTATTATTTCGTAAGAAGCAGAGCAAAGCATGTGCATGCAGATGGGGCTACCACCTATTGTTTTATAATAATAAACAATTGCTTTCTAAAATTATACTCGCATGTCATATTAGATCTCTTAAGTAAGATTAGAGGTTCGAGTCTTGATATTATAAATAGAACAAATTAAATTAGAAGGATCGTCTTCATACTAAAACTTTACATTACTCGATTTACATTAATTAATCAATGAATTAAATATAAGTGCTTATTAAAAAAAAGTGTCGAGGTGATATTCAAGTCTTGTATGTTTGTAGAAAGTGTTTTGGCCAAAAGATTAGACTTATTTATGGACGAATAGTAATTGCTCTCCATCTTTTTCATTCATTGGAGCCAGTTAAGCGTTTTGTTTGCCCATATTGAAGATAAATGCAGACAACACATTTTAAAGTTGTTCTATGTTTAGGACGATGATTAAAGTTTCAACCACTGGTTAAAATAAGAGAATTATTTACCATCTCACCTAAGTCGTACGGTTCTAAATATATTCTTTTTAATTTGTTGATTTCTTTATTCAATTCCGATCAAAACCGACCTAGTTCATTTTAAAAAATAATAGTAATAATTTTTCGTCCTATCTAAACAGTCTTGAATTTTATGGGTATCGAGCCCAACAATAGTTTGGGTTGAGTTCAGAAATAATAATGGATTAAGAGGGCAACCTAAAAGGTCTTTTAGGGCCCAAGAGCCCAAAAATAGCCCTAAGGTATGTGTATATATATGTATGTATGTATTTCTATCATATTACACCAGTTCAAGAAGGTTCAGACTTTTTATTTTTATAAATAGACTATTTATTTATTTTCGACTGAGAAAAAATAGCCTGAACCTTGAACTTTCAGACTATTAATTTTAGTATTTAGACAACTTAAATAAAGATATTAATATCGAAAATAAACTAAAAAACTCATTAAAAAAGTTTAATATGTTTCTTAAAGTTTGTAATATAAATTAGGTTAAGTTTGAATAAGTATATACTATTCATAAACCACAACTTAAATCTCTAAACCCTAAAATTGGAAGTCTTGTATAAACTCTTGTATATCAAAATATTTTTCTAATGGTAATACCCATATTTTTTCTATTTTATTTTCAATTAAATAAAATATTGTACAATTGAATTTTTGAGCGAATTACCGTGGTAGACAAATTAAAAAAAAAACGCAAGATTTAAACAACATTGTTGGATGATGAAATTTCAATGCTACAGATGGGGCAATTGTTCTTCATTTGGAGCCACTTGCTTATGCAATCCGAGTGATATGGATGTTCACAATTAGGAAGAACGACTAATTCTTCGTCGTCGTGTTTGATGAATTGGAACTTAAATGGCACTAAGCATGAAGAAATTTCATCCTCGGATAACCCTCTCTTCACTATTCCGATCATTTCTCCTAAAACTATCAATTCTTCGTACGAAAAGTCATCCAGATCAATCTCATCATAATCATCATCGTCGTCGTCGTCGTCGTCATCGTCATCGTCATCATCATCATCATCATCTTCTTCTTCACTATCGTTGTACTCCATGTCTTCATCAACATCGTTAATATATTGTCCCTCAAGAAACTCTAGGTCGTCTCTGACTCCAAAATGTTCGAAATCAATGTAGTTGCTTTGATCGTTATGGTCATCATCATAATTGCTCTCAATGGTTTCGAGCATCAAAAGTACCCTCTCTTGTTCTTGCAATGCCAATGTCATGGCGAAATCAGATTCAACTTGATCGAGTCGGGCATAGGGAACCCTTTCGGATGATTTTTTACACTGATGCTTCGCTTTCCATGGCAATTATATACGAATGATCGACCCTCTCAAGTAATAAAGTCGAAAAACAATCCCTTGGTAGGGATTATATGTTGAGGGGAATTGAAGTGCCGAATGGGACAATGCTAAAGCTTTCTTTAGACAAAGGTAACTTTCATGCCAAGCAACGGAATTCCAGATATGCTGCACATAAAATACTCTTTATTTATTTGATACAATTGCTTGAAGCTATAGAAAAGAAGAATGCAGATGCTGCATATTTAACTTCAAATTAGAGATGCATTATCTTGTTAAAACTAGATTAATCTGTCAAATAATTGAATTTATTTATTATAACTAAAAATATTATTATGGTTTTTGGTTAATTGACAGGGTAAAATAATGCAGTAACAAAACAATAAATAAAACTTGAACCTTTATGAATATAAGCCGTAGGGTTTTGTTTTTACAGAGATCTCCTACTGTGATGAGCCCTTCCCCTATAACTTGAACCTTTACGTGCAAACTTTGATGTATGTGTGACCCTAATGTCATGGACCGTGTTTATATGCTTACTGGGTTTTCTTTTATAAACAGCATCTCTACTAATCCCCACTTTAATCCTATGATTTCTAGGCCTCAAAGATCTTCTTAAATGAACTCCTTTGTAGTTTCTAGATCGACTGGATAGCGAATGGTTGCTTCCCTCTATCGATCTAGAACTGCCTCCGTGTGATAAGCTTTCATCACCATCGTTGTCACTATGATCTTCGTAATTTTTACTACTATCGAACTGGTTTTCGATTACTCTTCTTCTTCTTCTTTGTCGTCGATTTATTCGCTTAACGTTTCGAAGCTTGTAGCACAAGAAAGTGCAACAAAATTCCCAAGAAGAGAACCAGCAAGAAATGCATCCCCATGCCATTCTACAGAGACTATGAGCAATGCATTGGGCAATTCCCACTTTATATAGCAGATAAAGGTACAAGAGTACTGCAAATCATAGAAGGAATAATTTAAATTCTTTAAAAAGAAAATGAAGATGAAATCTTAAGGCTTATAAATAAATAAATGCTTGAATCTAGAGACGAACACAGGATTTTATTTTAGGGGTCCATCCCTGCTTGAAACTTACCAATGTAGGATAGAACCAATGCCATGATCAATTTCAATATGTTGGCAACACAAAAATTCTCTATGTAACAGATTAAATCCCATGTCGATCCACAAACTAAACTGAAAGAAATAAGATTTTCATTTAAAAAAATTCGATTAATTGGACAATGAAAGTGGAAATTTCATAAACAAAGAATAATTTGATACTAATCCATGTTTGAAATGTCCAAAAAAGAGAGAAAACAATCATAATAATAATTAAAAAAGAATTTTCAAGAAACGCCATTGAAGGAATTTTACCTGCAGGTTTTTCCGGAGAGAAAGTCGAGTGGAGAGTGAAAAACTTTGCCGACGGCGTCGACGAAACCAGAGAAAACTGAACTGATTACGTTGTCCATCTTCAAAGGCGAAAACTATTTCTTCTGGTTCCAGATTAACTGCAACGTTTAGTTGAAGTAAAATTTTAAAACTATTCTCACCTTAACAGAAAATCCCTTTTAATTTTAAAAAACTACCTATTATTTTTAAAATTACACAACCGTTTGATAAATTAAAAAAAACTATTCACCTTAACAAAAACTACCATTTTAATTTAAAAACTATCTTTAAAACATATTTTTAATAAGATTTTTTAACTTATTAAGTAAAAATGCTAAATTAAAGTGTCCACGACTAGAAAACTAATGTTTCTAATCCTCAGTTTTTATATAAAAAAAACTACATTTCTTTGGTCTGCAAAGTTATGATTTGATCACTAAGGTTATTGAGTCTCGCCAGATAAGGACCCCTTTATTTCCCATTCATGATGCTGCAGGGGATAAATAGGGTACCGGGGAATGGTTCTTCGAAAAGAGGAGGTGGACCATGGAGTTCCCACTCTGGTTAACGTTGATACAGAGCTAGCTGCCCAAAGAGAAAGCCCTCTCAAGCATATTATGTCTCATGAAGTCGTAGTGCCTGATAAGACAATCGAACGGAGGTGTTTTGGTCCCGAGTAGGAAAAAGATTGTAGACGAGTTACTTGAAGGAACTGCATTGGATATTGTTAGAAGGGTGAAGATTATTTATGTTTTTGAAGATGAAGAAACATTTAAATTGAGGAAAAGATCGGAAGAAAAGGAGATGAAAAAAAAAGAAGACCAGGCAAGTTGAGTGCATGTAATGGGTGAAGAGTATTTATGTTTTCGTCTCTTGGTTGGATGATTACATTTTGTGTTTGGTGGATTATTGAAGAGGAATGTGCAATGTTGTTGTGGGGTATTGCATTGGTTGTGAGTGAATCTTGTCAGAAGTAGGGGTGTTTATAGTTAACCAAAATACTACAACGGTTAACTTGTAAGTTTTGTTCTTAGTGTAATTAGAACATATTATCTTAATTTGTTGGGTCACTTGTATGGCTAGGAATAGTTGGAAACCCTAAGATATGCAGTTGCTGGTGGGTGTTTTCAATTGAGGCCATCATGGATGAGGTTGCTTAGAAGCAAATGTTGTACAAAAACAAAACAAGGTCAATTCGAAATAAAAATAAATAATTTAATAAATAAACAAAATACAATATTTAAAAGAATAGAACATATTCGAGATAAACCAAACATGGATTGCTGAGGCATGCGGAAACGCAGTTTCCTTAAAACAGATTCGACCACTCCTCGATGCTTGAGATCTTAGGTCATCAATCTCTCAGAATACAACAACAGATGATCTTCGACAGCAGCACCACTGAAGAGATCACGAATAGAAACTTGCCTTTAACTATCACCGAAAATACAATGCAATTTTGAAGAAAAGAAATTTCTAAGTTGCTTAAATTAAAGGAATGTCATTCAATTTATAGGGGGTGAGGTAGGTTAAATATGAAAAAATATTCCGAAAATATGGCTATTAAATCTCCATCAGATTTAATTCAAAAAATCTATTAATACCATATTAAATCAAAATATTCTCGTGAATTGTACTCGTTACCTTTTAATATCAGAATTTAAATGAAAAATTAAAAATATCCTATTTAATTCAAAACATTAAAAAAGATATGCCATTTATAAAAAAATATTCAACGTGAGTAAAATTTAAAATCTAATGCCGCTAGTTTCTCTCGTGAGTTTTCCTGGCGTATGCTCTGCAACTTGCCACCTTTGGTGGATCCTGTTTGCATCAGAAACCATGGATACTTAGACCCACAGACATCTATTGTGTGGAAATGTTGAGTGATGATGTTCATGGATCTTGAGCTCAAGATTGGTAAGCTAAAGCTAAAAGGCAGTTCCCCCTTTGCTCGTTAGAAGAGAGCCCCCTTTGGAATAGCATACCTGCTACAGCTAATAAATCCAGTCATCCTCTCCGGTCGTCATTATCCACCATTATCCCCTAATTGGTATCAGAGCCACACTCCTAGATCTATTTTCTCATCCTCATTGAGTTCCAGAAAGAAGAGTTTTATCAACCATGGCAAACCTTCCAAATAGTATTTCTCGTTCTTCTTCTAGTCATTCCCTTGTCTCTATGGAAGTTAATCCTAAGCTGAAAAGTCAAACATCCAAAAAGATTTCATCCCTTTATGAGGTGGAATATTCAGAAGATGATAAAATTCAGCCTACCCAACTTCCTATTGTAAATCCCTATTTAGCCTATCAGAAGCCTCAAACTTCGCTCTACCGCAGTATTAAATCCTTAATCCATTCCCCTTCTAAATCTGTGAAAGAATATGTACAGTCATCCAGATTTGATAAATACTATATCACTGGATCTGCCACAGAACAGTTTGTCACCCTTGAAATTCCTACTGAGTTTCCAAAAAGATGGATCGAAGCAGGATATTCTCACATCCATTTTGGAGCCATCAGACTTGCTTTAAATTACCATGGAATTGATGGAAAGCCAGTAGTAGCAAGGATAGCACTGCTCGACACCAGATATCTAAAGTACCAAGATGCTTGTATTGGTACTGTGGAGGCAACTATGAACAATGGGCTTGTAATGGTAACGCTGTTCCCAAACTTTATTATGGCCCTTGAAGATCCAAATCTGATGGATGCTCTTAAAGTACAAATCCATATAGTTGGAGCCCAGCAAGTGGAATCTTCCATCATTGCTACTCTTCATTATCAGATTGTCTACCGAGTCCAGGATCATGCCTTTAGGCTTGGTGGAAGTGGATCTAATGATTCCCTCCTCATTACAGTAAATACACAAGAACAACCTCATTGCATACATATCCCCAAACAAATTCAGAAGGATGAACTAATCCAGTTACTCCCAGAAAGATGGGTCACAAGTTACGACCAGATCCATGCAAAGAAACAACCTATCAGATCTACCAACACCAAGATCATCTCAAAAGGTGATGGAACATCAGAGATAAGGTTCGACCACAGCCACCTGAAGGATTCTCCAACTCCTCCTGTGTTTCCAACACAAATGATGATGACCCCTCGAGGAGATCTTACACAAACACATGACAAAGAAGATCCAGACTGTTGGTGTGAACTATGCCATCCTGAAACAGAATCAAAGATGATTGAATCTTTCGATGCAGATGGAAAACCTATCTTCTTCTTCAAAGATCCGGTAACAGATCATTGTTCATGGGATATGGACTGTTCCTGTGAACAATGTGTTGAAGAAGACTTTATCCAGGAAATCGAAGGTGGATATCATACTAGTTACAGTCCCCACAAAAAGAAGAAAAACAAAAAGAAGAACTCCATCCACTCCCAACTTTATCAAAGATGGAAGAATGAAGATCCTACTGTTGGTCCTCTAGGAGAAGATAATGGCAAATTTGTCTTCCTAGTTGACTATGGTTCAAAAAGGAAAGAAGAAAAGTTGGTTCCAGATCTAATGCCATCAAGACATTCACCACCAGATCCTACAGAACCACCTTCCTACAGAAAAGAAAAACCAGATCAGCCAGTACAGCCTTGCTATAAGAAGATCCAGAGGTGGTTAAAGAAAAATCCAACAGCCCAAACAAAACCGCCTCAGATAGAGAGTATCTGCATGTTTACTCCTGCTGGTTCATCATACAACAAAGATTTTCCACCACTTGAAGAATTTACTGAGAAGGAGTTTAGGCATATTCCTAAAATTCCTACACAACTTCATGGAGAAAAGATCAGTGCAGCAGAGGCCACTCTCAACTGGCATACAGAGAATGCATTGGCACAGAATGCTACTCTACAACGGATTGATACCAGAGTTGCCCAGATAGATACCAAGATCACAATGGTAGAAACAAAGGTGGACAACAACACCAGGATTGCTAACAAATTGATAGTCAATCTCCATAAGATGCTCAAAGAAGCTGAAAGAAGACCTGCTGACCCAGGCCAAGACCCTTTTTATTATGTTGAGCAGAAGAATCAAGAGATTCAAAGGCTAAAAGACCATATAAAACATTTACAAGAGCATGGTCTTCCTCCCTATGCTCAACCAGGAGAAAAGCCGTCCTCAGACAGTATAGCTCCCTTCTCAATATTCTCTCCTTTCGAAAGAAGGACACCTCCTTCTCCACTAAACGTGTTTCACCGTCAGCCTACAGAACCAAAGAGACTAGCACCTTATGAGCTCAGAAATCTCATTCGAAAACAAGAAGCTGAGCAAAAGAGAGAAAGAGAAGAAAGAGAAAGAAAAGGGAAAAGCCAGGAGATCCAAGAAGAAGAGGAGCCAGCACTAAAAGTTTCCAGAGCCTTGATGATTAGCGATGAGAAACAACAAAATCCTTTATCGTTGTTCTTAAAAGGATATAAAGAAGCAATTATTCCAAGAATAGCTGCATTAAACACAGAAGAGACAGAACAATCATCAGAATCAGAAAGCTCTGATGACTCTCAGACAATTGAAACCCAATCCTCCTCTGGTGATGAGATACACATGGCTACTCAAGGAGTAAAAACCGAAGAAGTTGACCCGATGGATACTGATGCCTCACCGTCAACATCAGCACCTCAGCCTTTCCAGATCAATAGTGGAAAACACGTATTCACTCTTGATGATATCCCTTCCACAAAATGGTTTCAAAGGCTTCAAGAATTTCAAGCGTGGATGGAAACTCAGAAACTTACTAGAGATAGTAACTATGAAATTCTATCTGAGTTTGTTTCAAGATTCACTGGAATTCTCAGAGACTGGTGGAATACACTAAGTGAATCAGATCAGGTTGTGTTCCTGACCAGACAAAGCTTTCCTGAAGTTCTGCAAATATTACATACGTTCTTTTTGGGTAACCAAGAAGATCTCAAGACATTGAAAAAGAAAGAGTTCTTCAAAAGAAAATGCTGCTCTCCAGAGAAGAAAGATCTGCAGAAACACTTTACTATCATGACAAAGTTGTTCTACTTTCTTGGAGCAGATCCTAATCTCAAGCATACCATCCTTGCGTCAATCCCGGAATTATTACAAAATGCAGTTTCAAGACAGCTCCAGAGTACGGGAAAAAAGAGTTGAAAGTCTCACTATTGGAGAAATTCAACAAGAGACTTACATGGCGCTTGAAGAAATTTGTGACAGAAAGAAGATCATCAAAAGCTATCTTACACGAAGTAAGGAGATTGCCAGAGCATGCAAAGACACCAAGCTACAAATCAAATGTAAAGAAAAGGAAGATTGTCATTGCAGACAAAAGAAGCGTTTTCAGAGAAGAAGCAATCAACGCCCTTTCAGGACACCAGCTTATCCTAAAAGTCTGAGAAGAAAAAGAAAATGGAGATATCTAAGAAAGAAACAACCACAAGGACAAAAATCCTCCAGATGTTATATATGTGGAAGACAAGGGCATTTTGCTAAAAGATGTCCTAAGAACAAGCAAGGAGCAAAGATGATCCAGAAGATTCAACAAAACACAGGAATCCAGATTCATGAAGAAGATGATGTAGAATCTATCTTCTCCATTGATGATGAGCCCAATGATAATTCACTATTTGCTATTCAAAGTCTTGAAGAAAGCAAAAAGGAGTTAGATTCAGAATTGAGCTCAGCAGAGATATACATGCTCCAAAACCAGATTAGTTCTTCATCAGCGATAACATCCGTTGCTCCAGCCCCTCATGTTCCAGTATCAATCTACTTAGGCAAATACGACAAAGCTACAGACGTTATTGCCTTCATAGACACTGGAGCTGCCAAAACAATCATGAACCCTGATGTTCTCCCAGCAGAATGGTGGAAGCCTCACACCAGAATATTCCCAACAACATCCAGTGATGAATTTATCACACATTTAATTAGCAAGCCGATTACTATTCAGTTCTTCCCAGGATGCTCGGTACGGACTACAGTACTTGGATCAAAATTGCCTGGTAAAGACCTAGTAGTAGGTTTTGATATATACAGACAGGCAAAGTTCTTAAGAATTATCCCAGATGGTCTCAGATACAGACAGATGTTCAAACCGTTTGTGGATATTTCAAGATTATTCCTGGTGCAACCAACAGAAGAGATCAAGTCACTCTTAGAAGAACTTAAGACCAAATCATGTGCAGAATCACATGAGGATTTTCTATCTAAGTGTGAACATCCATTATGGAGAAACTCAGAATTCCATGTCAAGCTGCCTTTCAAGAAAAACGAAGATGTGAATCCAACAAAGGCGAGCCATACAGGAATGAATCCAGAACACCAGAGGCTTGCAGAAGCAGAATGTAATGAACTTCTTCAACAAGGATTAATCGAGCCCTCAGATTCTCAGTGGGCTTGTGAAGCCTTTTACGTCAACAAAAGATCAGAACAGGCCCGAGGAAAATTAAGACTGGTAATCAATTACCAGCCCCTTAATCAATTCTTACTAGATGACAAGTTTCCTCTACCCAACAGGAATGCTCTCTTTTCCAGTCTTGCCAAAGCCCATATCTTTTCAAAATTTGATCTCAAAGCTGGATTTTGGCAATTGGGTATTGATCCTGCAGATAGGCCCAAAACAGGATTTTGTATCCCAAATCATCATTTCCAATGGAGAGTTATGCCTTTCGGTCTCAAAACAGCACCATCATTATTCCAGAAGGCAATGATAAAGATCTTCTAGCCCATCATGGACCAGGCCCTAATCTATATCGACGATATTCTATTGTACAGTCCAGATGAAGAGGCCCATTTAAAGTTACTTAAACGATTCTGTCAGTTGATAGCCCAATATGGGGTTATGCTATCTGAAAGAAAGATGAAGATCAATCAACGGGAGATTGAATTCCTAGGAATGCATCTCAAAGAAGGAAAATATCACCCAGGACCACACATTGCAAAAGAGCTGATCAAGTTCCCAGATAAGGATCTTTCAAAAAAGCAAATTTTACAGTTCTTGGGGATAGTAAACTACCTTCGAGATTTTGTTCCAAAAATCTCCAAGTATACTAATCCTTTAAGAAAGATGTTAAAGAAAGAACCTCCTCAGTGGTCTACAGCGCAATCAAAGGCAGTAAAAACGCTAAAGGATATACTTCAGCATTTGCCACCTTTACAAATTCCTTCAGATGGGAAAAGAATCCTCCAGACTGATGCCAGTGACAAATACTGGGGGGCCATTCTCTTTGAAGAAAAGGACAAGAAGAGACATCTCTGTGCATATAAAAGTGGAAGATTCTCTGATGCTGAAATCCACTATCACTCCACTTTCAAAGAGATCTTAGCTGTGAAGAAGGCAATATCCAAATTCGAATTCCATTTGATTGGACATCACTTTTTAGTAGAAATGGATATGTCATCATTCCCACAGATGCTCAAGTTCAGACAAAAGACAGTCCCTCACCCACAATTGCTCAGATGGGCAGAATGGTTTTCCAAGTTCTGTTTCGATTGTAAACATATCAAAGGAAAAACCAATGTTCTTGCTGATCTACTCACTAGACCCAAGATCATGATGTACATAGCTCCTTCCAAGGAAACAGGAAAGGAAAAGAAGCAGAAGAAGAACCCTGAAACAGCCTTCAATATCCCTCCTAACTTAAATCCAGAATTTCCTCCGGAAGTCTACAGACTGGTTTTAGAAAACAAGTTCCATTCCAAAGCAAGAGATATGGTTTTCGAGTACCAGCTGGATATTTTCAGGGAATATGGGGGATTAATACTAAACCCATTTGGACTTCATCCAGATTATCCTTTCATTCATCCAATACATTTTGAAGTCACAGAAGTTCCAGATGAGGTTAAATGGCTACTATGGTATCTCACTCATATACACCAGATAGCCATCCAGTTTGTTCTACCAGACCTTCAATACTTCATTGATGAAGCTATTCAAGGAACAGAGCCTGCTATAACCAGAAATCTTGTTGTTATACTTAAATGGTTTTTCCCGTTATCACATTGGAAGGAAATCATAGAACAAACAGCAACGAAAAACCAAGGTTATTTCATCATCATCTTTTTCTACAAGCCACAATACTTTATGCACCATGGAAATGCAAAACAACTAGGATCTTTTCCTTCAGCGCATATCCATAGTATCCAGTGGGAAGATGTACGAAAAGAAGAAGAAAGATACAGGACTCTGCAAAAGCATATGTGTCAGGTTAACAGACAGATTCCAAAAGAAATCTGGCCACCACCTAAAGAACAAGCACCATGGGACACTTGGCCAGAAGATCCGGCTTTATTGACACCATATCACAAAGCAATAATGGAGGCACAAAAGCAGTATAAAGATAATATTCCTGACCCCTCTGAATGGTCACAAGACTACCCGTGGTATGAAAGCAGTGCTAGCAAGATGCCAAAAGAGGACAATAATGATCACATGGAAACAGAAGATGGAGAGGACAGCACATCCACTGACAGTGCTCAATTACCTTTCTCAAATAGAAACTAGTTTGTTTTACTCCTATATTACTAGTATAAATAATTCCTTAGTGTGTAAAATAATTACAAGATGGTTTGTTCTATTATATGGATAAGAAGATGCATGGAGCTACGAGTAGAAATTAAAAGAAGACGAGATCTCCAGAAGCTTTATCTCAGAACATTAAAGATTATGAGAGACCAGGAACAGACTGCAGAAGACTGGAACAAAAGTCTAAGATTCTGTAGAAGATATTCTCAGTTGTCTGGAGAACTATACCATCTTAACTATGAATTATATAATATAATGCTTATGTAAAGATAGTGGTCTGTCACTATCTTAGTTAATTATTGTATAAAGATAGTGGTCTGTCACTATCTTAGTTAAAGGCTGATAAAGAAGAAATCTCTGAGTTGTCGATGGGACCCAATGTGTACCCGGGCTCAGAATTCTTATCCTTACAGCTAGATATTATCTTAAAGTTGTTTGTTTGTATCCGACTCCTTAGTCTATAAAAGGAGAGGGAAACGAAGTTGTAAGGCATCCTTTGGCCAATCTAAGAAATAAGAAGTGTGTTTCAAAAGATGAAATTCTAAACTCTATGTTCTTCTTTCTGGTTCAAAATGAGTAGAGTGAGATAGATCTCTCGTGAGTTTTCCTGGCGTATGCTCTGCAACTTGCCACCTTTGGTGGATCCTGTTTGCATCAGAAACCATGGATACTTAGACCCACAGACATCTATTGTGTGGAAATGTTGAGTGATGATGTTCATGGATCTTGAGCTCAAGATTGGTAAGCTAAAACTAAAAGGCAGTTCCCCCTTTGCTCGTTAGAAGAGAGCCCCCTTTGGAATAGCATACCTGCTACAGCTAATAAATCCAGTCATCCTCTCCGGTCGTCATTATCCACCATTATCCCCCAATAGCGGCGTTTGAGTAAAAAACGCTACAAAATGACAAACTTTGTGGCATTTACAAAAAACGCCGCAAGATTTGTACATAATTGGTTTAACAAACGCCACAATAATTTTCATTTGCCTATTACTCTTCCTCAACGCGATCTCCAACTACCAAATAGAAAATCCCTAAATCTTTGTTTCTCTCTCGCCACTCTCTCGTCGCCGACGATCGTTCCAGTTGTCCCTTGGGTACTTTGGCAGCAACGATCTACAATCGAAGATAACATCTTTCGTGACGAACAGTCCAAGGCAAACATCGTTAGATCTGAAGAAATGGAACTCAATATCTCTCACATTCATGAAAAGATTGAGCGCTTTACTCAACTGGTAACAATAATTTAATCACTGTTTTTTTTTTAGTTCTGCATAATTAGCTAGCGATTCATAACCTGAATTTAAAGATATTTTTTACTTTCTTTTCGGGCTTTATGTTCGTTGTTGAAGAAAGGGTTGTAAAATTATGAGCTTTTTTCTTGGGTTGATTTCTATGGCGGTATTTAGTATGAAGAATTAGTTTATGGATTTTTTATTTGGTGATTTTGCAGGGATTGAAACACTTAGGCAACAAGCATCGACAATTAACTTTTTGCCTAACATGGATCATTCTTCTGAGAGATTAAAACCAAATATTATGGCATCCACATCAAATTCAAATGCAAAACCTTCTGGTTTTTTTCATGAGAATTGGTAGTTTTAGAGCCGCTGGTTCTAGGGAAGATACCAATAACAGGGCGGATTTCAGGTTTGTGTGTTTTCTTTCCATGGAGGTTAACTGAAGTGAGATTTAGTAGTTAGTTTCAAGTAATATGAACTCTTTTGATGTAAATTGGTTTCAAACATTTTGAATCCTCAGTTATCTGTTTGGCTAATGGAATTAATCATGTCTTTTTGTTTGACTGTAAACTTATTGCTACTCATTCAGGTAGAAGGAAGCATTGTGCACATTATGAAAGCGTTAGCCAGCCATCCTTCAACGGCATAGAGTTTAATTGAGGACAATTCTTTGATGTTGTTATTTCAGATTGTTGCCAATGGATCTTTAACTGCCTTCTCTGGGCATAAGAAGGGTCTTGTTTCCATTCAAATCATACAACTTCATAGACTTGCAATGCAAGATGTAATTTTTTTGTCCTATCAAATCCTTGGACTGTTTTTGGTCAATGATAATGGAAGCACGACCCAATATATAAACAAACATCATCTGGTATACCTTTTTGAAAATTTTTAAAAAATTATCTAAAGAACATAGGTTGCTTGCTGGATGCCATTTCTTTTGTTTTTCTTCCTCTTTTTACTATAGTTTCCTATGCTTTAGAGAACCTTTAGTCATGGACCATGTATTTGGTTGTACATTTAGGCTTGTTAACAGTTGAGTTGGGTGAAACAGTGAAGAATTATATAGGGAGCAAGATACGAATTATTCGTCAACTTGGGTTTTTACTAGAGCAAAGTAGTGGAGTCCATGATTTAGGTGAGGGTAGAATCTCTATACTTAGAGTGGAAAAATTGAGGGGATTTTTTTTGAGTTACTGTAGGATGCTTCTTTAAGTCTCTTTTCTGGGTACCAACTCAAGTCCAATGGCTACTTCACTGTTTTAGAGTTTAAGTTTTTCTATCGTCTTGTTTAAGTATAATTGTTGCTAAGACATTAATTCATCAGAGAGATAGATCTGTGTAACAACGGAGTCGCCACCGGTCCCTTTTATTATATTCGGTGGACCGGGAACCTAAAATCAAACTAGAGATTACGAAATCTCAAGGGTTCGGGGGGCACGGTTACGTGTGGGGAAGGATTAGCATCCCCATCACGCCCATAGAACGACGCTTAAGACATTAATCCTTCAAATCTAAAAATATAGTCTCATATAGGAGTTTTGACCGTTCTCCAACGGCTAGGGGAAGACCGAATTAACCCTAATTGAGAAAATATCTCGTTTTTCATGATGCAAAGAAAATTCTTTTTTAAATGATGTTTTATGTTCTTTTTTACTTTTTATGGGTGGTTTAATTTTTGAAGTTAATTATTATTATTAGAAGCATGTGTTTAAAGAAATTAATCTTAAAGGCTTTATTTAATTATTTACAATTTATTTACTTTTCTAAAAATTATCTAAAGAGTTTTATTTACACTTAAATAATTACTTACCCCTTTTCTTAAAGAATTACCAAGTAAGTTTGTATTTACTTATCATATTTACAATATATTACATACCTGTTTAAAGATTTACCTAAGAGTTTTATTTAACTATTTACAATTAAGGTAGAGTGTAGAATATTTAAGTTATCTATTAATATGTACATTATTTTAGGAGTCTAGACCTAAATATTTAATTGAAACCTTATTATGGGCAACTAAAAAAAATCTAAGCCATTTATTAAAGAAACTAACATAAAAGTATTCATATTAAATTATTCAATAGCTTTTCCATTTTTAAAAAATATTAATTATTAGGAGGTTTATTTAACTTAATATCTTACCGGGTTAAAATATATGAAGATGAACAAAACATGACAGGACAAATATGCATGAATCAAATGATGAGCTTAAACAATAAAAAATTGAAATAAAAATTAAGGTTAAAAAATCACAAACAGTAGGATCAAGCTTGAACTAAACGACGAGGGGTACGAGTTGTTGGTGCCGCTGTCGTTGCCGCCACTGCAGCAGGCAGCGTGCCACCGCTGCTGGCTACCGGCAGCACACCTCGGCTGCTCCTCCTTCAGTAATGGCGCCGGCTTTCACTTTGGGTGACACGAGATTTTCCACGAACTTCGGTTTGGTGAGGACTCGTATCCCTTTTCTTCCTTACCCGAGACCAAGTATCCAAGAAAACAAAAGAGTAAAAATAAAAATATATGGAGACAAAATTTGGGTAAAATTACCTTAGAGGAACTGCTTGTATTGTTTTTCAAATTCTGTATTACAATTGCTTGTGTCTGTGCGTGTGAATGCTGATGTGAATATCTATGAATTACAATGGGTGAAGCCTATTTATAGGCTTCAAGAAACCCTAAAAACCTAAAAATTATAAAACCCTGAAAGCATATTCCCTTCTTATGCTCAACATTCTTGGAAAGGGAATAATGCCATTACTTGGGCATCGAACTCTTTCCTTACATTCAATATGATCCTAAATGAGTTAAAAAAAATAAAGAAATGTCTAAGCTTGAATTTAATTACAAATATTCAATAAAATAATTAAAAATTCATAATAAAATCAAATTCATGTATTGAACTCGTATACAATTTTTTTGCAAGCCTTGTCTTCAGTAAAACGAGCATATCTTGAGCTCCCAACGTTCGATTGAGGCATTTCAAGATGTGTTGGAAAGGTAACTGAAAGACGGTCAATACGTAAGAAGACACCCTAACCCGAAAATGCTTGGATCCTATCAGAAATTTGCCATAAATCCACAGTGAAGAATCCTTGCACATAGCTTGACTTTCCATACATGTCGAGCGGGATCTTTTGTAATCTTCTCATATCTGACCTGATTAAAATTTTGTGTGGCCTGCAAGAAAAACTAAAATACATTAATAAATGAGATAAAAAATTGGGCCAATTAGGCCTTTATTCATATACATGGACTCTTTTTTATTTTTCTAATCAATTCTTTTTTATATTTTTTTGCTTATTGGGTTTAATAATAATACATATATACAAAAAAATGAATAAAGGGGGCCGGATAAAATAGGTGACTACATCTGCCCCTATTTTCTCATTCCGGTGAAATGCAAATAGGGAAAAGAACAAAAGGCACTGATTTTATGCGACCGAATTGATTAGACGATTTGCTCCTCCGAAGCGGCATTGAATGGACCAAATGATGTTTCTTCTAACGATGATGCAACTCGTTTCTCCGAAGCGACAGAAACAAATTGGGTAACACTAGCATGTCATTCCGGAGCGGCTGTGGACGAACCAGATAATTCTTCAAATGACCCATTCTTCCGAAGCGGTAGCGAACGAATCAAATGTCTTTGGTCGATGAAAAGACCTGCTTCTCCAAAGCGGCAGAAACAAACTGACATGTCATTCCGAAGCGGCAATAAACAAAACAATTCTTCAAATGACTTGTTTCTCTAGAGCGGTAGAAACAAATCAGGTACAATTGGCGTGTCATTCCGAAGTGGCAATGGACAAAGCAATTCTTCAAATGACCTATTCCCCCAAAACGACAGTGAACAAATCAAATGACTTCAGTTGGTGAGAAAACCTATTTCTCCAAAGCGACAGAAACAAATTGGGTAAAATTGGCGTGTCATTTTGAAGCGGCAATGGATAAAGATATTCCTTAAATGACCTATTCCTCCGAAGCGGCAATGAACAAATCAAATGGCGATATGACTCTCATCCTTGTGGATACTGAGTCGGTGAAATAACCTGTTTCTCTGGAGCGGTAGTAACACATTGAATAACATTTCTTCAAATAGTGCAAAATGCTGAGTCACAACTAACCATGTTTCATATCTTTGTAATTTTTTGGTCAGACTGCAAACTGGACGCTAAACGTCAAAACAGGGTTCCATTCTCATTACGCCTAAACGGATAGGCGATTGCTGCAAAAGATAAAAGTCTCATTCCCCTTAGGCCTGAACGGGTAGGTCATATACTAAAAAACAAAGGTTTCATTCTCCTTGAGCCTGAACGGATAAGCCATATGTTGAAAAATAAGGGTTTCTATTCTCCTCAAGCCTGAACGAATATGCTATTTTTTTGAAAGGTTCCATTCTCCGAGCGCTTGAACAGATAGACAGTTGCTGAAAATAAGGTTCCATTATCCTTGAGCTTGAACGAATATTTGTTGAATCAAAAATGATATACTCCTTCTAAATATGGCAAGAAATGTGGTTTGCTCCTTCAAAGTGATGTGGGGTATCTTTCCCCTGAAGTAACATAGGGTATCTTATGCCTATGGCCTTCTCTGAAAAATGGCACGGGGTGCTTTGCCCCTAAAGTGATATAAGGTGTCTTGCATCTATGCCCTCTTCCATAAAATGGTCCATGTATTCCTGTCAAAATACAATAAATGCTATGATTGTGACGAGTTAGCATGCTCCTAGGGATGCCTAACTCATGAATGCATGATATGTCCTTGAGAATGAACAAATAAAGAAAATTCTTGATTAGCCATCTTCTTCAACTAGGTTGATTCATCTTCATGCTACAATCCAAATGATACATGTAATGCAAAGACACATGTAAACTCATGATGCATGTAATGCGCAGTCGCATGTAAACTCATTATGCATGTAATGCAAAGACGCATGTAAACTCATGATGCATGTAATTCCCTTTTAGGATCCGTTTCTTAAATCTCGCTCAGCTCATTCTACTTGAGTTCTGCCTTCTAAGGAGTCAACTCAATCTTCATGTCCCGACAAGCTATTGCCCCAGAACTTTGAACTTTTCGAGCTCTTCATTACTCAAGTTGTTTTCTACTTCACATCTTATCTTTTCAATATGGCTGGACTTAGGTATCCTATCATGGCTTGCCCGTGGAGGGAATCTATGCCCCGCTCTCGTATTTCTAAGATCTTTCGAACATGAGATTTTCTTCTAATACTTGTACCCCTTATGCGAGGTAATGCCCCATTCGATCTTGGGCTCAGCTATTTTCAACGTGATCGAGTCGTTTCTTGATTTAGTTAATGATGGCTACACCATTTCTTGATCTCTATTTTTAGCAGCAAATGAAGTCTTTCATATTCAGCAACACCTCATTCACGCGAGTGTGAACGTTTATTTCTGGATCCCTATAATTGGAAGTCATACCAAGAAATATTTTGCTTTTTTTTTCATGAATCCATGCTAATCTACTTGTAATATTCTTGTGAATAAACAAGGTAAAAACTTGAAATGTGAATTCATGAAAATTTAAAGGAAATTTAAAAAGTCATGGCAAACATAGAAAAAGTATAATCAAGAAACAAGTCAGATGCCCCTAAATTCATAGCATGAATGATGAATGGGCCCATCGACCGTATATCGTTCTTAATTTCTACCTATTTAGGTGGCTCTCTTTGACTCACCACTCCCCCATATTCATTTTCCCTCTTTTCTAATCTCAAACAAACATTAGAAGTTTTGAAGTCATTGGAAAATGGTGAACTCAATTAGGTGGAATGTGTTCTGAAAACAAACTCCTCTTCTCAGATATCCTTATATGATTGAAATGATCTTTCAAGGCTTGTAATGTGGCTAAGGTTCATGGTTACAAAAGAAAGGATATATAGGCCCAAATAAGCGTTTGGGGGTGATTAAACCAAGGATCAATTCTTCTTGATGAAGTCCCTGCTTATTAACTTTCTCTTTTCTTTTCCTTTCTGGATCGCTCTAGACTGCCTGTTTTTGAGTTTTCACCTTAGAGTTCATCTCCTTCTTTTTTCTTAGAGAGTCTTCAACTGACACATAGTTCATGCGACACTTTCTTGAAAACTTGTAACTTGGTGCTTCCTTCAATGGGGATATTTTCAACATTTATCTTTCACATATTTTTCTTCTTTTTTTTTGCTTTTTTATGGATACCCATCTTGATCTGCATGTTGTTTTGCTCATGTTGCTCCTTGCACTCATTCTTGTTATCTTCATAACATGGTCAGAACCAATCACCTTTCTCATGAAAATAGACTTTCATCACTTTTGCCCCCTGGTGTAGGGAGTGATCCTTGGTTAGGGTTCAATTGAAAGTAAAATACCAGGCTCAAAAGGGACAACAAATGATATTTTTCCTTTTTTGTGAAGGGGAATGAAGGAATGTCAAATCTTCTCTCATACATGGATATCATTGAAGAAAAACTGTCCTCAATTGGTAGATGTTTTAGAGTTATCACTTAATCCAAAGACCTTAAACAACAATGTTTGAGAGGAAAATTCTCTCGAAATTTGTATTTGGGATCTTTCCCATTAATCCTGAGCACATTTTCCCCTTCTATCACAAGATTAGATTCAAGAATCATTCAAGCAATCAATAACAGGGGCCCTGCAATTTTTTTTGTCTAAAACAGTAAGCAAAGTAACAATGTTGATTTGTGTCAAATTACATTATTATTGACGTGGCCCATCTAGAGACAAACTAGTGTGAAGGCATGTCTTTGCATGGATAAATTTTACCTTTGGTTTGTGATGACATCTCTTATTCTCCTTTTGTTGTGGGACATATCTTATTTATATGTTTCTCAGCTATGTATTTGGTCTTTTATTTGTTCCCTTTTTATTCATTAAATTTCCATTCAAAAATGTTTGTTTTGCTGGAATTATCTTCTAGAATCATTGCTAAAAATATTATTTTTTTAGTAATTTCTAATACATTTATTGTTAAGTTGGAGTAAAACAGGTAAATGATCTCGACAGCAAGTGGCATCTCTCGTAAGTACCAATTTCATTCCCTACTTTTATTAGATTTTTCATGTTATGCTTTCCCTCTTTTAACTGAGAAATATGTTATTGCACGTTGATTAACAAAAAAAATTCGCACTACTGTAGTGTGCCTTTGGTTTTATGGTTTTAGTTTGATATCATTGCACGTCCAACTTGTATCAAGTAGTTGGCCAATTCGATTCAGTTAAACATAGCTAGAATCAAATACATTTATGGTGGCCATGTTATATATGAGGGTAAGATTTAAGAGTTTTAAGTTGTTAGAATAAAGTAATAATGATGTTGAAGTTTTCTCCACGATGAGAGTTGATTGTTCAGAAAGATAGAGGTCTTTAACTTTATCGTATTTAATGTGTGCAAGTCTCTAACTTTGTCTAGTTAACAGATTTTGATGGAAGATGAACCAGAGAAGTATCAGTCTCGCTTCAGTGGGTACATAAAGAGATGTATTGAGGCTGACAACTTGGAGGGAATGTACAAAAAGGTTCATGCTGCAATTCGTACAGATCCAACAACAAAGAAATCTGGGAAACCTGATAAATGTGTATCCACAATAAATTTTACAACTCAATATATGTACACTAGTCGATGACATGTAGTTTTGTTGATTTTCTTTGTATTTGTAGGTAAGGAACCATGTTGTACTCCCTTCACATTTCAATTTATTTTCTTTAGATGTTCAAATAACTTGGTGCAACTAACAACACTGATCGATTATTATATAATAATAGTATTATTTTTATTTGAATTTTTTTGGAAGCATGATGCTATTCACGGCGTTTGTACCACTAGAGAACAATATTTCGCGGCTTTTGTCACTACAAAACAATTTTTCGCGGTGTTAGTTTTAGCGGCGCTTAGAAAAGAGCCGAAAAAGTTTTAGCGGCACTAAAAAACACCCCAACCCTAATGAGATTAATTCACACTCCCCCTACGCGTGAAGCACAATTTTTATTCAAGTTATTCAATGATTTCAAAGTGGGTAAGTGGATATAAACACTTCTCATTCCATTTATCCCTTTAATGTGAGATATGGGGTTCACTTCCTTATTCAATTCACAACTACCTTACTTTGAGCATCAATTTCTCATTTATTACTCAACCGTTTTGAGCATATGAGATACGGTTGTAAAAGTCTTATGAAGTAAAATAAGACCTAATAGAATCCTTATTCTAATTTGTATCTTTATCCATTTAAAATATAGCTCAAAATTACCATTTTCCTCACATTTTTCCAATGGAAAATACACATAGTTCCCGGTGTCATTAGCGGTATTAAGGTTTAGAGAATTGTCGAAGGGCATCTATGGGACTTAATGTTTGGTTCTGAATCTTGGCTGCGTGATGGTATATAGTTGAGTGTACTTGTTTTATAGGGTGAGTATTTGTGTTGCGGATTGAATCGGAAATTTGTCTTTTCGTATTAAGTGGTTTGGTTTGGAGTTTAAGATGTCATTTTCAAAAAATTATTCTTGGAGTTTAATTGTGTACTTGGGAGTCTTGTCTTTGTTCACTGTTTTAACATATTCGTTTCGTGTCGTGGGTAGGCGTATTTCAGATGGGTAGTATGTCCTTCCGTTTGAGGTTTTATCGTTCATAAAATTATTTTTTTTTACTTTGATGTGACTTATTGATTTCAATTAAATTGATGATGTGATTTGTTAACAATAACATTACTATTTAATTTGAGGACAAAAATCTTTTATTCTTTTTCGGTGTATGTCTTAACATTAAAAAATTAAATTTTAAACTTTAATTTTAAATTTTAAATTTTAAATCTTAAATTCTACACCTTACGCCCTAAAAAATACCCCTTAGCTCAAATTTTCTAGACCCTAACCTAAACTTTAAACTTAATTTTTAGTATGAGGCATAAATAAAGACACAAAAAATAATAGAAGATTTTTATTCCTAATTTGACCCCTAAACTATAACTAAAACATCAATTTGATCCCTAAATATCTAATTTGATACCTAAACTATAGTTATTTTTAATAGTATAAAGGTAATTCACGGTAATATCTGTTCAAACGTATTCTATACTATAGTTAAAAGTACTATACGGTAAACTAAACAAATGTATTAACATAACACTATATTAGCTCATCATCGATATTTCTAATTTATTAATTCCAACGATCTTCGTTTTTATTGATTTTTTTGTTATTATTTCATTGAATTTAGGATGAATTTTATTTATAATGCTGTGATGACATGACAGACAGTTGACTATATCGTTTTGATGATGGATGAAAATTTTATAAGAATGCATTTGTAGGGGTTTGAATTTGGATCATTTAGAATCAAATGTTTATCAAGACAACTTATGTTTTTGTTAGTTAGTAACAATATATATATATATATATGTATGTATATGCTTGTATGTATGCATTAAACTGCACTTGTGATTAATTTAATTTATTTTTTAAGGTTTTTCAATTTAAATAATAGCAAAATTAGTCCTCAATATTTTATTGGTTTTTAATTTCGCACTTAATTTTTTAAATTTTTATGTTTCAAAAATTTGTAAACATATAATAACAAAATTAGTCCTCAACATTTCATTATTTTTCACTTTCATAATTTTTTACAATATCAATTTCATTATTTCAAAAACTAGTCATCAATGTATATTGTTTATATTATAAAAAAGTTAATGATCAAACATGAAACAGAAGCAAAATTTAGATAATAAATTGAAAAAAACGGAATATAAGTACTAATCTGAGCTACAAAATCAAATTTATATATAAATTTTTTTAACCTAATAAAATAATTTATGTAAATATTCTTTAACGAGATAAATTACTTACCATTAAATATATATGTCTTGAAATATTTTGTAACAAAGCATATACAATATTCCGGAAGATAACTGTGAGAACATGTCTTGAAATGTAAAAAAAATTACATTAAGGTTTGAATTTTTGAAATAATGAAATTCATATTATAAAAAAGAATAATGATGAAATTAAAAAATTATGAAATGTTGATGACTAATTTTGTTATTATGTTATGAGAATATAGAGAATAAAAAAGGTTTGTTTGTAAATTTTTGAAACAATTGAGGTTGAAATTTTAAAAAATAAGGGCGAAATTTAAAATGAGTAAAACATTGAGGACTAGTTTTGCTATTGTTTGAATTGAGCAATCTTAACAAAAATTTTCGCCCACCGTCAAAATGGCGTCGTTTTAGTTTGGCCTCCACATCATTGATCATCTACCATATCATCACCCCGTTAAGAAGTTAACGATAGAGTGACCTAAATGAGTTAATAACTAAAATTTGTGGTAAAATTGGACCAATTCAAAAGTTGGTAGCAAAAACAAGTTACCTCCTATAGTTGGGTGGTAAATTTAATTGTGTGATAATTAATCCATGTATTATTATATTACTATCATCTATCTAAAAAATTAATTTTTAAAATAAATGTCAAATTGGTAAATTAATGTAATTTTTTTGTTGATTTAAAAAAAATAAACTCGTTCTTCTATATATCATCATCACAGATTAATTACTGCTGTTCGTTTTCTTTTTTTGTTAAAATGTGGTTTAGATTTTTTTTTGGATAAGTACTTTATATAATTTTGATGTATTACGACTGATCATTTTCTTTTATTTAAAATATTGTTTAGATAAATATTTAATTTGATTAAATTTGACAACTAAAGAAAAACCCTTCGAACAGGCTTCGAAACATCTTCGTCATTTATCTTCATACACATTGATAACACCCTAACTTGTCGACAAACTTGATCTCAAAGATCAAAAACCAACTATTCGGGCAATGGGATGTCGGCTAAATCTTGTCTATAAGGAACAACGTCTTCATGGAAAGAGTCATTGGGTTTAGGTAGTCCACTTTCCATCTGAATTTGGGAAACGGAGTCGACACTCTTTTCAGGTTCAATGTACGTTACAACTGTGTCTTTTCTTAAGGTTAGATAGACTATTGCCGTGATGTAGATTAGCATTAGAGGAAATACTATGATTCCGATGAACACATTCCCCACCTTCGGCAAATCATTATGAATCAACCAATCTACGAAGGCTGTCGATAAGTAATAGATGTTGATGCCGATGATTCCGATCCCAAGAACCCACGAAATCACAATGATCTACAAACAACGATAAGTAAAACAAAACATAAGGATCACTTAAACAGGACGAATGAAAGGTTGTTCAGTGTTGCTTCTTACAATTATGGAGTTCTTGTATGGTCCCATCTTGGTCGAGCTGCTACTGAATTTAAGAAGTGGAATCAGAGCAAATGGCAACTCAAATGAAAGAATCATCTACAAAATCAATTATCGAAATCACTATTACTTCACCTTAAAACATAGAAATTAAATGAAATATTGCATGAAGATATATATTCACAAACGTAATTAAGAAATCACGAATTTTATATAATAGTTATTTGATACATTAAAAAATTAACTGATGGAATGATAATTAGTCGATATGAGATATTTTTCTTACGGATGCAATGATAATTAGTCGACCGGCACCTTGAGATCCACCTATGATGGACACTATAAGACTAGGTGTAATGGCAATGCACCTCGTCATCAAATTCCTCAACCATTTCCTCATTTTAAGATCCAAAAAACCCTGAAGTGCATTAAAAAATCAATATATTAATTAAGATTAATAAAAAAACTACTATTTTAGCTTTCCCAACACATTTTTCACTGTAAAACCTGCATGATAAATTGTCCAGCATAAGTGCCTGTAATGGTAGAACTTTGTCCCGAAGCAAGAAGTGCAATGGCGTAAAGGGTTGAGCTTGACTTTCCCAACACATTCTGCAATGGAAAATATTTCTAGGTTTTGGGATTTTTAATTGGAAATATCAGCCTTAAACTTTTCTTTAATGGTATTGGTAATGAACATCTAATGATTTATTTTAACGAGACCTGTAGAAGAAAAGAAGCCGAGTTGAGGTTGAGATCACTGCAGCGACGATGATCATCACTGGAGAGGTTATCGGCATAACAGGCAGTCCCCGAAACCGAGACAACCGCTACGTTGATCAAAAACGCCACAAACAAAGCAAAACCACTTTCTATCAGGAAATACCTACAGGCATCCTGATCAAGTTGAAGGTAATAACAAAGGCTTAGCACATAAATTAAACCATGAATTACTCAGACAGACATCTTAATTTATTCATGCAATAATTTTTTGAAAGATAATATACATATTCTTGCCTACAATATTCTCTTTGTAAGAAATAATAAGTTATATGGATTCTTAACCAAAATCCTAGTTAACTTTTTGATCAAGATTTATATTACCGAATTTGCAGCTTTCTTTCTATCTCCAAATTGAAACTTTTTTATACCAGGCGTAAAAATAATCAAATTGTCCGTATTAAGTGTCACTTATTAACCAGGCCTCAACTCAATTAACAATGATTAAATTGTGAAAATTAAACATATACTGCCTTATAATCACACCAGCATATTAAAAAAATATATAATACATATTATTTTTTGGTTTCTTCTTTCTTTTAAATATTCTTTAAATAAAAACTATTAATTAAGATTTCAACACAAGTCCAATAGATTTAAAATCAATATGATCATTTTTTAATTTAATTTTCTAAATATATATTTTTAAATAAAACATCATTTTTTTAATTTTAAAGTGTTTAATTGATTTTAGTGTCAAGTGTTTAATCCATATTTGTTAGGCTCAGGTTGTTATAACCGTCTGGGCCAGTTCGCTATTAGCTTGGCTGTTGAGTTAGTTACCGGGCCTTCTATAAATATAGACTTATAAGGTTATAATTACAATTTAACCTTTTTTTAACTAATAGATGCCTATCGTTGAAGATATTTAGTTTTTTAATTTTCAATAAATCATTCGTACGATACAATTATTTTTAATGATTTTTTTACTTAGAAATATTTTCCCACTTAAAGAGTGAATGATGCAATTCTAATCCTATTATAAATGAGATATTCTTTTACCTAGTATCCAATCATCAGCTTTGTTGAAAAACATATAAAACTCATGAATGCTGCTTAGCTAACTTGTATTGGATTTATTTATTTATTTTATTATATGTTAGTCTATGATTTGTATATTTGGACTTACTTTGACGCCATGAACGGAGTTGGGTACTTTTCTGGAGAGCACGAGAGCAGAATGGAGAAAGAGATTGTGTCTGTTCATATGATTTTGGAGTTAAAAACAAGTCCAAATTTCAAAAATTTAATGTAGTTAGATTAAACTGTTGAATAATAAAATTTTAACGGTGCAAGGAGTGAGTAGAAATTATTTGCCCTTTCGGTGTATTTACTTATGCCCTGTCATTGAAAAAAAATAATATTTAGGGTTTAGGAGTAGATGATTTAGAGGCTTATATATAGAGAGAGAGTTAGATCCTCTTACATAATGTAAAACTCAATTACTTTTACATACTTTCTGGACTATTGGATGAGGGTAATAAATGACTAAGATTATTTTCTGATATCTTTTTTCCTGTGATAATCTTTAATATTCTACTATTTATCTCAACCATCCTTGTACCTTTATCCAATGGTTGAAAAACTTAAAAGTTTTACATAGTGTAAGATGATCCTATCACACACACACACACACACACACATATATATATATATATATATATATATATATATATATATATATATATATAAGGGGTGATTTGAAAGAATATTCCCTTTTAGGGAATTTATTGGAAAAACACCCTTCATTAATGATATGTAGAAAAATACCCCTTTCGGTCCATATAAGGTAAATTCGTGTTTAGCCAAAAGCGAGTTTTAAATCTGCGCTTAGCTAAAAACGAGTTTTGTAAAAAAAAACTTAATAAATTATTTTTTTTAATTTTTTATCTACTCACTCAACACATAACTCGCGTTTAATAAAAAACGAGTTTACCTTACATGAACCAAAAGATGATATTTTTCTATAAAAGCGTTAATGGGAGCATTTTTCTAATTAATTCTCAAAAAAAGTATTCTTTCAAATCAGCCTAAAGTAGGACTATGTTTGGCAGAAAAAAACAAATAAAAAGGTGCTACATAAAAAATATTGCTTACGGCATAACAAGGGCACCCAAGAGTGCAATGGCATCAGCGGTGGCACCTTGGCCAGCAAGCTTAGGAACAAACATGCCCTTAATGACACCTGATGCTGGAGGGTTTACGTGACTCATTTCCCCAAAGAAACATCCAGCCATCACAAACACCAAAATTGCAATCAGCAGTTCCAGCTTCCTTACCTTTTTTTCCCATTCAAAGTTAATTAAATTAAAATCACAACGTATGGGCAAGTGCAAGTCGACTTGTGACTTGTGATGAAACGATAGAATTAAAAATTAGAATATTTTTATTGAAAAATAATTATAAAAAATTGGATATCATAAAATATATACAGTACGGCTTATCAAGATGATCTAAAGTAAAATACCCCATATCTTTGCAGGCTAAGGAGGAGGAGGGTGCTTAAACCAGTGCACAGAACTCCAGCCCACACTGGGATTTTAAACAGTATGTTTAGTCCAAAGGCTGTCCTGATAACTGCAATTTTTAATCAAATGCATCAAACACACACATATATATGAACCAATTTGTTTTAAGCACCATATATTGCACGTTGTACAAGTTAAATTAGTGAACAATTTGGTAACTGAAATGATTATTTAGAGGAGAAACTTTCAGGTATATCAGCAGCTATGACAGCAATTTCTGCAAGTAACCATAGGCAATACTTCACCCACTTTGGGTACTCAGCCTTGCACAATTCTGATAAGTGCTTGCCTGAAAATTATAAACAAACAAAGAAAAATAATTAATTAAATTAATCTTATCAAAATTAGTGAACGTTGGTTAATTATAGGATTAGATAATTACCAGTGCTGACTCCGAGATTAGCAGCAAGAGATTGGATTATGAGGGCAAAGACTAATCCGATTAACACCACCCACAGCAGCTGAAAATTTCAACATTTTTCTTACATGACTTAAAATTATTCGCTAAGATTAAAGATTGTTCGGGCGGGGTTCTTCTTTTTGGCTTTTCTCTTTAATTTACCTCATATCCATGGTTAGCTCCTGCTTGAAGATCAGTTTCCACTGTTGCATAACACCATATATATATATATCAGACGATGACCATAAGTTGCAGAAAAATAAATATATGAAGATTGAAGGAGAAACAAGTGACTTACGGTTGCCAGGATCAAGATAAGCTAGCGAGACCAGGAAACCAGGGCCTACATACGATAGAAACTTTCGCCACCCAGGTTTCTATGCATCAAAACATCAACATCACAAACCTATGGGTATATATATATATATATATATATATATATATTATAATATGCTAAGTTCTGAAAAGAAATTATAATCAGGAACCTCGTCTCCATCAGAATGAACGAAACGTTTGGTTTGGTTAGCAGGGAAGGATTGTTGTGGGGTGCTTCCAGCTTCGACATTGATAGCAGTTATGCGGTTGCTTCCTCCACTCAATGACCGAGAAACTGCAGCTTCACTGCCTTGCTGCTGCTGCTGCTGCAAATTTCCCATTTCTCTCTATTTAATCTTTGGTATTCTATATTGGCTTGGAAAACTTTGAATATTGACACACATGTTGAAGAAATCGAAGGTGTATTTATAGATGGAGATGTAGAATCCATCGAACGTTTGTCATAAAAACGGACGGCATAGCAGTCCATGTTTTTTAATTCCAATCTCCGTTTCTTCTCTTGCATATGGCAATGACACGGTGCTGCTTGACCAGTCACTTTCTTTCTCTTTCTAAGGAATGGCATCTAAATCCCAACTTTGATTTAGATTCCTCCTATAATCATTTCATAAATGCTTAATACTAAAATAAATGCCTAAACTATCTTAATTTTTTAGGTTCTTAAATTATTTTTGTTTTTTAGGTGCCCAAACATCTCGTTTTTCCTTTTTAGGTGCCTGTCATTTTTAATGCACAAACTATTATTTTTTGATTAAAGTAGGCATTCAAACTGTTACTTTTTTGTCAAAGTAGGCACATTATTCGACTTTCAAAAAGAAAAATATGATAGTTTTAGTAAAAGAGGCAAAAAATACTTTAAGCACTTAAAAAGAAAAAAATATGATAATTTAGACTTGACATTAAGCCTTTCATAAATGATTCTAGTTTTTTTAACTTTTTCTCTTTATATCATATTTTTAAACTACCACTCATATATATATATATATATATATATATATTAATCATGTGCTACTTCTATTTTATTTACATTCTAATTATAGATATTTAAAAATCTATACATTTTTCGAATATGAGTACGTTAATTTATTAAAATAAGAAAGATTCAAAAATACAATGAGAGGTTAAAACAGAGGTAAACGAACTTGATCAAGACATATTCCTAAAAATATGAAAACTAATGTCTATAGATCATAAATAACACCATACAAAGAAAGGTAAAAACCCTACCTCAAAGGCTCGAAACAAAAAAGATACAAGCATCACCAAAGTTTGACGATGAAATGTAAAAACCAACAACAAACAACATTAAAAAATGCATATTACAATAATAAGACACGTTGACAATACGATCATTATCATAACTCAATCGCGAACAAGAACGGTGACTGTGAGCTCGTACCCAATCCAATTCGAGGGTCCAAAACAGGGAGATCAACAAGATAATCAAAAGAGTGCTATCTTGATCAGTCGTGGCACCGTCAAATCCAACCTGATAGAAAAACAAATGAAAAAAGCGGCAAACGACCAATTAAAAGAAGAAAAGCGTGTGTAGTCACGTGTTTTTATTCACTCAATTTTGTTTTTCATCTTATTTTATTTTATTTTATTTCATTTTCACTTTTATTTTTTTACTTTCGGTATTACTATTATTTTTATTGTTATTATTGTTGTATTTTACTTATTTTTGCAGACTACAAAAGATCCCAATCACTTTAGATATGATAAGATTGCAAAAGATCTTGTTCAACAAGTATGGAAAGTCAAACTATGTGCAAAGAATTCTTACTGTGTGCTTATGGAGGATTTTCGATAAGAGTCGGGCATTTCTGGGCCATGATGTCTTCTTAGGAGCTGATCGTCTTTCAGTTACATTTCCAACGCATCTTGAAACGTCTCAATCGGACATTGGGAGCTCAAGATATGTTCGTTTTGCTGGAGATATTATGTGCAGAAAACTTGATACGGATCCAATACGATAATTTAACTTTATTACAAAATTTTAATTATTTCATTGATTATTTGTATTTAAATTCAAACTTGGACTTTCCCTTATTTGTTTTAATTAATTTAGGGTCATATTAAATGTAAGAAAAGTGGGTTTAATGTCCAAGTAAATGTACTATTCATTTTCCAAGAGTATTTAACATTAATGTAGAAAATATCATGCTTTTAGGGTTTTTGATATTTTTAGGGTTTTCATTCTTTTGTAATTTTTACAACGACAACAAGAACACACACAATGAAAACACAGAGCATTGCAGAGATTGAGGAGAGAAATAAAAAGTAGACAAATTTTCTAGCTTTTTTGTTCAAGATTTCCCTTTTATTTTTGCTTCTGAGTGAAGATCCAAGGCGTTAAGGTATTTATCCAATATTCGTACACTATAATTCTTGTACAATTAATTTTATGCCTTTATTTTATGCATTTTTTACTTTAGTTCTTGTGTTTACCTTGTTTTAACTTTCACATTTATATTAATTCTTATATTTGAAAGGCTCGATGTCTTCAACTGAAATTAGCGTCAATGTAGGTGTAGAGGTTTCTTTTGAAATTGGGAAAACAAAAAACGAAAAGGAAATGACAATTTGACACATTCGATTTTAGAGTGGTTCGATCTTCTAACCAAAGTCTACATCCACTACCTTAGCATCCACACTAAGGATTTCCCAATTCACTAACAATGAATTCTTCCCTTTTTACGGGTTCAAGGGGTAACCTTACATCCCTATCTTTTCACGGGCTAAGATAGAGCTCTCTCCCTAGTTTTTATAAGGATAAACTAAAACCTATCCCTCAACAATGATGTATTGACATTGTAAACTAATTACCTCTTTAGGTGGGTGTTTATACATTTTGGCTCACTACGATTGGACTAAATTACAAGAGATTACAAAGTAGACAATAAAGAACACTACTCTCTTGATCTTTAAGCTTGGATGTTCATCCTCTTTTTCTTCAAGTGTCCTTGGCTTGTATTTATAGTGTGAAATGAAAAACTAGCCGTTGGAGACTTTTAAATTACTTGAAAATATTTGTTTGAGTCAAAAACCTTTCAAATGTATTTTTCAAGATGAATGGACTTTGAATTAATTACACAATACTTGTTTAAGTCTAAAAACATTTTTCATTGAGTTATATCAAAATAAATATCTCAACAATCCCCATTTTTTGATATAACGAAACCACTTGAAAAATTGTTTTTGAAATTTCTTCCCCTTAAAAAAATAATTTTAGGAAAAAATATTTTAGAAAAATATTTAAAGCTACCTTTTCTTTTTGAAATTAAAATCTTCAAGCTCATCTCTCATCTTTTTGTTATATAAAAAATAATTCAATCTAAAGTTCAAAAATAACAATAGAGAGTAAGTTGATTCTTTTGAAAACAAAAGCTCATCTTAATAAATGCATTCCATTTTAAATTTTAGCTCAAAATACTGACACAAAAAATCATTGAATTTCAATAAAAATGATCAAGTTTTAAGATCCATGAAATTCAATTTATCTAAGACCTTTTAGAAAACTTTATGCATTAAAATGAATAAAACATATTTAGAACTCATATGCACAAAACCTCAAAGAATGTTATGCACTAAAATGATTTTAACATTCAAAATTGCATAAAAATTAAAAAAATAAGCAACCATATATATAATCGAAAAGATTAAGCTTAGAGATTACCCATCTTTAATATGTGAGCATGCCACCATTGCAATTGAGAGGATGATTGATGGTTCATCTTTGTATCCTTGAGCTTGATGTCGAACAAATTAGCTCTTCAAGGTTGGTTGAATGTAGAAATGGATCGAGCACTCCTAGGATCTCTTCAAAGGTTGTTAGACCATCAATTTAAGTCCTGCTCTAATACCAATTGTTGGGATGCTCGTTCGATCAACCGTATGACCAGGAGGGGGTGAATTGGTTTTTGAGTGATTGGTGTGGAAGTAATGGGAAAATAAAATGAACACGATGATTTATAGTGGTTCAAGCTTCTAACCAAGCTCTACATCCACTACCTTAGCTTCCCACTAAGGATTTTCCTAAATTCACTATTGAATTTGTTCCCCTTTTCTAGGCTAAGGAGGCAACCCTTACATAATCAAAGCTTTCTAACCCAAAGCTTTGATCAAACCCTTTCTTACAAGAGAAAATACAAGAGCAAACTAGGAAAACCTCAAAAGGTATAATGTTTGCAATTTCAAGCACACTCACCCAAAACCTAACACTTGAGCATGTATAAAAATTAAGCTCACAAGTGTGTTCTACAAAGAATTTGACAAATAAAAGCTCTAAGACACTTTTTCAATCATAGAATGTTGGCTTATTGTTTCTTGTTCTTCCATAAATTCTTGGAGGTGTCTTTTAAACCTTCTATCAACTTCATGGTCGTTACTAGTCGTTGAGGGTTGTTAAGAGCGTTGGGGACTTCAATTACAGCCATAAATGAAGTTTTGGAGCATGACGTATCGGTACGAGGGATCCGATACGGTACGGGTACTAAAATAGAAAGAGCCGTTAGAGTATTTATAACACTAGGTATCAGTATGCTATACAAGCGTGTTGGTACACACCCAGGGGTATCGGTACGGCTGAGGCCGTATCGATACTGAAATTGGCTATTGGAAATTTGGAAAACTTGGCTGTCACATCCCTAAAACCGGCCTAGTTGGAATTTGATTCCGGTGATCAAAAATTCTGTAACCGGCCGAGCCGAATGATGTAATTTCTCAAACCTTTGTACTCCATTGTGAATTAATAGAAGCTGTTGGGACTTAAATTGAATTGTGGGATCTTTTGTAAGAAATTTAAATTTGAAAATGAACTAGGCGTATCAATACGGTAAGACAAGTATCGATACAGCCTAACTGTCCATAACTAACTTACCTATTTTAGCTTAGCCGTATCGATACAACCACAAGGTGTATCGATACGAGTCTCTGTAGAAATTGGTTTTGGTGACTAAATTGAAAGAAATGGAAAATAGGGTGCTGAGTCACCTATTTTCTTGCCTTCCTCCACGTGAAATATCTTAGAAAAAATGACTAATAGTCATCAATTTGACAAGGTTGGAAAGTAAAGGGTAATTGCCTATTGGGTTAAGCAAACCCTTGCTTAAGGGAAACCTTCCCATTGGCTAAAAGAGAGGTGAAAAATGATTAGGGGAAAATAGATAGTTTTAAAATGGGTAAAGAAAACTTTAGCCTTGTCATGTACCTCCCGAAAGCTAAACTCACATTGTTTGTCTTGAAAGGAACCAAGCACCTCTATTGTCATCCCTAACCTTAACCTCAAGCACACACCTCCCTTGTTGACTATCTTGGACTTAAGTTTTCCTTGATTCGAAACCTTCATAGCATAGCCATCGATTGGGTAAGTAAAAGCCCTCAATCAATTATTGAATTCCATGAATATTTGGAGTTTAATTTCAAGTCAAATTACTAAGCCTAATCTTTGAAATGAGTGTTGATGTCATTATGTTGATTATAACGATTCCTTGTGATATTTCCTAGCTCAAGAATTGAAGAAAACCAATCCATCACCCCCAATCAACTCTAGGAGCAAAGAAATCAAAATCCAGGAACCCTAAAAGCTTCCGTGCACTAGGCGAGTATAGTTGTGTCAATGGATAGGCAAGGTGCTATTCCGTTGCATTTATTTTGTGTTACAATTTGCATTTTGTTTAAGGGCTCAAGTAGAGCAAGCATATGTGGGTGCTAATGGTGGTCATGGTAAGTCCTCAACGATATGGTATGTGGTAAAGTTCTTATATGACCTTTGAAACATGTTATGTATAAATTTTGATATGTATATGCTATGATATGATATGTGGAGCTAAGGCCCAATTTGTGATCCGATATGATATGGCCTATGGGCACAAAGGTAAGAACTATGATGATATGTGTAATCCTTGGACACTTGTGGACATTGGATACAATTGGCATGTCATAGGGTTATTCGAGTTCACTAAGTAAGGGATTGGACTACGGTATAGGGCTACGGCCTATATGTGGTGAGATAAGGTTGGTTTGTGTAAGAGATATGTTTCTGGAGCTACGACTCAAGGCTAAGGCCTACTTTCGATATGATTTGGTGTAAAGGGGAATCCGCGTATCCATTGGTTACCATATCCAAGGAAAATGATATGTTTATATGTTTTATAATTACTATATGGAATCACGACGATTGGCTTTGAATATGTTTTTATGTGATTGATGCCATATGAATTGTTACCCCAAGCATGCCTACATGTCATTCATGTATTTGATAAATTATTGTACATTTGTTATAACTACCTCACTAGGCTATGTAAGCCTAACATCTGCGTGTCTCATGCATTTCAGGATCTTGAAGTATTCTGGGCTTCGATTGTGTAGTTGTGGTTGCAAGTCACTTCCACCAATCATATGTATGCTTAACTTTTGCTTTGAAATCCTAGGTGGAATATGAATCAAACACGTTATGTTTGCATATTTTGATATGTGTGTAATAGCCTATTAGTTCTTAGGTGTTGAACGTGAAAGTTGTCATGTTTGTGAAATGGAAAACTAGTTAAAATGAGCTTAAAGGCATCAAATGGTAAAATCCTAGTAAATGAATTCGAAATGCCCTAAAATTTTGTATGCTATTAGAACTATAGATTAATAACTTGTTGGTAAAATTTTGTGGTATTTGGACATCGTTCAAATGGTTAAATTTCCTAAACACCCAATAAAATCTGTCACTACAGACAGACGTATCGATACGAGTCAATCTATATCGGTACGACCTTGCATAATTAGACCTAAGAAAATAGAGCATATCGATACAAGTCAATCTGTATCGATATGGACCTTGGCAGTGAGTTCTGAAAAATTAATTGCATTAGTACGGCCTTGGGTGTACCGAAACAAGTCAACCCTAGTCAACGCGTATCAATACGAGATTAGATGTATTGGTACGGAATCGTTATACTTGAATCTGGAATTGGTGAAATTCAAATTAATGTACCGATACGAGCTTAAGTGTATCGGTACGGTGTCAGTTAATTCCGTTAAAAGACTTAAACTACAGTTTTAAATAGTTTACAGATTGGTAACTAATATTTAAATGGTCTAATTGGATAGGTAAACGACCTCCGTTAATAACGAAATTTCATAGGAATATAATTGGTAAGTTTAATTTAAGATTTGTATAAAGTAATTTTAATAAAGTCCATTAATTTGTAAAATTTTCAATTTAGTCCCTAAGTTTGAAAAAGGTTAAAATTGATCCCAAACTGAATAAGCTATTAATAAGTTAGTTCGATAAGTTTTCAAAGAGACTAATAAGATATCCTAAATAAGATTCCAAACCCAGTTAAACTTCCAATCTCTGAATCAGTTTTCGATAACACTATTTGACCTGGTTCTCTACTAGGCCGAGAAGGGAATGTTACATTTGTGGTATTAGAGCCTAGGTTTAGTCAGTTCTAGGACTAAACTGAAATATGTTATGAGTCTGGATCTGCATATGCCACCTATGAGTTTATTTGTATATGTTATCCATGATTTGCAACTTACACGATTAAATCTTATCTATATGATTAGATCTAAAAATGTCCGCACCTACTGATAGGCGTGTCGTAAATAAACTGCACCCGGCTCCTTCTCAACATAGGGGGATAATCTGAGAGCCGAGGTTAGGCCTGAACAAGTGGGGCAAAATGATCCACCTCATCCTCATCCGATGCCTTCTACTCAACAGAAGTATATAATGTCGATGGCCGACATGATTAAGCATGTGGTCGTGTCTCTTAGGCAATAATCACCCCTTCAGCCTGCTGAAACACCATCATCTGTTTCGAGAGCCTCTATTGACAAGTTCTATCAGTATCCAGTTTACACTTTCACTAGCCAGGACTTGGATAATCCTGAGATAGCAGGATATTGGTTGGAGAATACTCTTAAAGCCCTGAATAAGCAGATGAAGTGCCTCAAGGAGCACAAGTTAGAGTGTGCCTTAGCCCTAATTTCTGAGGAAGCTAAGATTTGGTGGGATATCGTGACCCTCACAGTACCTGAGCACCGAATCACGTGAGACTTCTTCCTTCAAGAGTTCCGCAAGAAGTATGTCAATGAACATTATATTGTTGAAAGGCGTAAAAAGTTCCTCTATTTGAGGCAAGGAGGAAGACCTGTGGAGCAGTATATCCACGATTTCTGCAAGTATTCGAGGTATGGTGCTGAGATCATACGCACGAAAAAGGAGAAGTGCAGAATGTTCATCGACGACCTTTACGATGAGTTACGTCCTCTCTTCACTACCTTAGAGTTACAGGACTTTCAGAACCTGGTCAACCGAGCAATTGCTACTGAAGCTTCTCAGAAGGCTTATGAAAGAAGGAGGGTGAACCAATCCAGATTCGACAAGAGATTCCAAGATGATTTTAGACCTCCCATGCCTTAGAAGAAAGGTAGACAGTGGGACCAAAAGTCTACCACCTTCCAACAGCTGCCAAGATCGGGATATGTGCCACAGTTTTAATCTTCGAGGACATCTGTTGCTCGTACAGCTTTTGTTGACAGCACGGGCAGTTCCGGGAGAGGTTCATAGATTCCCTTATGTAATTTTTGTCAGAAGAGGCACCCTGGACAGTGCCGTAGATAGTCAGGATCATGTTACCTCTATGGTGAACCTGGTCACTTCATTAGGCAGTGTCCGCAGAATCCAAACGCTCATACCTCGATGTCTTTTCAAAATAATTCAAACAAGAGAAAGGGAGCGAGACAAGTGCCATCTGGATCAGCGGGGAGACCTCAAAACACCAATGCTCCTTTAGTTGGATGCGATCCTCAGACCTTAGCCCAAATGTATCATGTACGAGGCTGAGAGCAAGAGAATAATCCAGATGTGATTGTAGGTATGGTGGAATTAAGTTCTGATCTTGTTGTAATCACTAATTTTGTCTGGGGTGAACTCATTTTTATTTTCTCTTTTGTTTTTGCAATAATGGGCTTATATGGGTTGTTGTTTAATTATTAACTATATATATGTGTGCATGTGGTTGTTGCTAAAATCCAATATATATATATATTACTATTAATAGGTGTCATTTTTATATGTTTAATGTATGTATGTATGTTTTTATATACGTGGTATGTGTAATATATATGTGTATGTTTATATATATTATATGTGATGCATGATTATATGTATAATATGTATGTTGCTTGAATGAATTTATTATTATTTTAAGGTCATAAATATTTAAATGTGTATGCATATTATGTATGTTATGTGATGTTATTATTATTATTATTTATTATTATTACTTACTATTATTATTACTATGTTTGTTGTTATTAATGCTATCATGGTTATTATTATTATTATATTTTGTTATTAGGAATTATTATTATTATTATTATTATTATTATTATTATAATACTACTAATATGAAAACCCAAACAAACAATATAAACAAAAACCCATATATATTCCATAAATAAAAAGCCCATATTTAAATTCAGTCCATTTACATACATAACCCAAAAAATGTTTATAGCTTATTACATCACCCATTAAGCCTATTTTATAAAAATACCCTAATCTGATAACAATAAAAAACCCTAACATGGCTTATGTTCTGGTGCAGCCGAATATGGACCATTAGATCAAAGATGACCAACGGCTAAGATTGAGTCTCTTCAGCTCCCGCGACTGAAGTTCACGCGCCGGCTCTTCGGTTCCCACACGCGCGGCTTTCGGCATGCAACACGCGCACATGTAGCAGGCACACGCCTTTCTATCTCCTCCACGCGCACTCTTGGTTGCCAGCTTCCAGCCCCATGGTCCCCGTGCCTCTCCCGTCTCAATCATCCTCATCCATGCATACAAAAAAGACAATGCAATATCAGCTATGGCAGAAGCAAAAACTGACATTACAAGCAAATACAGATTCAGAACAAAGCTGGAAATGGAAAAAACACATGCTTGAAGCAACAAACAATATCAAAAATCGCAGGCAAAAAAGAACAAGAGAAACAGAGCAATATAGCATTTTCTTAGGTTTTCTTTTTGAACATGTAACTTTCGGCTATAAGAGCTGAAACCACCATTGTAAGAGGAGGGGAAACAATCAATAGAAAGGCAGCATTTTTCCAGAACTCTTGCTCTCGATTTCTTCTCTTTTTCGAATCAAATAGCAAAGAAAAAAAGAGGGAAGAAGAGTTTACCGTTCGGTCTTTCGACGTTTTCTGACGGCCGGAGCCTTGTCTCAGCGATCCCAACAGTGGATAGCTAGATCTCGGAGAGGAGAACCACATAGCTCAAAATCGCTTCGATCCAATGGAGGATGGAAGAGCTCCGGTGAGGAGAAGACGAATGGGTTCCAGGCTTTTCCTTGAAGACGAACGGCTTTTTGGGAAATCTACTTCGAGAAAGGAGAAGAGGAGGCTGAGGCGGTCTTACCGGTGCCCTTGCATGACTGGAAAGGCCACCGGAACGGCTGAGACGAGCGGCGAAAAGCTCCCGCGGCTTAGGTTATCTCAAGAGCTCTCCCTCTGTTTTGTTGAAGAGTGTTGCCACTGAATTTTCACCTCACTTCCTTAACTTTCATTTACGATTTAGTAGTATTATATTAAATTATTAGTGTTACAACATAATTAGTATGAGTGTGCCATATGTTGGTGTTATAAATATTAATGTCGTAATTAGTATTAGAATTATCTGTGTGTCATATAATATTGCAAATATACTTAGGGTATTATAATAATTGTTATATGGTAGTTAAAATTAACATAGGTTATATGCATTTTTTATATATAATATCATAGTTAGATATTAAAATCCAAAAAATATAAAATACACAGCTCAATTGTAATTAAAAATGAATAAAAGGTCCATTAGATTTAATTTAGGATAGAGTCCATTAAAAATACATAGAAGGTCCATTACATAAAGGTTCGCTCGGCTTGATTATTATTTCCTAAAGGCCTTGACTCTTATATACGCAGGTAATGAAGAACCGTTGGATCTATGGAGAACAAATCCAACGGTACAGGATCGCACACGGCTTACACACGGATTACCAAGAGCCACACTTTCCGTCCGTTAGATGAGGAACCAATCCAACGACCCAGATTGATCAACAACAAAGCACACAGATCACCATTCACGCGTGGCGGCCACGCTCATGACTTTCTAGCTTCCATCGAATGATTCATCTTCTCCAACGTCACCCTCGTCTCGATTGCTCTTCGTCGGCGTTGTTCGAGTCATCAGAGGTATGCAAACAAAAAAACAAGAGGGTTAAATCCCCAAATTAAAGCACAAAAATTCAAGATAAAATCAAAGGGGAATTAAACCCCTAATTCGAAGCCCTAGCTGGAAAATCAGAAGCAAAATGGAAAAGGGATAATCCCTAAATTGAAGCCAAGGCAAGAATAATGCAAATCAAATTCAAGATAGAGGCAAATTGCGAGTCAATAGCCAAATTGGCTTAAAATCAAAATCGAGACAGAAGCCTCTTAGATGATTTTTAGGGATTTAAACATAAAATGCAAGCATTCATGTACCAATATAAACCCCAATGTAAATCATTGTACAACAGGGAATCACACACACAACAATTACAGAAAACACACACTAGATACATACACACTTACAATTAAGCGTTCGGAAGTTGTAAAGCCAGCAAGCAAGGATTGTAATAAAAGTTTCAAAGCAATAAGAAAAACAAGTTTCTAGTAATATTTTCTATCTTTTTTCTTTCTATTTCGAATTTAATAAAGAAAAGGGGATTGTTTTTACCTTTATTTTGTTTGAAATACCGTTGTGATTTGGCTTCGACGTAGCTCTGGTGAAAAAAACGCGATTTTGAGGTCGCCAGAATCTGGGAAAATCTGGGTTTTCTGAGAATTTTGCCGTCGACAACGGCGGCTGGCACGGCGGACCACCACCTTGTTCTTCATTTCATGAAGAACACGGATGAATACATCGGAGAATTTGTAAAGGACTGGCTTTGATCCATTTTCAAAAAATGGGGAGAAATGATTTCTGTTTATAATATTTATTATATATACTAACCCGTTTGACCCGACCTGAACCCGGTTATAACCCGCACCCTTCTTTCCCTGTTCTTATACCGCATCACCTTTGTTTTAAATGTATTCAATTTCATCATTTTCATCATAATTTGGCACTGAATTTTTAAATTGTTTTCAAATTAACCCTCACATTTTGGTTTTCTTTTAATTTAGTCCATAATACAGATTTTTTTATAAATAAAATAAATTCCCCTTTTCTTTATTTTAGCAATTATTTTGATAGTTAATTTAATTTAAGTTTTTTTTTTGTTCCTTTTGTTCTTATATGTATATATGTACATGTGTTAAACCTTAGGAGTGGGTACTTAAAACCTAGAATAGAGACATGTATGTTGTAAAACATTCTTCAAATTTTCAATAAGACACACTTAATTACATTTAAACCTTAATAGTTAAAATGAATGCAGATGTTTCTTTATGGATTAATCACTGATTAGATTTTAATTAAAAGACTTTAACACATTTAATTTTCTTGTTGATTTATTAAAAAGTGAAAACTTAATTAATGTGGTGTCTTATCGAACGAGAATGACGGGTTAGCACCAGGAGTGTCGACGGTGATTAAAGTTCATTTCCCGGGCGATAAGACCGTTAATATAGATTACATTCACTTTGCGGACAAATAAAGCGAAATCATGTGAACTTTCAAATTCCAGTTTTAAAAATGCTTTTTGGAATCAATTAGGTACCGATTTTTGGGCGTTGTGGGGGTGCTAACCCTTCCCCACACGTAACCAACCCTCAAACCTGTTTTCTCTTATTTTCATGGACCAAAAATGTTATTTTAATAAATAAAATGTTTTATTAAATAACCCTTGTTTTAAAAGTGATCCAATCACACTTTTTCAAAAAGATTGGTGGCGACTCCGTGATTTTATAAAGTTTTCCAAAACGTCAAACCTTCTTAAAAAGGGGATGCGACAGCTTGGCGACTCCGTTGGGGAAATTTTGTTTTTTCTAAAAGAACAAAAGAGGGTCAGGCCATAATGGTTTTCAAAATGTTTTTAGAAAAGGAATTTGCAAGTTCACAAAGGTTTCAATCTATTCGTCCACTTAATGAATGTAATTATATTTTACACATTTTTAAATTGTTACAAAAGCTTTATTCCCGAGCTGCACCCAATTGTTAAGTGAGGGGAAAACACTTTGCTCATGTCAGAATATTGATTCTCCGTATGACCCTAGCAAGTACCTTTGGGACTCATATGCCTCATGTCTTCGTAAGGATATTGATTCTTCGAGAAGACATAGAAAGTGACTCTTCCCGTGTTGAACTTGGTTCGTTTGAAACCTATAATGGGTGAGAACCAGAGGCTTTGCTACCCTTAGTAGGGGACAATAAGGACAACTCGGGTACATTTTAGAACTCAACTGTTTGAGAACTAAGAGCCCACCCCAATAGAGCCATGCGGAAAACCTAGGGTTTTAGTAATAAGGGGAGACATGTCCTAGAGTGTTGGAATATGCTGCTCAGAATTGTTTGTGAAATTATTTTGAATTCTTTGTGTTTTCTTGATTTTAATCTTCCTTTCCCTTGTCTTGTTGTTTTGCATATCCATTCATGCCACATCATTACATATTTAGGAGGGGTTGATTCTCAAAATCATTGCTCAACTTTGAAAAGCTCTTGTTATGGACGGAAGGATTTTGAAAAGTGAAGATGAGAATGCAAAGGTACGACAATGGTCTGAGGTGAATCAATGAACATTCGGAGACAATATAGCAGCTGATCATGAGACAGAGACTTCAGAATATGCCCACATCAGCATCAAACAGAACAATGTGCAAGAATTGCGGGAAATCTGGGAGCACTTTGATTATGAGATTAAGCAGTTGTTCCATGAAGTCTATGGTGACATAGCCTATCTCTTGTATATGAAGATCGATGAACAGTTTCTAAAAGCCTTGGTTCAATTCTGGAATCTAGGGTATCGTTGCTTCACTTTTAATAAAGAAGATATGATGCCTACATTTGAGGAGTACTTAGCCCTTTTCAACCTGTGCAAAATGAAGAAGAATTGGTTCTATGCCAAGCCTCCTAAAAACAAAAACCCACATGCAAAGCTTCAAGCGTTCGCTGGTATGAGTGATGGTTGGGTCAAGGGGTTGATACAAAAGAGAGGAGGCACCTTTAATTTCCCTTGGTCAAGCATCATAAGTATAATTTCAATTCATCCCGATAGGGAAAAGAGGGTTGATCTCCTAGCCATTGCCATTTATGGTTTAGTCATCTTTCTGAGGGTTTTAGGAAACATTGATGTGGCACTACTTGATTTCCTTGAACAATTAAAGAGAAGAGTTAATCCAGTACCAGCTGTACTTGCGGAAACCTTCATTTCCCTCAACACTTGTCGAAAATTTGAAGGTGTCCATTTTGGAGGATGTGCTCCGCTTCTACAAGTTTGGGCCCTCAGTTATTTCTGGAAGTGCCCGACATTGGCTTTATCAAATGTATTTTCCTCGAACTTCTTACCTCTCCGAGAGTTCTTGGTGAAGGATTGGCCCATTGTTAAGAAGAATAAATGGATTGATATTGTTAAGTGTCTAAAAGTACTATTTTATTCACCATTTTTATTCATACTATTGCTAGACTTAGGCTCATATTAGTTGTAGTATTAGCCATTCATGCATGTTTGCATTGTTTCCCTGGTGGACAAGCTTGATTTCATATTTTGCTTAATTTTGTGGAAAAAGATACTGCTTTGGTGTGTTTGTGTGTGTGTGCAGAATCACTTGCCAAAGCAAGGCTGGAACTAGTTGCCAGGGCAATGCATGAAGGAGATGCCGAGCTAGTTGCCAGGGCAATGCATGAAGGAGATGCCGAGCTAGTTGCTAGGGCAATTTTTGATAAGGGATAAGATGATATGGTAGTCGAAATTGATGACTAGATAAGCCCAAGATAACGTGGAGAAAAGTTAAATCCCAAAGGAGTTTGATTTCCATGAAGAGGTTAAAGAGAAATTAAATCCCAAGAAGTTATGAGAAGTTCTAGAAGGAATTTAAATATAATAAAGAATTATATTCTTGAAAGATATTTAATTCCAACTTAACTTCCTCCTAAAAAAAAGACTTTGACCTAGCCCTATAAATTGAGGACCAAGCCGTCAACTCCATAGGGGAGAGAGGAGAGAAATTTTGACAAAGGGAAAGAGGAGAGAAATTTCGACAAGAGCAAGGAGAGATTTCGACAAGACTTCAACCATTCTTCATCTTTTTCTTTTCTTGTTCAATTAGGTTTATGTTAGGAATTCTTTGTTTTGTGTTTCTTTGGAACCTAGCCATGAACTAAATCTATTTGGCTAAGGTTATTGTGTTTTGCGGTTGTGAGAAACAATTGGATTTTGTTTAGGTAATAAGAGTTTGCACTTTCAATTCAAGGTTTAGTCATTCTTGGTTTTTCTTCTTGTTTGCGAGTGAATTGGGAGATGATCTCGTAACTTCATCTATTTATCTAATATCCGGAGAGTTAGATTCAAGAAACGAATGAGTATGGTCTTTATTCAATATATTGATGGTGAAGATTAATCCGGCTTAGGAATAAGTTAAGGATTTCAACAGCTAAGGGGAGCGCATGATTGGTTGTTGTTCACCCTTGATTCACGCAGGGATGTATTATCAAAGCATGCACAAATAGCTAGATTTTCGAATTAAGGATAAGAAGAAACCATTGAAGAATGCTCTGACGAACCTTGAAGTTGCTGCCCAGCTGCTCAAGTAGTTGCCCAGCTAGTTGCCTAGGCAACCGTTGATTAGTTGCCAAGGCAACCCCGCTGCGTAAGTTGCCACGGCAACTGAGTTGCCCTTGCACTCTTTTACCAAGACGATCCAATCGGCTATCACACCTCAACTCACGATAACCTGGCCTATTCTCTCTCATTTGATTAAACATTCTTTTACTTATTTGCTTTCTAGTTTAGTTGTTAGTTAAACTCCTACAATCTTCTACTTGTGTTCTTTTACTTTTTACAGTGCAAGAGGTTAGATTCTTGAAGTGGCACCAATCCCTGTGGAGACGATATCTTTTATACTAAAACTTGCGACGTGTACACTTGCACAATTGCGGAGCACTTATTATGGGCAACAAGTTTTTGGCGCCGTTGCTGGGGATTGGCAATAGCAACTTTGTTTTTATTTTCTTGCACTTTTTATTTTTCTTGTTTAAGATTCAAAAGGCTAACAAACTTTGGTTTTGCATTGGTATATGACCAGGGCGAGACCGATTACACCAGAATATCCCTTTGATCCAGAAATCGAACGAACCTTGCAAAGACTCGGACGAAGGTTAAGAGTAGCAATGGCTAATCAAGACGGCAATATGAATCAAGATGTTCCAGAAGGAGGAGGAGTGATTCTTACACGAAATAGAACTATTCGAGACTATTTTGAAGAAGATCTTGAAGGACTTAATCCAAGAGTTGTCACACCTGAAATTGAAGCTGACCATTTTGAGTTGAAACCGATGATGTTTAATATGATCAACACAATTGGTCAATTTGGCAGCTCAGTAACTGAATATGCATGACAACATCTTAAATCTTTCATCGAGATTTGTAACTCATTCAAAATACAAGGAGTCACCCCCGATGTTTTACGACTAAGATTATTCCACTATTCACTGAGGGATAGGGCGAAAGCATGGTTGAATAGTATTCCTGCCGGATCAATATGATCTTGGACCGATATTTGTCATGATTTCCTTGCTCGATTTAATCCTACAAATTTGACTGATAAGCTTCGTAACGAAATTACTTCTTTTCGGCAGGCAAATGATGAATCCATGTACGAGGCTTGGGAGCGATATAGAGAACTTCTACACAAATGCCCTCTACACAGATTCCAGTGTGGACACAAGTAACAATGTTTTACAACACTGTAAATACACCAACAAGGATGATGCTAGATGCCTCGAAAATGGCATACTCCTAGATAAGTTGCCGTAGGAAGCAATGCAAATTCTAAACAGGCTTGCTAAGAATAATTATCAATTCCCATCTGCTAGAAGAAGAGGAGTTTGACGCCAAGCCATAATACATGAACTTGGATCATCAGACTCAATTTCGGCACAATTGGCCACTCTAACCAAGATGCTCAAGAACATGCAGAAACCAAACAACATACAAGAAGTCAAAGTAATGGATTCCTTTTGTGAGTTATGTGGTGGTAACCATGATTCTTCTGAAAGTATGCAGAATCCAAAATCCAGCTTTTATGTGGGGAATTACAACCGGAACAACAATGTGATGTCCAATACATATAATCCAGCTTGGAAGAAGCACCCAATTTTTTCATGGAGTAATCCCAACAATGCTCTAAACTAGAAGAATCAGAATGCACAAGCATCGGGATTCCAGCAGAATATGCCACGGCAACAGTTGCCGCAGCAACAACCGACAACATCTAGTTTTTTAGAAAATTCTCTCAATGCTTTTAAGTTGAAAACTAAATCTTATATGGCTGAGAATAGTAACTTCATAAAAAGAACTGATGCTTTTATTAACAAGACAAAGATGAGATTGCAAAACCAAGAGGTGGTAATCAAATCATTGGAAAATCAAGTCGGACAATTTGCTCAAAACCTGAATACTAGACCGCAAGGAGGTTTACTTAGCGATACTGAAGTCGCAAGAGGAACTGGCCATGAGCAATGTAAGGCGATCACCACTAGAAGTGGCCAACAACTTAAAGAGGCTCAAGCTCGCTCATCAAACAAAACTCCACAAAAAGAACAAGATGAACTCAGCGGCAAAGCCTTAAATGCTGAACCAAGAATTGCCGCGGCAACCAGCGATAAGCATGCCTCAACAACCAGCGATAAGGATGATGTGGCAACCAATGATAGGCACGCCACGACAACCCCAGTTGACAATGCCTCGGCAACTCCAGTTGCCTCAATAATGTCGTCAATCAGGTTCCAGACCAATGAAAGGATCGAAGATATCTGACTTCCACCACCATTCCCACAAAGGTTGAAGCGACAAAAGCAAGAATATCAATTCAAGAAGTTTCTTAATATCCTAAAGCAAGTCCACATCAACTTGCCATTGGTTGAAGCAATTGAACAAATGCCAAACTATGCCAAGTTTCTTAAAGACATTATGTCCAAGAGAACAAGGCTAGGAGAGTTTGAAACAGTTGTCACAATAGAGGGATGCATGGCCATGTTGCACAATCACATGCCACCCAAGTTGAAGGATCCCGAAAGTTTCACAATACCTTGTTCCATCGGAAACCACTATGTCGGGAAAGCATTATGTGACCTTGGAGCAAGCATAAACTTGATGCATAAATCGGTTTTCCAGAAACTAGGAATCGGGAAGGCAAGACCTACAACAGTTATGCTACAGCTAGCCGACAGATTCTATGTGCATCCAGAGGGAAAAATCGAAGATATACTGGTAAAAGTTGATAAATTTATTTTTCCCACTGACTTTATTATTTTGGATTGTGAAGCAGATGAACATGCACCTATCATTCTCGGGAGACCCTTCTTAGCAACAGGGAGAACCTTGATCGATGTTGAAAAGGGTGAACTCACAATGAGGGTGAATATCAGCAAGTTAAACTAAATGTGTTCCAAACACTAAGGCATGCCGATGATCCGGAAGAATGCCAACTTCTTCATGCCACAACAGAGTTTGACTTCGATGAGGAATTTAGTTGCCTCGGCAACTACATTGCCGATCAAGAGGAACCTGAGGAGTATGGAGAACCGATCGATGAGGAACAACAAGAAGAGGCAAATTGGTTAGTCAATCGACTAGGTACATAGTTTAAACCACTGGATTACTCAGGTAAGAAAGGTAAACTCGAAAAGCCCTCCATTGAACAACCACCGATTCTTGAGTTGAAACAATTGCCAAGACAACTAAAATATGCCTACTTGGGAACCGATAATACATTGCCTATAATTATTTCCTCTAAGCTACAACCAGAGCAGGAAAAGAAGCTGATCAAAATGTTGATGCTACACATGAAGGCAATAGGCTGGACAATTGCCGACTTGAAGGGAATTAGCCCGGCAGTGTGCATGCACAAGATTTTGTTGGAAGATGATCACAAACCTTTGATTGAGTCCTAGATGAGACTGAATCATGCCATGAAAGGGGTTGTAATGAAAGAAATCATCAAGTGGCTTGACGCTGGCATCATATACCCTATCTCGGATAGTACATGGGTAAGTCCGGTACAATGTGTACCGAAAAATGGAGGTATAACGGTGGTAAGTAATGAAAACAATGAACTCATTCCAACCAGGACTGTGACCGGTTGGAGGGTTTGTATGGATTATCGAAAGCTAAACAAAGCCACTAGGAAAGACCACTTCCCATTACCCTTTATTGATCAAATGCTTGACCGTCTTGCTGGTAAACCCTTTTATTGTTTTCTTGATGGTTTTTCAGGTTACAATCAAATTGCCATAGCACCAGAAGATCAAAAAAAGACAACCTTCACATGCCCATACGATACTTATGCTTTCCGAATGATGCCGTTCAGATTGTGTAATGCCCCAACAACTTTCCAAAGATGCATGATGGCACTTTTTTCAGACATGGTCAAAGACTTCCTTGAGATCTTCATGGATGATTTTTCTATTTTTGGTAATGACTTCGATAGTTGCCTCGGCAATTTAAAAAATGTGTTGGCAAGATGTGAAGAAACCGATTTAGTCCTTAATTGGGAGAAGTTCCATTCTATGGTAGATGAAGGAATAGTGCTCGGCCACAAGATTTCATCCAAGGGAATTGAATTAGACAAAGCCAAGGTGGAATTGATCGAGAGATTACCCCCACCAAGTTTAGTTAAAGGAATCCGAAGCTTTCTTGGACATGCAGGTTTTTGCAGGAGGTTCATTCATAATTTTTCTAAAATTACTAAACCCTTGTGCAATTTGCTTGAACAGGATAAAGTCTTCAATTTTGATGATTCTTGCGCCCAAGCATTCAAAACCCTAAAGGAAAAGCTTGTGTCGGCACCCATTGTCGTTCCACCCGATTTGACGCTACCTTTTGAGCTTATGTGTGATGCAAGTGATTTCGCGGTAGGAGTACTCCTAGGCCAACGCATAGGTAAGACCTTTCATGTGCTATACTATGCTAGTAAAACTCTTAACAGTACTCAAGTGAATTATACAACAACGGAGAAAGGGTTACTAGCCGTAGTTTTCACATTTGACAAGTTCCGATCCTATTTGATTAGTACAAAGGTAATTGTCCATACGAACCATTCGAAAATTAAGTATCTATTTGCTAAAAAGGATGCCAAACCTCGTTTGATTCGTTGGATATTGCTTTTACAAGAGTTTGACGTTGAAATTAAGGACATGAAAGGAGCAAAAAATTAAGTGGCCGATCACTTATCACACTTAGAATGCAATAGGGAGGAGGACGCAGATTTAGAGATATGCGATGCATTCCTGGATGAGCAACTGTTAGTTGCCTTGACAACCATGGATGCATATGCCTCAGCAACCCTTGACGCACATGCCTTGGCAACCCTTGACGCGCACGCCTCGGCAACTCCAGACGCGTATGCCTCGAAAACCCTTGACACGCATGCCTCGGCAACCCTTAAGGTGCATGCCATGGCAACTCTAGATGCGCATGCCTCGACAACCATGGAAGCAGTTTCCACGGCAACACATGCCTCGACAATACCCTGGTACACAGATTTAGTTAATTTCCTTGTTTGTGGTATTTTACCTTATGGCCTTACTCACCAAGGGACGAAGCGGTTCTGCCATGATGCTAAGCATTACTTTTGGGACGAGCCTCTTTTGTTTAAACAATGTGCAGATCAGGTTATACGCCGATGTGTCCCTGAAGATGAGCAGTAGAATGTACTTCGACAATGCCATTCTTCACCCTATAGAGGACATTTTGGAGGAACTTGTACCGCGGCCAAAGTTTTACAATCCGGTTTGTATTGGCCACCACTGTACAAAGATGCCCAAGAGTTTTACAAGCAATGCGATCGTTGCCAGAGGACGGGCAATATCTCTAGATGACATGAGATGCCACTCCAAAACATCATCGAGGTGGAATTGTTTGATGTATAGGGGATTGATTTTATGGGACCTTTCCCCTCTTCATTCGACAACCTCTACGTTCTACTTGCCGTCGACTACGTGTCTAAATGGGTTGAGGTAGCTGCAGTTCCCACCAACGATTCTAAGACCGTGCAACGATTCTTGTAGAAAAACATATTTACACGGTTTGGGATGCCGAGAGCAATTATCAGTGATGAAGGCAAGCACTTCAACAACAAACTCATCGTCAAGATATTACAACACTTTGGTGTATCTCACAAGATTGCCATGGCATATCACCCACAAACTAATGGGCATATCACACTAGATGACTCACTTTGGGCATATCACACTGCATTCAAAACACTCTTAGGTATGTCTCCCTTCCGACTTGTCTATGGAAAAAACATGCCATCTACCAGTGGAAATCGAACACAAGGCATATGGGCAATCAAGACCGTGAATATGGATTGGGAAAGTGCTGGGCAAAAGCGTTTGTTGGACCTCAACGAGATAGAAGAATTCCGTGCACTCGCCTATAACAATGCACGAATCTACAAGAAGAAAACAAAGCAGTGGCATGATAAGAAACTATTGCCACGACAATTCATGCTAGGGCAACTAGTTCTCTTATTCAATTCTTGGCTGAAACTTTTCCCGGGAAAACTGAAATCAAGATGGTCGGGACCATTCGAAGTTGTCAAACCGTTCTTCCATGGTGCCGTGATAATCAAGTCCATCAGTGACGAACATGAATTCAAAGTTAACGGACAAAGATTGAAGCACTGCAACGGTGCCCATGTGGATCGTAACAAATAAGTGGTCACCTTAGGAGATGCATAAGCATGCTCTCCATTCGATATTTTATTTTTATTTTTTTTCGAACTATTTAATTTTTTTATTAATTTTGATTATTTTTTTCTTTTTAGGATAGATTTATTTATTTTCTTTAAGATTAAGACTACATCTTTCTTTGATATTTATCTAATTATTTTTAAATTTTAAGTTTAAGAATTTCTTTGCACATCTTTATTTATTTTCTTTTATTAGTTTATCTTTAATTTTAATCCTTATTTTATTTGTTTTTGAATTGTAGGAAAATAGTTCAAGATAAAGAGGAATTTGATTCAAGAAGGAAACTTCCTAAACAAGGAAATTAATGGGCTAAATCTAAGGGTTATATTAAGCCTCTAACTTACCCTAAATAAACCCTACATAGCCGGCCAAACACTTCCCCTTCCCCAAATCCCCTAGCCGTCACCTTCCCCCAATCAAAACCCTTGTTTTCTTTCTTTCCAAGTAATCCCACCCACCATATTTACTACCTATCTTTTCTATTTAACCCATCACCCTTAAATCCCAAGAAACCTATTCCTACTTTTCATCCTGCAACTCTTTAGTTTCTTTTGATTTCTTTTCTTTATTTTTACCAAACTCACAACCAAGATCATCCATGGCATCCAAAATCAAATTTTTGGTTCATCAAAGTTCCTCCAAAGAACCAATATATAAGAAGTTTGCTACACCGGTGGTTCAAGAAAGATTTCACTCCAAGTTTGAAAACTGAAAGATTTGCAAGGAAAAAGGCTTTGAATACTCCAACTCTCATCAAGATTTCGGCCTTGAACCATTCATCTTTGAAAGGATTGCACATCAAAAGTGGCAAATCTTTTGCCATCAATCGGAACCGGGTAACATCTCATGGGTAAGAGAATTCTATGCTCACTCACCTAACCCGGATAATCCTTATGTTTTTGTTCATGAAAAGGCTATACTTATAAGCCCTGAAAACATCAACACTTTTTACGGGCTCTACATTGAGAAAGACGAGCATCAAGCCTTTGTTGATCAACTCACGCCCAAGCAACTCGACAATGTGCTTCAAGAACTCACTCTACTGGGAACTCATTGGAACGACGGTAAATACAAGGGCACGGTAAATCGCCTTCGGCTTAAACTCGAGGCAAAATTATGGAATAAGTTTGTTAAAACTTCTTTAATGCCCACAACACATAATACCGCTATTGATACACCTCGTCTTTTGCTCATACATTCTATTTTGCATAATCGCATCATTAACATTGGAAAATTACTTGTGATGAGATTTTTGTATGTAGCACAAAAGACAAGGGTTCTCTTTTCTTCCTTTGCTTAATTTCCAATCTTTGCAAGTAGATGCATGTCCCAAGTAAGTCCACTGATGAAAAGGCCCTACCAAAGTCCGGTTGGAATCAAGCACAAATCTGAAAGCTAATGTGAGAGGCACTAGTAAAATCCCCAACGCCTTCAGTTGCCGCGGCAACTCCTACCGCCTCGGTAACCCCTAATGTCTGAGCAACTGATGCCCGGGCAACTCGGCCAACAACCCCAGGACAACTTGAAGCACTCTTGCAACCGTTGGTGAACCGACTTAGGAAAATTGAAGACCGACAACTAATGTGCATGCGGTACATGAAGGATCACAATAATTCTATCACCCAAGTCATCCTGGAAAAGTACCCGGGCAGCCGCGTGCCGTTCCCCATCTTTCCTGCCGAAATCCTTGCCACAACAACCAATGAAGCAGTTACCACGGCAACTGCAACAGATGATGCCGCGGCAACCTACACCGCGCCTACCCAAGCAGTTTCCACGGCAACCAACATTGAAGATGTCACGGCAACCAAAGCTAAAGACGCCCCGGCAACCACTACAAAAGCCAAAGGTAAAACACCTATTCCCGAATCAACTCGTACTGAATCATTGTCTGATTTTTCAGATTCAGACGAGTCCTTTATTGTACCAACAAAGACCGCACCAATCGAATCCTCCAAGCCCAAGCGAAAAGCCAATGACATTGATGAAGAGAATGATGAGGACAACCCCATACGAGGATCGATTCCACCATCGGCAACAAGGAAGCAACCACCGCGTTCAAGCAAAAGAATCAAGACACCGATCAAAAGGAAACTAATCATCCACGATGACGAACTCTCGGAGTAAGTCCTCGTTTGAATTTTACTTTTCTTTATTTTTATTTTTGTTGTTGCATGCATTGAGGACAATGCCTCACTCGAGTTTGGGGGGGATTGTTATTAGTTAGTTACCAAGTTTAGTTGCATTCATCTTAAGTATTGCATTTAGGATACATAAATTGCTTGCCATGCCTTTAGTTGGAACAATAATTGCCTAGATTTGATGAATATCTGATGATGACTTTGCCAATGTACTTAATTGATAGAAATTTTTATTCTAGGATAAACGTGGAAACACTTAGAATCGTACTATGATGCTAAACTTGATGAAACACTGTGCGGCTTGATTGATTTAAGGAATTCTAGTGAACTTAGGTTGATAGTTAAAAAGTTGGGGGATTAGAATAAAAATTGGATGAATGCTAGAGCTGCCCGAAATTGGCTCTAGTATGTCCTAAAATTTGATCGCTAGAGGTGCTCGAAACTGGCTCTAGTCGAATTAATTAACTTAAGAAAACTAAAAACAAAACACTAGAGGTGCCCGAAACCGGCTCTAGTTAAAACATGTTAAAAGAACCCAGTGAAGTAATTTGAAAACCTCTTGTTTGTATAGAATCTGAAAAATCAACTTGCACACAACTCCGCACACACTCACAAGCATTATAGTTTGATTCCGAGTAACTCCTAAGTTTTCTGAAAAATGAAAAGCCAATCATATTTTGTGCCATGGTTCTGAGAATTGAAATCAAGTTCAAAGCTAAGTTTGTGAAAATTGAAGTCGTAGCGGATGATTATTAGTTTGCATTGCTTGAGGACAAGCAATAGTTCGAGTTTGGGGGTGTGTTAAGTGTCTAAAAGTACTATTTTATTCACATTTTTTATTCATATTATTGCTAGACTTAGGCTCATATTAGTTGCAACATTATCCATTCATGCATGTTTGCGTTGTTTCCTTGGTGGACAAGCTTGATTTCATATTTTGCTTAATTTTGTGGAAAAAGATATTGCTTTGGTGTGTTTGTGTGTGTGTGTGTGTGCAGAATCACTTGCCAAAGCAAGGCTGGAACCAGTTTCCAGGGCGATGCATGAATGAGATGCCGAGCTAGTTGCCAGGGCAATGCATGAAGGAGATGTCGAGCTAGTTGCCAGGGTAATTTTCGATAAGGGATAAGATGATATGGTAGTCGAAATTGATGACTAGATAAGCCCAAGATGACGTGGAGCAAAGTTAAATCCCAAAGGAGTTTGATTTCCGTGAAGAGGTTAAAGAGAAATTAAATCCCAAGAAGATAGGAGAAGTTCTAGAAGGAATTTAAATATAATAAAAAATTATATTCTTTAAAGATATTTAATTCCAACTTAACTTCCTCCTCAAAAAAGACTTTAACCTAGCCCTATAAATTGAGGATCAAGCCGTCAACTCCATAGGGGAGAGAGGAGAGAAATTTTGACAAAGGGAGAGAGGAGAGAAATTTCGACAAGAGCAAGGAGAGATTTCGACAAAGTTTCAACCATTGTTCATCTTTTTCTTTTCTTGTTCAATTAGGTTTATGTTAGGAATTCTTTGTTTTGCGTTTCTTTGGAACCTAGCCATGAACTAAATCTATTTGGCTAAGGTTATTGTGTTTTGTGGTTGTGAGAAACAATTGGATTTTGTTTAGGTAATAAGAATTTGCACTTTCAATTCAAGGTTTACTCATTCTTGGTTTTTCTTCTTGTTTGCGAGTGAATTGGGAGAGGATATTGTAACTTCATCTATTTATCTAATATCGGGAGAGTTAGATTCAAGAAACAAATGAGTATGGTCTTTATTCAATCTATTGATGGTGAAGATTAATCCGGCTTAGGAATAAGTTAAGGATTTTAACGGATAAGAGGAGCGTAAGATTGGTTGTTGTTCACCATTGATTCATACAGGGATGTATTATCAAGGCATGCAGAAGAGTTTCGACTTAGGGATAAGAAGAAACCATTGAAGAACGCTCTGCCAAACCTTGAAGTTGCTGCCCAGCCGCCCAAGTAATTGCCCAGCTAGTTGCCCAAGCAACCGACGATTAGTTGCCAAGGCAACCCTGTTACGCAAGTTGCCACGACAACTGAGTTGCCCTTGCACTCTTTTACCAAGACGATCCAATCGGCTATCACACCTCAACTCACGATAACCTGGCCTATTCTGTCTCATTTGATTACATCTTCTTTTACTTATTTGCTTTCTAGTTTAGTTGTTAGTTAAACTCCTACAATCTTTTACTTATGTTCTTTTAATTTTTACAGTGCAAGAGATTAGATTCTTGAAGTGGCACCAATCCCTATGGAGACGATATCTGTTATACTATAACTTGCGAATTGTACACTTGCACAATTGCAGAGCACTTATTACACGCAATAGATATATTTAGGGATCGTCGTGACGAAGACATCAAATAAAGGGTTCCTTGTATGGGTCATACCAAGCTTTTGTATAAGTGTGGAGATTTCAACTTCCTAATGCTGCTAGGTTTGTAGGGAGGAATTGGATGTGCTCTTTTACTAGTATCTCGTCAATTTGGATCTCGATAGTTTATCCCATTCACTACCGGTCTTGACTCATCAGAATTCGAGTTCCAAGGAGAGTTCAGACAGAAGGTTCAGACATTTAGTGATGCATGGAACCACTGTTATCATATGAAGTTAGAATCTGATAGTCATTGCATGTACACCCCGAACTATGATATTTGGAGGCATACGAGAGTAAATGACAAAGTCATAGCACCTACATCCGGACAAGCCAAGTCTCTAGAATAACACTTAAAGGTAGTCCCTACAGAAGTTGACGTCCTAAGAGAGGAATTAAGAAGGGTTAAGTTGGAGATAGATGCCTTACGAGAGCAGAACCAAAGAGACAAGTTTGAGTTAAGCCTCTATGTTGAAAAGTATAAAGGGGAGACGAAGCGAGTGATAAAGCTGTATGAAGACCTAGAAAAGAAGTTTGAGGTTCAAAGGGTTGACTTCCTCAAGCTCCAGACTACTGTTCGAAATGCTGATCTAAGAAAGACCCTAAAGCAGTGGAAGCAAGAAATCGAGCACGCTGTATGAAAAGAAAAAGAACGAGAAAGGCCTGAGGTCGAGAAATATAGACGAGCCCTTGTTGAAGAGAAGAAGAAGGGTAAGGTAGCAATTGAAAATAGAAAATGGAAAACGGGTAAAAGAAAATGAGAAATAAAATGTGGCTGCATGGAAAAAGATGGCCCACGACAATAAGATCCGCTTATTTGAGTTGCAGAAGGCATATGACCAGACCAGTGCGAAGCTAAAGAAGAGTCAGGCTTGTGTTGCTAAGTTGCAAGCCAAGATAGATGATCTAAACCACTCGTTGCACAGACTCTAGAATCATTACACCTATATTGGACTTCAGGCCTGTCTAAGTGAGAACGATACCTTGAAGAAATAGGTTGAAGGAATAGATAACATCATCCAGGAATATAGGACAAAGATTTTGGTCCTTGAAGACATAGCTGAGGGAGGTAATGATTATTGGTTCACTCGTATTAGAGACGTTGCTAGAAGATTCCAAGAACATGATGAGTTTGATAGGACTGTCATGACCAAGGTAAAAGATGTGGCTCGACACGTGGTGATGTTAGCCACTGAAGCTGCAGCTAATCGTCAGTACGTTAAGCCGGCAGGAGAAGTGGGATCAAGGCTTATGTGGCTCGTTGAAGAAATCAAGGAGCTAGGAGTTCAGGCTGAAAAATATTTGTAAATGAAATTTGATGTAGTAAGGACCATTTCATGTTTAATAAAAGAGTTGTTTCTTGAGCAGATGTTTCATGGAATTGACGGCCCTTCACTTGCATTCATGCATTTACATTCAATTCTTTTATGTTTCATAGCTTTTCTTTGCATTTACATTTGTGCATGCATACATGACATAATAAGAATCTAACTTAAATAAAATGACAGAAAATCAAAATAGCAAAAACAAATCACAAGTACGGTACCCAGTCTCAAGCCAGAGCAATGGAAGACAGAGTAACGACATTAGAAAGCAACCATAAGAGTACCAGGAGAGGTTAGACAAGATAGAGACGGATCTGAAGCAACAAATTGAGTTAGTTCATCAAAAGACAATTGGTTCAATTGTAGCCATGTTAGGCTTTAAAGACCCAGACACAGTAGAAGCTGTCGGGGAAGTAAATACCGTGCCAAAATTTTAGGGGATGGCCTTCGTTCATCTAAGCATGCAAAGAGAAGCTCAATCTTCTAAGGCCAAGATTTCTCCATATTTTGATGAGGCTTCGGCGCAGAATGATAAGGAGATAAATTCTGAGGAGGTTATTGAGGTGCCGGATCTCGATGAAATTGCCGATAAGGTGAAAGCTGAGAAGAAATGGGAGGATCGCTATGAGAAGTTGGAGGGAATGATTAAGTTTTCCAAGAAGGAGGTATATATGGAGGAGTGGATGCCAATGATTTAAGCTTAGTGACTGATCTGGTAGTACCACCAAAGTTCAAGGTTCCTGACTTCAAAAAATATAATGGAACTACGTGCCCTGCAGCACATGTAACTATGTATTGTAGGAAAATGTCGATGTATATTGAGAATGAGAATCTGCTTATCCACTGCTTCTAAGACAGTCTAGTAGGACCAGCTGCACTCTGGTACACGTAGCTAAGTCGAGTTAACATCAGATCATGGAAGGATTTGTCTAGAGCCTTCAGTGAGTAGTACAAGAAAATTCCAGACATGATTCCAACCCGTTTAGTTCTGCAAGGATTAGAGCAAAAGCATCATGAGAGCTTCTGCCAGTACGCACAAAGATGGAGGGATGTAACTGCCCAAGTCCAGCTACCATTGTTGGAAACTGAGATCACCCCAATGTTCGTAGAAACATTAAAGGGTTCTTTCTATGATCGTATGTGTTAAGTGTTCAAAAGTACTATTTTTATTACCCTTTTTATTCTTATTATTGCTAGACTTAGGCTCATATTAGTTGCATTATTAGTCATTCATGCATGTTTGCATCGTTTCCTTGGTGGACAAGCTTGATTTCATATTTTGCTTAATTTTGTGGAAAAAGGTAATGCTTTGGTATGTTTTTGTGTGTGTGTGCAGAATCACTTGCCAAAGCAAGGCTGGAATCAGTTGTCAGGGCAATGCATGAAGGAGATGCCGAGTTAGTTTCCAGGGCAATGCATGAAGGAGATGCCGAGCTAGTTGCTAGGGCAATTTTTGACAAGGAATAAGATGATATGGAAGTCGAAATTGATGACTAGATAAGCCCAAGATGACGTGGAACAAAGCTAAATCCCAAAGGAGTTTGATTTCCATGAAGAGGTTAAAGAGAAATTAAATCCCAAGAAGATAGGAGAAGTTCTAGAAAGAATTTAAATATAATAAAGAATTATATTCTTTAAAGATAATTTAATTCCAACTTAACTTCCTCCTCAAAAAAAGACTTTGACCTAGCCCTATAAATTGAAGGCCATGCCGTCAACTCCAAGGGAGGGAGAGAGAGGAGAGAATTTTCGATAAGATCAAGGGCAAGGAAGATTTCGACAAAGCTCCATCCATTCTTCATCTTTTTCTTTCTTGTTCAATTCGGTTTATGCTAGGAATTCTTTATCTTGTGTTTCTTTGGAACCTAGCCATGAACTAAATCTATTTGGCTAAGGTTATTGTGTCTTGTGGTTGTGAGAAACAATTGGATTTTGTTTAGGTAATAAGAGTTTGCACTTTCTATTCAAGGTTTACTCATTCTTGGTTCTTATTCTTGTTTGCGAGTGAAATGGGAGAGGATCTCGTAACTTCATCTATTTATCTAATATCGAGAGAGTTAGATTCAAGAAACGAATGAGTATGATCTTTATTCAATCTATTGATGGTGAAGATTAATCCGTTTTAGGAATAAGTTAAGATTTCAACGGCTAAGAGGAGCGTAAGATCGGTTATTGTTCACTCTTGATTCACGCAGGGTTGTATTATCAAGGCATACACAAATAGTAGAGTTTCGACTTAGGGGTAAGAAGAAACCATTGAAGAATGCTCCGCCGAACCTTGAAGTTGCTGCTCAGACGCCCAAGTAGTTGCCCAGCTAGTCGCCTAGATAACCATCGATTAGTTGCCAAGGCAACCCCACTGTGCAAGTTGCCACGGCAACTGAGTTGCCCTTGCACTCTTTTACCAAGACGATCCAATTGGCTATCACACCTCAACTCACGATAACCTGGCCTATTCCCTCTCATTCAATTACATCTTCTTTTACTTTATTGCTTTCTTAGTTTAGTTATTAGTTAAAACTCCTACAATCTTCTACTTGTGTTTTTACTTTTTTCAGTGCAAGAGATTAGATTTTTGAAGTGGCACAAATCCCTATGGAGACGATATCTTTTATACTATAACTTGCGACGTGTATATTTGCACCGTTTGCGTAGAACTTATTACACGCAACAAGTTTTTGGCGCCGTTGCTGGGAATTGGCAATAGCAACTTTGTTTTTATTTTCTTGCACTTTTTATTTTTCTTGTTTAAGATTCAAAGGGCTAAAAAACTTTGGTTTTGCATTGGTATATGACCAGGGCGAGACCGATTACACCAGAATATCCCTTTGATCCAGAAATCGAACGAACCTTGCAAAGACTTAGACGAAGGTTAAGAGTAGCAATGGCTAATCAAGACGGCAATATGAATCAAGATATTCCAGCAGGAGGAAGAGTGATTCTTGCACGAAACAGAACTATTCGAGACTATCTTGAAGAAGATCATGAAGGACTTAATCCAGTAGTTGTCACACCTGAAATTGAAGCCGACCACTTTGAGTTGAAGCCGGTGATGTTTAATATGATCAACACAATTGGTCAATTTGGCGGCTCAGCAACTGAAGATGCACGACAACATCTTAAATCTTTCCTCGAGATTTGCAATTCATTCAAAATACAAGGAGTCACCCCCGATGTTTTACAACTAAGATTATTCCCCTATTCACTGAGGGATAGGGCGAAATCATGGTTGAATAGTATTCCTGCCGGATCAATAGGATCTTGGACCGATCTCTGTCATGATTTCCTTTCTCGATTTAATCCTACAAATTTGACTGATAGGCTTCGTAACGAAATTACTTCTTTTCGGCAGGCAGATGATGAATCCATGTACGAGTCTTGGGAGCGATATAGAGAACTTCTACACAAATGCCCCATACACGGATTCCCAGTGTGGACACAAGTAACAATATTTTACAACGCTGTGAATACACCAACAAGGATTTTGCTAGATGCCTCGGCAAACGGCATACTCTTAGATAAGTCGTCAGAGAAAGCAATGAAAATTCTAAACAAGCTTGCCAAGAATGATTATCAATTCCCATCTGCTAGAAGATGAGGAGTTAGACGCCAAGCCACAATACATGAACTGGGATCATCAGATTCAATTTCGGCACAATTGGCCACTCTAACCAAGATGGTCCAGAACACGCAGAAACCAAACAACACACATGAGGTCAAGGTAATGGATTCCTTTTGTGAGTTATGTGGTGGTAACCATGATTCTTCTGAATGTATGCAGAATCCAGAATCCAGCTTTTATGTGGGGAATTACAACCGGAACAACAATGTGATGTCCAATACATACAATCCAGCTTGGAAGAAGCATCCGATTTTTTCATGGAGTAATCCCAACAATGCTCTAAACAATAACAATCAGAATGCACAAGCATCGGGATTCCGGCAGAATATGCCACGGCAACAGTTGCCACAGCAACAACCGACAACATCTAGTTCTTTGGAAAGTTCTCTCAATGCTTTTATGTTGAAAACTGAATCTTATGTGGCTGAGAATAGTAACTTCATAAAAAGAACTGATGCTTTTATTAACATGACCGAGATGAGATTGCAAAACCAAGAGGCGACAATCAAATCATTGGAAAATTAAGTCGGACAATTTGCTCAAAACCTGAATACTAGACCGCAAGGAGGTTTACCTAGCGATACTGAAGTCGCAAGAGGAACTGTCCATGAGCAAAGTAAGACGATCACCACTAGAAGTGGCCAACAACTTAAAGAGGTTCAAGCTCACTCATCAAACAAAACTCCACAAAAAGATCAAGACAAACTCAGCGGCAAAGCCTCAGATGCTGAACCAGGAATTGTCGCGGCAACCGGTGATAAGGATACCTCGGCAACCAACGACAGGCATGCCATGGCAACCCCAGTTGGCAATGCCTCGGAAACTCCATTTGCCCCAGCAATGCCATTAATCAGGTTCCAGACCAATGAAAGAATCGAAGATATCCGACTTCCACCACCATTCCCACAAAGGTTGAAGCGACAAAAGCAAGAATATCAATTCAAGAAGTTCCTTGATATCCTAAAGCAAGTCCACATCAACTTGCCATTTGTTGAGGCAGTTGAAAAAATGTCAAACTATGCCAAGTTTCTTAAAGACATTGTGTCCAAGAGAACAAGGCTAGGAGAGTTTGAAACAATTGCCACAACAGAGGGATGCATGGCCATGTTGCACAATCGCATGCCACCCAAGCTGAAGGATCCCATAAGTTTCACAATACCCTGTTCCATTGGAAACCACTATGTTGGGAAAGCATTATGCGACCTTGGAGCAAGTATAAACTTGATGCCTAAATCGGTTTTCCAGAAATTAGGAATCGGGAAGGCAAGACCTACAACAGTTATGCTACAGTTAGTCGACAGATCCTATGTGCATCTAGAGGGAAAAATTGAAGACATACTGGTAAAAGTTGATAAATTTATTTTTCTTGCTGGCTTTATTGTTTTGGATTGTGAAGTAGATGAACATGCACCTATCATTCTCGGGAGACCCTTCCTAGCAACAGGGAGAACCTTGATCGATGTTGAAAAGGGAGAACTCACAATGAGGGTGAATGACCAGCAAGTTAAACTAAATATGTTCCAAACATTACGCATGCCGATGATCCGGAAGAATGCCAACTTCTCCATGCCACAATAGAGTTTAACTTCGACGAGGAAGTTAGTTGCCTCGGTAACGACATTACCGATCAAGAAGAACCTGGAGAGTATGAAGAACCAATCGATGAGGAACAACAAAAAGAGGCAAATTGGTTAGTCAATTGACCAGGTACATACTTTGAACCACTGAATTACTTAGGTAAGGAAGGTAAGCTCGAAAAGCCCTCTATTGAAAAACCACCGATTCTTGAGTTGAAACAGTTGCTAGAGCAACTAAAATATGCTTACTTGGGAACCGATAAAACATTATCTGTAATTATTTCCTCTAAGTTACATCCTGAGCAGGAAAAAAAGGTGATCAAAATGTTGATGCTACACAAGAAGGCAATAGGGTGGACAATTGCCGACTTAAAGGGAATTAGCCCGACAGTGTGCATGCACAAGATTTTGCTAGAAGATGATCACAAACATTCGATTGAGGCCCAGAGGAGACTGAATCATGCAATGAAAGGGGTTGTAATGAAAGAAATCATCAAGTGGCTTGACGCCAACATCATATACCCTATCTTTGATAGTACATGGTTAAGTCGGGTACAATATGTACCGAAAAAGAGAGGTATAGCGGTGGTAAGTAATGACAACAATGAACTCATTCCAACTAGGACTGTCACCAGTTAGAGGGTTTGTATGGATTATCGAAAGCTAAACAAAGCCACTAGGAAAGATCACTTCCCATTACCCTTTATTGATCAAATGCTTGACCGTCTTCCAGGTAAACCCTTTTATTGTTTTCTTGATGGTTATTCAAGTTACAATCAAATTGCCATAGCACCTGAAGATCAAGAAAAGACAACCTTCACATGCCCATATGGTACTTATGCTTTTCAAAGGATGTCATTCAGATTGTGTAATGCCCTAGCAACCTTCCAAAGATGCATGATGGCACTCTTTTCAGACATGGTCGAAGACTTCCTTGAGATCTTCATGGATGATTTTCCGTTTTTGGTAATAACTTCGACAGTTACCTCAACAATTTAGAGAAGGTATTGGCAAGATGTGAAGAAATCGATTTAGTCCTTAATTGGGAGAAGTGCCATTTTATGGTAGATGAAGGAATAGTGCTCAGCCACAAGATTTCATCCAAGGGAATTGAAGTAGACAAAGCAAAGGTGGACGTGATTGAGAGATTACCCCCACTATGTTCGGTTAAAGGAATCCGAAGCTTTCTTGGACATGCAGGTTTTTACAGGAGGTTCATTCATAATTTTTCTAAAATTACTAAACCCTTGTGCAATTTGCTTGAATAGGATAAAGTCTTCAATTTTGATGATTCTTGCGCCCATGAATTTGAAACCCTAAAGGAAAAGCTCGCCTCGGCACCCATTGTCGTTCCACCAGATTGGACGCTACCATTTGAGCTCATGTGTGATGCAAGTGATTTCGCGGTAGGAGCAGTCCTAGGCCAACGCACAGGTAAGACCTTTCATGTGATATACTACGCTAGTAAAACTCTTAATAGTGCTCAAGTGAATTACACAACAACGGAGAAAGAGTTACTAGCTGTAGTTTTCGCTTTTGACAAGTTTCGATCCTATTTGATTGGTACAAAGGTAATTGTTCATACGAACCATTCGGCAATTAAATAACTATTTGCTAAAAAGGATGCCAAACCTCGTTTGATTCGTTGGATATTACTTTTAAAAGAATTTGATATTGAAATTAAGGACAGGAAAGGAACAGAAAATCAAGTGGCCAATCACTTATCACGTTTAGAACGCAATAGGGAGGGGGATGCAGATTTAGAGATATGCGATGCATTCTTGGATGAGCAACTTTTAGTTGCCTCGACAGCCATGGATGCACACGCCCCGGCAACCCCTGACGCCTCGGCAACCATGGATGCGCATACCTCGGTAACCCTCGACGCCGCAGTAGCTCTTGACGCGCAGGCCTCGACAACCATCGACGTGCATGCCTTGGCAACCCTCAACGCTTTAGCAACTCATTACGCTCACGCCTCGGCAACCATGGACGTGCACACCGTGGCAACCACTGATACGCATGCCTCGGTAACCATGGACGCGTATGCCTCAGCAACTCTAGACGCACATGCCTCGACAATCTTGGGAGCAGTCACCACGACAGCACATGCCTCGACAATACCCTGGTACGCGAAATTAGTTAATTTCCTTGTTTGTGGTATTTTACCTTATGGCCTTACTCACCAAGGGAAGAAGCGGTTCTGCCATGATGCTAAGCATTAATTTTGGGATGAGCCTCTTTTGTTTAAACAATGTGCAGATCAGGTTATACGCTGATGTGTCCCTGAAGAGGAGCAACATAATGTACTCCGGCAATGCCATCCTTCACCCTATGGAGGGCATTTTGGAGAAATTCGTACCGCGGCCAAAGTTTTGCAATCCGGTTTGTATTGGCCAACACTGTACAAAGATGCCCAAGAGTTTTACAAGCAATGTGATCGTTGCCAGAGGACGGGCAATATCTCTAGACGACATGAGATGCCGCTCCAAAACATCATCGAGGTAGAATTGTTCGATGTATGGGGGATCGATTTTATGGGACCTTTCCCATCTTCATTCAGTAACCTCTACATTCTACTTGTCGTCGACTACGTGTCTAAATGGGTTGAGGCAGCTGCAGTTCCCAACAACGATTCGAAGACCGTGCAACGATTATTGCAGAAAAATATATTTACACGGTTTGGGATACCGAGAGTAATTATCAGTGATGAAGGCAAGCATTTTGACAACAGACTTATTGCCAAGATGTTGCAACGCTTTGGTCTATCGCACAAGATTGCCACAACATATCACCCACAAACCAATGGGCAAGCAGAAATTTCCAACCGGGAATTGAAGGGTATACTCAAGAAAGTTGTAAATCCATCTAGGAAGGATTGGTCAGTAAGACTAGATGACGTACTTTGGGCATATCACACTACATTCAAAACACCTTTAGGCATGTCCCCCTTTCGACTTGTCTATGGCAAAACATGCCATCTACTGGTGGAAATCGAACACAAGGCATATTGGTCAATCAAGACCGTGAATATGGATTGGGAAAGTGCCGAAAAAAGCGTTTGTCGAACCTCAATGAGATAGAAGAATTCCGTGCACTCGCCTATAACAATGCACGAATGTACAAGGAGAAAACAAAGCAATGGCACGACAAGAAACTATTGCCGCGGTAATTCATGCCAGGGCAACTAGTTCTCTTATTCAATTCTCGGCTAAAACTTTTCCCGGGAAAACTGAAATCAAGATGGTCAAGACCATTCAAAGTTGCAAACAATTCGCCCATGGTGCCGTGATAATCAAGTCCATCACTGACAAACATGAATTCAAAGTTAATGGACAAATATTGAAGCACTACAACGGTGCCCATATGGAACGTAACAAAGAAGTGGTCACCTTAGGAGATGCATGAGAATGCTCTCCTTTTGATATTTTCTTTTTATTTTTCTTTCTATTTTTTTTGAACTATTTTTTTTTTTTTTTCCGGTTATTTGTTCTTTTTGATAGATTTATTTATTTTCTTTAAGATTAAAACTACATCTTTCTTTCATATTTATCTTTTTAAGTTTAAGAATTTCTTTACACATCTTTATTTATTTTATTTTATTAGTTTATCTTTAATTTTAATCCTTATCTTATTTGTTTTTGAATTGTAGGAAAATAGTTCAAGATAATAAAGAGGAATTTTGATTCAAGAAGGAAACTTCTTCAACAAGAAAATTAATGGGCTGAATATAAGACTTATATAAAGCCTCTAACTTACCCTAAATAAACCCCCTAGCCGTCACCCTTCCCCTAAATCGAAACCCCTTTCCTATTTATTCCAAAATTAATCCCACCCACCATATTTACTACCTATCTTTTCTATATAACCCATCACCCTTAACTTCCAAGAAACCTATTCCTACTTTTCATCTTGCAACTCTTTAGTTTCTTTTGTTTTCTCTTTGTTTTTACCAAACTCACAACCAAGATCATCCATGGCATCCAAAATTGAATTTTTGGTTCATCCAAGTTCCTCCAAAGCACCAAGATACAAGAAGTTTGCTACACCCGTGGTTCAAGAAAGATTTCACTCCAAGTTTGAAAGCTGAAAGATTTGCGAAGAACAAGGCTTTGAATACTCCAACTCTCATCAAGATTTCGGCCTTGAACCATTCATCTTCGAAAGGATTGCACATCAAAAGTGGCAAATCTTTTGCCATCAATCGGAATCGGGTAACATCTCATTGGTAAGAGAATTCTATGCTCACTCACCTAACCCAGATAATCCTTATGTTTTTGTTCATGACAAGGCTATACTCATAAGCCCTGAAAACATCAACACCTTTTACGGGCTCTACATTGAGAAGGACGAGCATCAAGCCTTTGTTGATCAACTCACGCCCAAGCAACTGGACAAGGTGCTTCAAAAACTCACTCTACCGGGAACTAAATGGAATGACGGTAAATACAAGGGCACGGTAAATTGCCTTCGGCTTAAACCCGAGGCAAAATTATAGAATAAGTTTGTTAAAACTTCTTTAATGCCCACCATACACAATACTACCATTGGTACACCTCGTCTTTTGCTTATACATTCTATCTTGCATAATCGCATCATTAACATTGGAAAAATTATTTGTGATGAGATTTTTGTATGTAGCTCAAAAGACAAGGGTTCTCTTTTCTTCCCTTGCTTAATTTCCAATCTTTGCAAGGAGATGCATGTCCTAAGTGAGTTCACTAATGAAAAGGCCATACCAAAGTCCGGTTGGAATCGAGCACAAATCCGAAAGCTAATGGGAGAGGCACCAGTAAAATCCTCAATGCCTCCCATTTCCGCGGCAACCCCTGCCGCCTCGGCAACGCTTAATGCCCAAGCACCTAATACCCGGGCAATACGACCATCAACTCCGGGATACTTTGAAGCACTCTTACAACCGTTGGCGAACCACCTTAGGCAAATTGAAGACCGACAACTAATGTTCATGCGGTACATGAAGGATCACAACAATACCATCACCCAAGTCATCCTAGAAAAGTACCTAGACAGCTGCGTGCCATTTCCAATCTTTCCTACCGAAATCCTTGCCACGACAACCAATGAAGCAGTTGCCACAGCAACCGCAACAGATGACGCCGCGGCAACCTACACCGCACCTGCCCAAGCAGTCGCCACGGCAACCAACACTGAAGATGTTGCAGCAACCAAAGCTAAAGGCACCCTGGCAACCACTGCAAAAGCCAAAAGTAAAGCACCTATGCCCGAATCAACTCATACTGAATCATTGTCTGATTTTTTAGATTCGGACGAGTCCTCCGTTGCACCAACAAAGATCGCACCAATCGAATCCTCCAAGCCCAAGCGAAAAGCCAATGACATTGATGAAGAGGACTATGAGGACAACCCCGTATGAGGATCGATTCCACCATCGGCAACAAGGAAGCAACCACCGCGTTCAAGCAAAAAAATCAAGACACTGACCAAAAGGAAACTAATCATCCACGACGATGAACTCTCGGAGTAAGTCCTCGTTTGCATTTTCCTTTTCTTTATTTTTATTTTTCTTTATTGCATGCATTGAGGATAATGCCTCACTCGAGTTTGGGGGGGATTGTTATTAGTTAGTTACCATGTTTAGTTGCATTCATCTTAAGTATTGCATTTAGGATACATAAATTGCTTGCCATGCCTTTAGTTGGAACAAGAATTGCCTAGATTTGATGAATATCCGATGATGACTTTGCCAATGCACTCAATTGATAGAATTTTTATTCTAGGATAAACATGGAAACACTTAGAATCGTACTATGATGCTAAACTTGATGAAACACTGTTGTGGCTTGATTGATTTAAGGAATTCTAGCGAACTTAGATTGATAGTTAAAAAATTGGGGGATTAGAATAAAAATTGGATGAATGCTAGAGGTGCCCGAAATTGGCTCTAGTATGTGCTAAAAAAATTTGATTGCTAGAGGTGCCCGATATTGGCTCTAGTATGTGCTAAAAATTTGATCGCTAGAGGTGCCCGAAACCGGCTCTAGTCGAATAAATTAGTTAACTTAAGAAAACTAAAAAAATAAATAAAACACTAGAGGTGCCCGAAACCGGCTCTAGTTGAAACATGTTAAAAGAACCCAATGAAGTAATTTGAAAACCTCTTGTTGGCATAGAATCCGAAAAATCAACTTGCACACAACTCTGCACACACTCACAAGCATTATAGTTTGATTCTGAGTAACTCCTAAGTTTTTCGAAAAATGAAAAGCCAATCATACTTTGTGCCCTGGTTTTGAGAATTAAAATCAAGTTCAAAGCTAAGTTTGTGAAAATTGAAGTCTTGGCGGGTAATTATTAGTTTGCATTGCTTGAGGACAGTAATAGTTTGAGTTTGGGGGTGTGTTAAGTGTTCAAAAGTACTATTTTATTACCCTTTTTATTCTTATTATTGCTAGACTTAGGCTCATATTAGTTGCATTATTAGTCATTCATGCATGTTTGCATCGTTTCCTTGGTGGACAAGCTTGATTTCATATTTTGCTTATTTTTGTGGAAAAAGGTACTGCTTTGGTGTGTTTTTGTGTGTGTGTGCAGAATCACTTGCCAAAGCAAGGCTGGAACCAGTTGCCAAGGCAATGCATGAAGGAGATGCCGAGCTATTTGCCAGGGCAATGCATGAAGGAGATGTCGAGCTAGTTGCCAGGGCAATTTTCGACAAGGAATAAGATGATATGGTAGTCGAAATTGATGACTAGATAAGCCCAAGATAACGTGGAACAAAGCTAAATCCCAAAGGAGTTTGATTTCCATGAAGAGGTTAAAGAGAAATTAAATCCCAAGAAGATAAGAGAAGTTCTAAAAGGAATTTAAATATAATAAAGAATTATATTCTTTAAAGATAATTTAATTCCAACTTAACTTTCTCCTCGAAAAAAGACTTTGACCTAGCCCTATAAATTGAAGGTCATGCCGTCAACTCCAAGGGAGGGAGAGGGAGGAGAGAATTTTCGACAAGATCAAGGGCAAGGGAGATTTCGACAAAGCTCCATCCATTCTTCACATTTTTCTTTCTTGTTCAATTAGGTTTATGCTAGGAATTCTTTATCTTGTGTTTCTTTGGAACCTAGCCATGAAATAAATCTATTTGGCTAAGGTTATTGTGTCTTGTGGTTGTGAGAAATAATTGGATTTTGTTTAGGTAATAAGAGTTTGCACTTTCTATTCAAGGTTTACTCATTCTTGGTTCTTATTCTTGTTTGTGAGTGAATTGCGAGAGGATCTCGTAACTTCATCTATTTATATAATATTGGGAGAGTTAGATTCAAGAAATGAATGAGTATGATCTTTACTCAATCTATTGATGGTGAAGATTAATCCGGCTTAGGAATAAGTTAAGGATTTCAACGGCTAAGAGGAGCGCAAGATCGGTTGTTGTTCACCCTTGATTCATGCAAGGATATATTATCAAGGCATGCACAAATAGCTAGAGTTTCGATTTAGGGATAAGAAGAAACCATTGAAGAACGCTCCACCAAACCTTGAAGTTGCTGCCTAGACACCCAAGTAGTTGCCTAGCTAGTCGCCCAGGCAACTATCGATTAGTTGCCAAGGCAACCCCGCTGTGCAAGTTGCCACGGTAACTGAGTTGCCCTAGCACTCTTTTACCAAGACGATTCAATCAGCTATCACACCTCAACTCACAATAACCTGGCCTATTCCCTCTCATTCAATTACATATTCTTTTACTTTATTGCTTTCTTAGTTTAGTTATTAGTTAAAACTCCTTCATTCTCCTACTTGTGTTTTTACTTTTTACAGTGCAAGAGATTAGATTCTAGAAGTGGCACCAATCCTTATGGAGAAGATATCTTTTATACTATAACTTGCGACGTGTATACTTGTACCGTTTGCGTAGCACTTATTACGCGCAACAGTATGCTCAATCATGCCACAAAGAGTTTTGTGGACATGCTTATAAATAGAGAGTTGATACTTGCGGCTATGAAAAATGGAAGGTTGGATAGTGGGGAAACAAAGAAACCATACAAAAAGAGAGACAATGAAGTCAATTCCACTAATATCTACAATCCCAGCTACTCGAAGGGGGTAGTCTTTAACAAACCCAATGTCTCAACCACAACTCCAACAGTCACAAATCATCCGAAGGAAGAACGAAGATATCAAGGGAGCTCGAAACCATATTTTTCTCCTATCCCAATGACATATGCAGAACTGTTTGCTGAACTGGTCAAATCCCAGATGGTGCTACCAAGACATGTTCCCATATTCTCACCACCATACCCACCATTATATGATGAGAAGGCACAATGTGAATACCATGCAGGAGTTAGGGGGCATACCATTGAGAATTGCACTGCATTCAAAAGGGTGGTGGATGACTTAAGAAAATTGGGGATGTTATCATTCGATACATCAGAAGATAAGGGAAACCCTCTGCCAAATCATCAGAAGGCGGGTGTGAATGAAATCTTAGAGGAAGAGTATAAGGTGGTTAAGGAATGTGTTACTAAAGTTAGAGCTCTCATGAAGTGGGTATGGGCTCAAATGGTGGTAGTAGAGATGTTGGAAGGAGGAGATCGGAAGCTAAAAATTGAAGATGAATTATACTGTGAATACCACGTGAAGAAAGGACATGAGATTGATTGTTGCTTAGAATTTAGGCAACTGGTTCAAGACAAGATGTATGGAAAAGAACTTGAGTTCTTTGAAAAGGAAGATAAGAAATGCATATTGGACATATTCACATCAAATGAGTCACCTTCTAAAATAGACTATTCTGGAATGAAGCCTTTAGTTATTAAGGCTAAAAACGAGAGTTAGTGAGCCAAAAAGGGGTGTGACCCCGCGACTTATAATTAAGGCACCGACCTCGTTTCTATACAGGGATAGCAAGCAGGTTCCTTGGAATTACGCTTGAACGGTGGCAGCTCCAGGAGAAACATCTATTCAAGAGAAAGAAGAACTGGTTAATGAGGTGAGCCATTTCAAGAGGATTGGAAGGCTCTATTCCCAGCCGACAGCAGAGGATATGGATGCAGCACAAAGGAAAGCTTCTGTTGAAGAACCTGAGAAAGAAGATAACAGAGATTTCTTCAACGAGAAACTGACAGCATACAACAAGCCTGTAAAGGAATCAGAGGCTCAAGAATTCTTAAAGATTTTAAAATACAGCGTCGTGGAGTAACTCTACAAGCTTTCGGCTTGAATTTCTATGCTTTCTCTGCTATTAAGTTCTGAGGGCCACCGTGAGGCCTTGTTAAAGATTTTAAACCAGATATTCGTACCAAAGGAGATCACAACCGATAAGATGGATATGTTAACATTGTTGTCAACAACTTCATTTCATTCAATGATGAGGAAATACCAGGTGAAAGAATAGGATCGTGCAAAGCTTTACATATCACCACTAGATGTAAGAGACATATGTTACCTAGAGTTTTAATTGATAATAGGTTGGCGCTAAATGTTCTACCGTTAGCCACACTGAAGAAGCTGCCAATAGATAGTTCTCATATAAGAACTTATCAAAATGCAGTTAGAGCATTTGATGGAACTCAGAAGGATGTGTTAGGAAAAATTGAGGTGCCTTTGCAAATTGGAACAACGACCTTCGACGTTGAGTTTGTGGTCATGGATATAAGACCTAGTTATAGCTGCTTGCTAGGGAACCCGTAGATCCACACAGCAGGAGCAGTCCCATCTACTTTACACCAAAAGCTAAAATTCATGATCGATGGACAATTAATAACTTTCGGTGCAGAGGAGGAAATCGTTGCATCAGTAACCACTGATGCACCCTTCATCGAGCTCGATGAGGGTGCGCTTGAGTGTCATTTTAGGACGTTGGAGCTAGTCAATGCAACCTTTTGTCATTGAAGGGAGCAAGATGCCAAAACCGGAATTATTAAGCTATGCGAAGATGCAGGTGAAACAAACGCTTGGGAAAGGAGTTGAAATTAGGAAAGGAGTTGAAATTAGGAAAGGATTCGAAAAGAGACATCAAGGAAGGTTGTATCCTGTAGTAATCCCAGGGAAAAAAGATCAATTTGGCTTAAGCTTTAAGCCCAAAAAATGGCAAAGAAGGGCTAAAATCAGAAAACATCAAGAGAGGAGAAGAGCTAGATTGAAGAGAGAGGAAATTGAGTGGGAACCAATGACTTTCCTTCCCATGAGCCATAACTTTATATCTGGAGGCATGCTGGATCCAAGTGCCCAAATTAGTGATGAAGGAAAAAGAGAGAATGCTCTATGTGAAGCGTTTGAAAAACTGAATAGGAACGGTGTGATCAATGAAGAAGAAGAGAGCCAGTACCTGTCAATGATTCGCCCTTGCTCTGAGCTTGACAATTGGACTGTTGAAGAAATTCCTGTAGTCTTTAAGACATGTTCAAAGTAATTCTCAAAACCAACCTGTAATACCCCAAAATTTACTAAGTTGATTAAGGGTCATTTAGTACTAAAATAATAGCTTAAAAGCTAACTTAGTGACTAAAATGACAAAAATGTGAAAGTTGGATTTATTTAATTATGGGTTTTGGAAAGGAAATTTCTAAGGTTTAAAGGTATCATGTGATAGATAGTGAATTGAATAAGGTATTCTTAAAGTTTGCTTGAATACCAAGGAAAATTGGAATGAAAATTGAAGTTTAAAAGTTTAGTGACCAAAATGTAAATTTTGAAAATTTTATGGCTAAAGTATAAACTTTGGAAAAGTTTGGGGAATAAAGTTGTAATTTCATAAATAAATAGATCACCTAAGGGTGTGAATCGAATGCAGAATTTTTGGTTCGATCTGATACTTCGATTATTGGGAAAATCACAGTTAAAGTTTAAGTGGAATTCGGATACCCGAATCGAACTAAAATTTTTGAAGTTTTACCATATGATAGAGAAAGGTTATAAAAGTCATTTCCAAGTGTTGGAAATATTTTTAGTTCGATTCAAGATGAATCCTACAATTTATTTCTAAGTAAATGATTATTTATCAGTATATTGGATCAAATGGAAATTTTGGAGACTGATCCAAAAGATATGGAAAAATTCATAAAATATTACTTTATGAATATTTTATTATAGTTGGTTGGATTCCAACTAGATTTAATTGAATTTTTACAAGAATGGAAAACTAGTCAATAAAAACTAGTTGGAGGGCAAATTGGTCATTTGGCCCTAATGACAATTTTGAAATATTTTAAAAGTTATAAGGGCAATTTTGGAAAGATAAAATGGAATATTATATCTTAGCCCTTGATTGATGATAAAATCAATCTCAACCATTGGATAAAAAGGGCAACATTTTAATTTCACTATTAAATGAATTTAATATTCATTTAATAGATATATGTGTAAAATAATGGTGAAAAGATGAACAAAATGTTCATCTTTTTCAGCCAAAAACGTGAGGGCTAGGGAAAGAAAGAGAAAATTTTTTTCAAGCTCTATTCAAGCCCCGAAACTCGGTTTTCAGGTAATCTCTTCAACTACAAAGTTGTTACACTCTTCAAGCTCTATCTTTCGATATCAATAATTCATGGAATCCACGCTTGATTGATGAGAATTTACATGAGAAAGAAATTAGTGTTTATGGATCAAATTGGGGCTTTTGAGATTTTATGATTCCATGATTGAATTCAATTTGAAATCAAGCTAGTATTATGTTAAAAATCATGATATTTCGTTGGGATTTAAGTTTTACATGTTTTGATTATTATGAAGATGATTAGGGTTTATGGATTCAAGTTTAATTTAGGGTTTGTGATGTTGAAATAATGATCTAGTAAGCTTGAATTGTTGTTTGGAAGCAAAACCCTAAGTTAAATTGTGTAGGGACCATTTCGAAAAATTGAAAAGTTGAAGGACCAAATCTGAATTTTTAGAATTTGGAGTGTATTTGTGTTATTAATGATGTTAGAGATAAGAAAATGAAGTTAGAATGCCAAATTGATGTTGAATTGAATTAGTGACCATTTTACAATTTGTCAAAGTTAAGTGACCAAATCGAAATGGAAGTTTTGTATGGGGGCTAAATCTGATTTTTAGTTGTAATGATGGAATTAAGGTAGTAATGTTGAATTGAGGACTAAATTGCAAAGTTAAGAAGCATGGATCCTTATCTTTGCATTTTAGTACCTATTTCGGTAAATAAGGAAAATTAGGGAGAATTATTGTGAATAATTATTTGGTGAAGAATGTGATGAGTTGGTGGTTTAAAGCTAGTGATTGGACTAAATTGAAAAGTAGAGAAGTAAGGAGAAGTTAGTATAAAAGTTGAAGTTGTTTATGGAAGTTGTGTAGAAAAACTGGTTTATGGCAGTAAATTTGAAAATTCACCATAAATTCTACAAAAATGGTTAGAATGTGAATTGTATACTGATGTAAAGATTTGTTCGTCTAGTTTCGTGTCCAACAAACGGAAACTGATTTCGAGTTTCGAGTAAAAAGATATGAATTTTTAAGTGGTGAAAGGTCAGAAAACAGTATAGCAGGCTGTTCAAAATTCAATAGTGGAAATTGACTTTGAAAATTCGCCATAAATCGTACAAGTTGAATTTGGGCTATTAATTTATATGGTTTAAAATCTTATTGAATCTAGTTTCTTTCAGAACAAACGGAATCGAATTCCAAGTTGTAGATTATTTTATAGAAATATTTCTTGGGAGGTACTGCAAACAGCAAGAAAATGAGAATTGATACACTTTGTATCTAAGGTTGATTAGTAAGCTTGAAAAGGGTTAATGGAAGTTCAAATTGGTCACTAAGAACCATAATGAGTTTTTGAGCAATACAAGGAAGAAAAGAAAATGTTTGGAGATTTTGTATTTGAATGATTATATTGGACAATATGTAACATATTGTTAGATTGGGATCTAACAAATATTTTACTTATTTGAATTATGAAGTTAAGTTCTTTGGCGACTCCGCTGGGGAACTTTGTTTTTTTAATAAAAGACAAAAGTGGGTCAGGCAACAAATTGGTTTCAAAATGTTTTTTTTTAAAGAATGGAATTCGCAAGTTCACAAATTTTCAATCTATTCGTCCGTTTAATGAATATAATTCTATTTTACGCATTCCAAAATTGTTCAAAAGCTCTATTCCCGAGCTATGCTCGTTCATTTAAGTGAGGGGAAAATGCTTTGCTCATGTAAGAATACCGATTCTCTGTATGAGCCTAGCAAGTACCTTCGGGACTTATATGCCTAATGTCTTCGTAAGGATACTGATTCTTCGAGAAGACATAGGAAGTGAGTCCTCCTGAGTTGAACCTGGTTCGTTTGAAACCTGTGATGGGTGAGAATTAGGGGCCTAGCTACCCTTAGCAGGGGACAACAAGGACAACCCGGGTACCTTTTTAGAACCTAACTAGGTTTAAGAATCTAGAGCCTACCCCGATAGAGCCATGTGGAAACTTAGTTTCTTTTTAGTTTGGTCAAAATCATTTCGCAAAGATAATCCGCGAAGACATGTCCTAGAGTGTTGGAATGCCTACACAGAGTTATTTATGCAATGAAATTATTTTGGAACCTTTTGTTTTCATGTATCTAATCTTTCCTCTTTTGTTGTTTTGCATGTCTAATCTTGCATCATCATTCCATTTCAACAAGGGTTTTGGTTCTTTAAGATATCTACTCAGTTTGAAAGGTTGTAACCATGGATGGGATGGTCCTAAAATTGGAAGAAGAGAATGCTAAAGTTCGTCACTGGTCAGAAGTTAATCAACAAACGTATGGGGATAGTTTGGCAGCTGATCATGAAACCGAAACTTTAGAATATGCCCATATCAGCGTTAAGCAGAATAGTGTGCATGAGCTATAGAAAATTTGGGAGCACTTTGACTATGAGACCAAGCAGTTGTTCCATGGAACCTATAGAGATATAGCGTATTTGTTGTATGTGAAGGTAGATGAACAATTTCTGAAGGCTTTGGTCTAATTCTGTAATCTGGGATATTGCTGGTTTACATTTAATGGAGAGGATATGATGCCCACGTTTGAATAATACTTGGCTCTGTTCAACTTACGCAAAGTGAAAAAGAGTTGGGTCTATGCTAAGCCTTCTAAGAACAAAAATCTGCACCCAAGACTTTAAGCTTTCACTAGAATGAGTGATGGATGGGTTAAGGGACTGATACTGAAAAGAGGTAGCAGTTTATCCTTTCCTTGGACAAGCATCAGAAACATAATTCCAGTTCACCCAGACAAAGAAAAGAGAGTGGATCTCTTGGCAATTCCAATATACGGTTTTGTCATTTTCCCAAGGGTCCTGGGGAACATTGATATAGCTTTGCTTGACTTCTTTGAACAACTGAAAAGGGGAGTTAATTAGTACCTTCTATGCTAGCTGAAACTTTCATCTCGTTGAATGCATGTAGAAAAGTGGAAGGTGTGCGCTTCGGAGGGTGTGCTCCATTACTTTAGGTTTGGGCCCTCAGCCATTTTTGGAAATGCCTAACTTTGACTATGTCAAATTTATTCTCCCCAAACTTCTCTCCTCTTCATGAATTCTTGGCCAAAGATTGGCCAGTTATCAAGAAAAGTAAATGGGTGGACATTTTCAAAGACCACCGTGATGAAGACATCAAATGGAGGGTTTCTTGGATGGGTCATGCTAAGATCCTGTACAAGTGTGGAGATTTCAAATTCCTGATGTTGTTAGGTTTGTAGTGTAATATCCCAAATTTTGGCTAGTGACTAAATTGTAAAATTTGAAAGTTTAGGGGGTTAAAGTATAAACCTTGGAAAAGTTTGGGGACTAAAGTGTAATATCCCACTTTAAAGTGTCATATATGTTATAGGTACTTTATTGTGTATGCAAGCAATAAAGAATAAAAGAATAGTACTTTTAAAGTACTTAATATTTACATTGGGCTATATTGAAATTGAAAGTACAATGGATCGTATTGATATAACCTGTATTGTATACATATATATATGAATATATGAGATGTTGATTTTTACAGGTTACATGATAGAGGAACGACTTCGATAAGTCATTCTATACGATTTTAAATTCTTATATGTTATATTTAGTATTTTATTTATTACGAAATTTTAATTATAAAGTGTTTTACTTTGATTTATAAGTTTTGCCTCACTAAGTTCGTACTTAGCGTGTGTTTGTTTCACACGTAGATTAAGATGGAGGATTTGAAGAGGATTCGAGCATGCTGATCAAGCTTCAATCTACAAAACATCAGTAAGATATTCTAGCTTATGATAATCTCTAGTGGGCATGTAATTATTTAATTGCTAGTAGAGTATGATGCATTAAATTAGACTAAATGATAGATAAGTAATCAATTTTGATGATGAATCGTATATGGATAAAGCAAAATAAGGCATTAGCATTGTAACAGAATAAAGCTAAGGTAGAAAGGATAATTACTTTGCTAATAAGAAAAATTGGTAATCGCATAAAGATTTTAAAGTCAAGAAAGGGCCTAGATAGCGAATCTAGTTTTCACCCTGAATTGAACTATTGTTTTTAATAATTGCCAAATATATTTTAAAATAATTAGTTCAGGGTTGAAACTAGCTAACTCCGCATAGGTTGTGTTTTCAAAAAAGCCGAGAAAGGGTTAGATTTACAAACTAAAATTTGTAAATACTTGTACAAATAAATTTATAAGTCAAGATTTCTTTAAACGACTCCGTAACATCTTTAATGTATATTTGATTTACGAGTATACGTTAAGGGTGTTACATTTAATGGTATCAAAGTAAAGTTTTAGCCGGTTCTGGATGCTAAACCGAGTATGATATGATTTTTATTAGTAAATACATGCCCCTAGGATGTCATATTACTGATGTACTAATTGTATGACTTGATGCTGCTCCTCATTAGTGTAAGGTGAAATGATACTAGAATAAGGAAAGTAAAACGATAATGGATTTCGTCAGTTGACGAATCTTAGAGGTTAAGAAATGACCCATAGAGGATATGATACAATAATTATAAGATACTCAGATACGAAGGTAGTGCAAGCTGCCAGAAAATGGGAACTAAGATATTTTATATCTAATGTTAATTAGCAAGCTTTGAAGAATTATTTGAAGTTCAAAATGGTCATTAAGGACCAAAAATGAATTTAGAACAGTATATGGAAGGAAGGGAAAAGTTTTGGAAATTTTTGTATATTCGAATGATTAGTTTTGATAGCATGAAGAAAGTATTGTTAGATTTGAATCTAACAAGTGTTATTTATATTTATGTGGTTAATGAAGCCGAACACGAATCAAAGAGGATTCAAGATACTATAAAGGAAAAGATCGAGTAGAATTTAGTGAGGCATACTATTACATGGCCCAGGTGAGTGCATATATGTTTTTAGCGGTACTTTATTTTAATGATTTACAGATTATGGCAGTATACCATGAATATTATAAAGCATATTGGGGTATGAACTGCTCCAATATAAAATGTTTTACGTGGCGTATGTATGGATATTGTGTTATTTGCCCTTAATTATAGGAATTGTTTTTAAGGTTGCCCTTGGTAATGTAAAAATATATTACTCGATTATGGATTAGGTGATTTAAAGGCATCACCAATCATATAAGTTGGTTAGTTGGTTTAAAGGCACCATCAACCGTATAAGTTGGTTAGTTGGTTTAAAGGCACCATCAACCGTATAAGTTGGTTAGTTGGTTTAAAGGCACCATCAACCATATAAGACATTCTACGAGTTAATGACACTTGAAGAGTATTATAAAGTTATTGACACTTCAATGTGTATCATAAAGTTAACGGCACTTTAAAGTATCATATATGTTATAGGCACTTTATTGTGTCTGCAAGCAATAAAGAATAGTACTTTTAAAGTACTTAATATTTACATTTGGCTATATTGAAATTGAAAGTACAATGGATCGTATTGACATAACCTGTATTGTATACATATATATATGAATATATGAGATGTTTATTTTTACAGGTTACATGACAGAGGAACGACTTCGATAAGTCATTCTATACGATTTTAAATTTATATATGTTATATTCATTATTTTATTTATTATGAATTTTTTATTAAAGTTAAAGTGTTTTACTTTGATTTATAAGTTTTGCCTCACTAACTTCGTACTTAGCGTGTGTTTGTTTCACACGTAGATTAATATTGAGGATTTGAAGAGGAATCGAGCATGCTGATCAAGCTTCAATCTGCAAAACATCAGTAAGATATTCTAGCTTATGATAATCTCTAGTGGGCATGTAATTATTTAATTGTTAGTAGAGTATGATGCATTAAATTAGACTAAATGATAGACAAGTAATTAGTTTTGATGATGAATCATATATGGATAAAGCAAAATAAGGCATTAGCATTGTAATAGAATAAAGCTAAGGTAGAAAGGATAATTACTTTGCTAATAAGAAAAATTTTAAAGTAAAGATAAAGTCAAGAAAGGGCCTAGATAACGAATCTAGTTTTCACCCTGAATTGAACTATTATTTTTAATAATTTCCAAATATATTTTAAAATAATTAGTTCAGGGTTGAAACTAGCTAACTGCACATAGGTTGTGTTTTCAAGAAACCGAGAAAGGGTTAGATTTACAAACTAAAATTTGTAAATACTTGTACAAATAAATTTATAAGTCAAGATTTCTTTAAATGACTCCGTAACATCTTTAATGTATATTTGATTTACGAGTATACGTTAAGGGTGTTACATTTAATGGTATCAAAGTAAAGTTTTAGGGTTCTGGATGCTAAACCTAGTATGATATGATTTTTATTAGTAAATACATGCCCCTAGGATGTCATATTACTGATGTACTAATTGTATGACTTGATGCTGCTCCTCATTAGTGTAAGGTGAAATGATACTAGAATAAGGAAAGTAAACGATAATGGATTTCGTCGGTTGACGAATCTTAGAGGTTAAGAAATGACCCATAGAGGATATGATACAATAATTATAAGATACAAGAAGGCAAGGTACAGTGCAAGATCAAGGCAAGAAAATGGGAACTAAGATATTTTATATCTAATGTTAATTAGCAAGCTTTGAAGAATTATTTGAAGTTCAAAATGGTCATTTTGGACCAAAAATGAATTTATAACAAGTATATGGAAGGAAGGGAAAAGTTTTGGAAATTTTTGTATATTCAATGATTAGTTTTGATAGCATGAAGAAAGTATTGTTAGATTTGAATCTAACAAGTGTTATTTATATTTATGTGGTTAATGTTTCCAAACACGAATCAAAGAGGATTCAAGATACTATAAAGGAAAAGATCGAGTAGAATTTAGTGAGGCATACTATTACATGGCACAAGGTGAGTGCATATATGTTTTTAGCGGTACTTTATTTTAATGATTTCAGATTATGGCAGTATACCATGAATATTATAAAGCATAGACATGGTATGAACTGCTCCAATATAAAATGTTTTTGTGGCGTATGTATGGATATTGTGTTATTTGCCCTTAATTATAGGAATTGTTTTTAAGGTTGCCCTTGGTAATGTAAAAATATATTACTCGATTATGGATTAGGTGATTTAAAGGCATCACCAATCATATAAGTTGGTTAGTTGGTTTAAAGGCACCATCAACCGTATAAGTTGGTTAGTTGGTTTAAAGGCACCATCAACCGTATAAGTTGGTTAGTTGGTTTAAAGGCACCATCAACCATATAAGACATTCTTGAGTTAATGACACTTGAAGAGTATTATAAAGTTATTGACACTTCAATGTGTATCATAAAGTTAACGGCACTTTAAAGTATCATATATGTTATAGGCACTTTTGTGGGCTACCAAGCAATAAAGAATAGTACTTTTAAAGTACTTAATATTTACATTTGGCTATATTGAAATTGAAAGTACAATGGATCGTATTGACATTGTTTGATTTTGTATACATATATATACTTGAATATATGAGATGTTTATTTTTACAAAGTTACATTCATTTTGTATTACTTGATAAGTCATTCTATACGATTTTAAATTTATATATGTTATATTCATTATTTTATTTATTATGGTTTTTTTATTAAAGTTAAAGTGTTTTACTTTGATTTATAAGTTTTGCCTCACTAATGTTATCAAGCGTGTGTTTGTTATACACGTAGATTAATATTGAGGATTTGAAGAGGAATCGAGCATGCTGATCAAGCTTCAATCTGCAAAACATCAGTAAGATATTCTAGCTTATGATAATCTCTAGTGGGCATGTAATTATTTAATTGTTAGTAGAGTATGATGCATTAAATTAGACTAAATGATAGATAAGTAATCGGTTTTGATGATGAATCGTACATGGATAAAGCAAAATAAGGCATTAGCATTGTAATAGAATAAAGCTAAGGTAGAAAGGATAATTACTTTGCTAAGCGTAAAGATTTTAAAGTCAATAAAGGGCCTAGATAGAGAATCTAGTTTTCATCCTGAATTGAACTATTATTTTTAATAATTGCCAAATATATTTTAAAATAATAGTTCAGGGTTGAAACTAGCTAACTCCACATAGGTTGTGTTTTCAAGAAAGCCGAGAAAGGGTTAGATTTACAAACTAAAATTTGTAAATACTTGTACAAATAAATTTATAAGTCAAGATTTCTTTAAATGACTCCGTAACATCTTTAATGTATATTTGATTTACGAGTACACGTTAAGGGTGTTACATGTAGGGAGGGATTGGATGTGCTCCTTTGCTAGTATCTCGATAGTATGGTTCTCGTCAGTTCATCCCATTCACTACTAAACTCAGTTCATCAGATTTTGAATTCCAGGGAGAGTTTGTAACACCCCTTACCCTGGGTTAGTAGCAACCTGGCTCGGGAGTGTTACCAAGCAAGGACATTACATTACAAGAACAAGAAGGCATTACAAGCAAGATCAAGGCAAGAATAGATTAACTTATCTCTATTAGATGAGTTACTTAACTAGAAAGCAGCCAAGCATACTTAACTTATCAAGCAAGCAAACTCACATTTTGTTTACAAGACATCATAACAAGCCTAATTCGATTAGCCTAAGTGTGCAACATACTTCCATTTCATTTCAATGTTCCTTAGTTTGATACATATAACATCTCATACCTAGATTACTAAACATGATCATGTTAACATAAAATTGCATGTAACTTGTTTCCAAACAACTATATAATTAGGTAATTACCATGCAAACACAAAACAATACCTATATCATGGTATCTTCACACAAGACTATATCATTCCACAAGGCATTCGAATGGTAAAACAATCAAGCATGGTTCATCTTGTTCTACTTTCAATTCAAGCAAGACATGAAGCATTTCATGTAATTAGACATGATCATTAAGGCACTCAATGGTACATACCTTGTGTCCAAGCAAGCTAGCATTGCCATTTCTTACCATTGGCAGCCACAAGATTAAGTATACATAAACATTCATGCTATTCATTCAATCAATCACATGTTCATTAAGCAAGGCATTTAATGTATGAATAGATATATTACTTGGACATGGTATTTGATGTATGAAAAAAAAGTAACACTAAATTATGTTGCTTAATCTAAATTGTTTGGTTCAATGTTGTACTCGAATGCAATAGATACGATGATACATAATTAATGCTTGATTTCAAACACTATGAACTTTAATAGACCTACTTGATTAATTAAGACTTGATATAAAAAAAATTGGTTAGAACTAGGGCTACCTCACTAAGTACATAATTTTACTTATCACTCTCTTTTCCTCTCTTCCCAAACCACATGTTTTAGAGTGCTTAAGGAGATTGTTTGATTTTGAAGTCAGATTCCTTGAACTTGAAGTAAGTTACAAGAAAGGGCTAAAGTATGAATTCATTTTGTATTACTCCTAGTAGTTGGTGGCACCTAGTCTTGTATATAGTCATGTTAGATCATGCATTTGGTTTGTATTGAAAGTCTGTATATATGTATACATGATTTGGCCTTGAATGTTATCAAACTTGGTTGTTATAACTTGATTAGCTGTGCATATATGCTTGAACTCTAGATCGAAATAAAAGCTTGCTAGTCTATATATACTAATCGAATGCCTCACATGTCTACATAATTAAGTAATAAGACAATTTTGAATGTAAATTTGGAAATGATTATATCCTAGCCTTGTACGTTGTTCGAATGTCTTAATTGGTTGGAGTAGTAAACATCTTGAATTTATCTTCAAAATAAAATAACCAAAGTGGTGACCTAGTGTGAATAAGAAGCATGTCTTACTTATATGATCGAATGTAATGCCTAAGTTATGTTAATTGTTGAATGATAAGCAGCGCATAAGTATATATATATATATATATATATATATGATCCTTGGATGGAAATGTACACTTTTTAGCCTATGCATACAAAGTGATTCCTTACATGCCTACCTGATTTAATAGTAGTTAATTTTAAATGCATGAAACTTGAAAGTGGTTAACAACTATGGTAATCTATAATGTAAAGAAGTATGATCACAATTGTATGATTGTTAATGAGTATATATATATATCATGAATGAAATGGAAATTGGATTGAAAGAAGCATGCTAGGTTGTATGGCCATTCGAATGCTATGTGATAACTTGAATGAAAATGCAATAGTAAATGAAGGTGGTAACCTATAATGATATGTGATTACTTGTGTAAAACAAATATGTGCTTGCTTATGAAATACGATATGTATGTATATTGCTTACTAGTCACTCAACTCATCTAATAGAGATGAGTTCGAAAATTTTTAAATTGGCTCGTGTTTCCAGTGTTCCCGTAACGCTCCTGAGCCGGTTTACTACTAAACCGGTTTGGGGGTGTTGCAATCATGTTAACATACAATAGCATGTAACTTGTTTCCAAACAATTATACCATTCGGCAATTACCATGCAAACACAAAACAATACCTACATCATGGTATCTTCATACAAGACTATATCATTCCATAAGGCATTCGAATGGTAAGACAAGCAAGCATGGTTCATCTTGTTCTACTTTCAATTCAAGCAAGACATGAAGCATTTCATGTAATTAGACATGATCATTAAGGCACTCAATGATACATACCTTGTGTCCAAGAAAGCTAGCATTGCCATTTCTTACTATAGACAGCCACCAGATTAAGTATACATAAACATTCATGCTATTCATTCAATCATTCACATGTTCATTAAGCAAGGCATTCGTTTATCACAAGTAGATTAGATTGTGAACATTTCAACCAATTTGTTACATATATGCGCAACAAAATACTTATATTCACAAGGAAGTTTGGTTCATCACATGTCTCAACTTAACAACCAAGTCCATAACATAGAAGGCCCATACAAGGACAATATATACAAGTACTCAACTTCCAAAATGCATGATCAAGATAAACTATATACAATCTAGTTCCACCAATCTAGGAGCATACAAAATTAAGTATGAAACCATACTTTGACTCTGCTTGTGTGTTGCTTCGAGCTCAAGGAAACATGCTTCAGAATTAAGCAACGATCGAATCCTTTATCCTGATGGTTGGGAGGGATGAAAACAAGTGTGATAAGTACAAGAATGTACTTAGTGAGGTAGTAACTAGTTCTAACCAATTGTTATATAAAGTTAAGTGTCAATTAGATAAGAGTGATTCTAGCTAAGGATTTCAAGCATTCGGCTAGCATAAGAAACAAGAGACAATGAATCATAATTCATGCTTTCATATCAAGAATCAAGCAAATCATGCTTACATAACAAGAAATCAAGCAAATCATGCTTACATGACAAGTAACATACAATTCATGGCTTTCATGTCAAGTAACATTCATTATATAACTTTCAAGTCAAGTAACATGTATTATAGGATTGTTATTTCATTTGTTATCAATTAAACAACCCCTTGGTACTTAGTTTGTATAGGTAATCGAGTCTCCAACCAATTGTCGCCACAAGATGCACCGTAGTGTTGGTCAAACCTCCTATTGTCACCAAAGACCACATACGTACCCTCCGTCTGTCGCCAAATATAGGCCTTAGCCCTGGACTGTAGTCCACCCTGACACAATGAGCTCTAGACTCTAAGGCATGCCCTTCTACCTAATCCAACTAGCTACCAAGGTTGTTCGATTTTAGCCATTTATACAAGTATTCAACAAGTTCATTATGTACTAAGCCCTTAGGCCAATTGAGCCATAGCTCACATATCTTGTAATTATCATGTGTTCATTTCATCAATTTGGGATAACATTTCAAGCAATTTCTTTAAGCATTCGGTCACATGTCATATCACACATACAAGCACCAATGTTACCACTTAAACATGCTTAGCAATCAAATCATACATGAATTCAAGGATGTGATCAAATTTCATGCATTACTTTAATCATACTTCCCTTATTAGGCCAAGTCCATATTAGGTTCATTTAAACATTACAAGAATGTAGACATGTATGCATTGGTTAGGACCTAGTCCTAACCCTAGAAATAACTACACTCACAATACTTCAAGCTTAGCTAGTCTTGGATCTACACTCCTTTGTTCTTAGCTTTAGGATGTTCCACCCTTTCCTCTTCCACCAAGTTCACTCCTGGTTCTAACACATTACACAAGTAAATACATATTAAAACAAGTTTACATAATCATTCAACCAAGGCAATATTACTAGTACACAACATATACAAATCTGGCAGCATGTTCATATATATTCTTTACTACACATAACTACACTTGTCTATACTCTAATTCATGTAAAACAGGATAGTAACCAATGTCCCAAAACTGTTTACAAAATAGTTTACAAAACTGCCACAAAATTGTGTGCAATTACCTAAACTGTTGCTACTAGGCAGCATGTACTCTGCGCACTTGAACATGCATAACTTTCATTCCGTGCTTTGGAATTTCAATTGGTTTACACCTTTGGAAATATAACTTAATTGTCTTTCTAACCATATAGACTTTGAATTTTAATTCCTTTCCAATTAATACAGATTTTAACTTAAAGATAGGGCAATTTACAACACTGGACAGTTTTCACTGTCCCTATTGTTTCTTCTCTACAATTCATTCTACAATCCAGAATTCAGATCTGTTTTCTCCTAATGAATTTAGACATGTTAAGGAACTATCCATATAAATTTCAGCCTTAAATTCCTTTTACACAATTTATGGTGATTTTTCAAAGTTACTGCCCAGAATAGAGTATTCTGGGCATATTACACTAGGTTGAGTTTCTAGCTTCATAACTCATCTAAACAAGATTCTAACATTGCAATTCAACTTATTTTCATGTTCTTACATGCCTAGGTCAGTCTAATTCACTTAGCAATGTGCTTAAAATAGGGTATTATAATGCCATGTTCAATTTGATTCATTTAATCAACAACATACTTCTAATTCACCATTTGAGCAGTCCAGTACCTAGTTTTAACTAATCCAATTATAAACATTCACTTTCCAGTAAGCTATTTACTCTATTCAAGTATCAATTCATCTAACAACATGATCAAAACAGGGAATTATATACACTTAGCATATTACACATTTTCACCTAGCAAAATAGTCCCCATTCTCAACTAGTTTAAACCATGATCCCTATTTTCGATTCATAGGCAATTCAACTAGAGTCAAGCTACAATTCAAGATAAATTTCAAGCATAACAATCATCCTATTCAATTCCATGAATCCAAATTCAATCTCTATCATTAATCATTCATTCAATCAAGTTGCTAGGGAGAAAAGATTTAGAAACCACTTACAAACTTCCTAGCTATTCAATTACATGCAAGTGTGATCACATGCAAGCTTCCTTCATCTACAATGGTGGCTTTCTTTCCCTAGATGGATGAGGAGGATTCGACCAAGGTAAGAGAATGGTGGAGTGGAGAAGATGATAGAAAGATGGACACCTAGCCATGTTGTTATCACCTGGCTTGGCTATTTGCCTCCACTTGGCAATTTATGGTCTAATTGCTTCATAAATCCTTAATTACACATCCTAATTGCATGCAATTCAACATTTACAATTTGTTACTATTTGATCCTTCATGATTCGGCTACTTATATATCAATCCATCTAATTTAGTCAATAGGTTTAATCAATTCTTCTAATTTGTAGATTGTTTGTACAATTAAGTTCTAATTGGTCTGTGACATGTTACTAGGCCATGATTTGGGGTATTACAGAGTTCAAGAAGAAGGTACAAATGATTGGTGACTCGTGGAACAATTGTTATCATATGGAAGTAGAATATGGTAGTCACTGCATGTACACCCCTGACTATGATGTTTGGAGACACATAAGAATGAATGAAAAGGTCATGTTACCTTCACCTGGCCAAGCCAAGTCACTAGAGGAACATTTGAGGGTGGTCCCTTCTGAAGCTGATATCTTGAGAGAAGAGTTAAGGAGAGCCAAGCTGGAGATAGAGGCCCTGCGGGAACTGAATCAACAAGATAAGTTTGAGTCACAGCTTGACGTAGTAAATTCAAAGGAGAGACAGATCGGGTAACAAAGCAGTACTTGGATTTGAAAAAAGAAGTATGAGATCCAGAGGGTTGACTTCCTCAAATTTCAGACCACTATTCGAAATGCTAACTTGCGGAAAAAATCCAGATCAGTGAAGGCAGAAAATTGAGCAGGCTATGGGCAAAAAGAAAGAGCGCAGCAAATGAGAAATTGAGAAATACTGATGGGAACTTTCGAATGAAAGGAAGAAAAGTAAACAAGTGGCAGAAAATGAGATGGGCAAATGAACCCTTGAAAAAGAGAAAGAAAATATAGCTGCGTGGAAAAGAAAGGCCTACGATAACAAAATCTGTTTGCTTGAGCTACAGGCAGCTTATGATGAGACTTGTAAGAAGTTGAAGCAAAGCCAGGATTTTATCGCCGAATTGCAAGCCAAGATAGATGTCCTGAACCAGTCCCTCCAAGAGTTACAAAATGATCACACGTACTTAGAACTCCAAACCAGCTTGAATATGTAATCACTAATTTTATCTGGGTCGATCTTTTTATTGGCAATAATGGGTTTATATGTGATAAGTACTATTATGTAATGAGTGTTATTATATATGTGTGTATCACTAGTATGTGATTATTGTGTGTATGGTTACTATTCATGTTTGTGGTATGAGTATGCATCATATATGTGTAATATATGGATATATATTGTATGTATATGTTCACTATTGTTTTAATATGACTGTGAGTAGGTATATCAAATGTATTATGTATGTATGTTAATGATTATGTACGTGTATATATAGGGTGCATGAATGCATTTAGTAAGTATGTATTACATGTTTTATGTATATGTATAGTATGTATTAATGTTTGTATACTATGCGCATGTACATTTGGTTATGTATGTGTACGTAAGTTGATATGTACATTATATGTTAGTATTATTATTATGTATTATTGTTATCTAAGAATAAAAGAAAATAGATTAAATAAATAACTAAAGCCCAATATTTATATATAAGTCCATGTCCATTTACATATTCATTAAAACCCAAAAATATTAATACATGTTATCTGGCCCAACAAGCCCAACCCTAAGTCTGATAACTACCTAAAAGAAACCCTAATCTGATGTTTTTCTCATGCGCAGCAAAATCTGGACCGTTAGATCAAGGGTTACTGATCGAACGGTCCAGATCGAATGGAGATCCTTCAGCTCCCCCACACGCCACGTGTCATCATCCAGTGCTGCCATATCAACCATCAGATTCAATCTAGACTGCCCATTCCAGGAGAGATCTCAATCGTCGGATCAAATCTGATCCAACGGCCCAGATCGAGTCAGACCGTTTGAATCCCGCGCGTGCAGTCCACTCTCTGGCCGTTCATCTTCTTCACGTGCCCACACGCCGACATTGGTTCATCTCCCCATCCGCAAGACTACAACACCAGGATTTCCACTGCCACCACCGGCTCTCAACCACCGAACAGGCCGAAACACATAAAAAAGAGAGCATGTCAGAACATCATCATCCACAGTGACAACGTTCAATGTTTGCTTATACATGTAAACGATAGGATCAATAGGCAATGAGTAATCTGAAAGATATAAAGCAATGTAAATCAACCATTTGTAAGGACAGAGAAGCTTTCGAACGGAAAAATCCAGAAGCAATAAAAAAAGCAAAAGCCTTTCAAGGTATTTCTTTTTCCTCATATATTCGAAACATGCATATATATATATAAAGAGGCACAAGACTAGGGTTTACCCTCTCGCCGTCGTAGCTCCGCCGATGATAAGCTCCAGCTTCCTCAAGGCCGAATGAGTGAAATAGTGTGAGTGTAGGAAGGCCGAAACCTTTTTTGCTTCAGTTTTTTTAGGGTTTTAACTGGAAAATGGATGTTTCTGTGAGCAGTTTAGGTTCGCCGATGGATGGCCAATTTCTGGAAAACACAGCGGAGGGACGCTAAAATCTGGGTTCATAATGAACCCAAATGAACTGGAAGAATGAGAGACTGTTTTGGTGTTATAACAGGGAGAAAATGGCTAAAAGGGTCGGATGTTCGGATAAAAGGGGGATTTATAGTGTTATAATTTTTTAAAATGGTATAATTACATTTTAAGGACCTCTGCCCTAAAATAATTGCGCCAGAGGGGCTTCTGCATGGTCCAATTACGCCCTTGGTCCCTCCGTGTGGTCTAATTACAAGGGGAAGCCATTCCGCCTTTGTAAATCACGTTTCGGGTCCTCACAATTTTTTGTTCATTTTCAATTTCGTCCTTATATAACCAGTTTTAAGTCTTTAAGTTCTGGCCCTCTGATTTGCAATTCATCCAATTTAGTCCATGTTCCAGTTTCAAATTATTTTCTTTTTTTATACTTTTTCATGCATTTTTAATTGAAATCTTGTACATTTATTTCCAGCAATTTCAATTTAGTTTTTATGTTAATATTGCTCGTTTGTGATCGTTATTTTATGGATGAAATTAGTTCGAATGTCGTGCATTAGGGAATAAATATGTACATAGTTTAGTATAAGGTAGAGACCTTAAAAGTGTAATATATAATCTTTTTTTAGGTAAAGTAGAAATTCGTAAAAGGAAACATATATAGGTATATATTCTCAATCTATAATATATATGTTTTTAGTATAGAATAGAAATTTGCAAAAATGTAATATATATATATATAAATGTTTTTGATATATTTTGTATATGTTTTTTTATTATATAATAGAATTTTTTTGATGTATTTAATGTATAGTTTGTAAAGGATAAGATAGAATTTTGTAAAATGTAATATATGTATGTGACCTATAATATATATTCTCCAAAGTACATAGTATAATTTTATAAAATAGTACATATATATTTTTGATATAATATATAGTGTTTTAGTATATAATATACTTTTGTAGAATGTAATATATACATTTTTGGTATAAAGTATATATCTTTGAAGTATATAATAATGTTATGTGAAAATGAAATATATATATATATATATATATATATATGGTGTATAATATAGTTTAAAGTATATGGAAGATCTTCTTTTGCAAAAAAATAAATAATGCATATTTTTAAATAATAGATTTATATTAAATAATTTTAATACATAATGTATTTTAATGTATATTTAAATAACAGGTTTTTAAAATATGTTATATAATCTTAATACCCAATGTATCTTAATTTCTTTTTGGGGCCTTTATTAGATAGTATTCTTGGGCTTTAGGCCTAGCTTTATCTTGGGCTTGGTTTTAGGTTTTCAGGCCTTAGGCTTTAGGCCTTGTTTTGGTTCTTTTGGGCTTTTGAATAGATTAAGTGAATTAACTTAATCAATTTAGATCGTGTGCCTGTCTCATAGGGGCACGATCCTAAAATTAATGAAATTAACCTTAGGTCTTTTAGAGCCTTAGTTAGATTAGGGTTTGGATTAGTTTAGTGAATTTAAATTTATCCTTGGCTTATTGGGGTAAATGTTAAATTCATTAAATTAATCGAACATTTATTAATTACTTTAGGGGGTAAAATCAATTTTTAAGTTTAACTTAACATTAAATTACAAATTGGTCACCATAAATTGGGTTTCTTAATCTTTTAGGGCTAAATATATAATTGGGCTATATATTAAATTGGGCATTCCTTTTAAATGTTTACATTCATGCCTTTGATTGTCATGCCTTAATTGTCATTCATATAATCCTTAATCTTAATCGCATTCTAAATTAATCTAAATCGTAAAAGGGAGGTACGTATTAATTCCAATATTTGTGTCATAACAGTCCGAGCTTAAAGGATGTTGACCAAATATTCGAATTAATCCTTACCATCCCGAGGTAAATGGATTAAAAATTAACAAGAATCATCACATCATACTTAAATATTTGCATCATGCATAAAGGTGGTGTACGACAATCGAACCATGAATTAACACGACAGTCAGGCTTATTCGATGTCGGTTTAATCTATGGTCTGATATATCGTCAACCTTATTAACTAAATGTCCAATTAATTTGAATCCACCAATTCAATAAAGCTCGTGCAATCAAGGTTAATTTTCATCTAAGAATTTCGAATTAAATTCAATATAAATCTTAATGAATTTCATCCTCTTAAAAAGCAACAAATATTTTGGTACCGAGTTCCAGGCGTGATGGGGATGCTAATCCTTCCCCACGCGTAACCAACTCCCGGACCCTTTCATATCGAATCTCTGATTTCTTATGGTGTCCGACCTACCTTAGCCAAGTGGACGGTGGCAACTCCAAGTTTTCATCGTTTTCAAATTTTAAGATCTAAAGGAAATTCATGTTCTTTTAAACGATTTTCATTAACGATCGTCATTTTCAAAAAAAGGTCACTACAGAATAAGAATGATTCCTTGAGAGAGCAAGTGGAAGAAATAGACAACGTCATCCAGGAATACAGAACGAAGATCTTGGTCCTTAAGGATATAGCTGATGGAGGCAATGATTACTGGTTTACGCGTCTCAGAGATAATGCATGAAGGTTCCACGAACGGAATGAGTTCGACAGGACTGTTATGACCCAAGTTCAAGATGTGGCTCGACATGTGATGATGCTCGCAACCGAAGCTGCAGCTCTTCGTCGGTACGTCAAGCCAGTAGGGGAAGTTGGACCAAGGCTTATATGCGTAGTTGAAGAAGTCAAGTAATTAGGAGTTTGTGCTGAAAAATATTTGTAAAAATCGAGAAGTTGATGTAATAGGGACCTTTTGACATTCAATAAAACTGTTTCTAAAAGCAGATATTTTATTGAACCAATGTTCTTTTGTTTGCATTCATGCATTTGCATCATTCTTTTGTGTGTTTGGATGTTTTCTTCTCTGCTTTGCATTGCATTCCATGCATTCATAACATAGTAAGACACTAACTTAAATATAAAAATGAAAGAAAATGCCAAAATAGCCCACAAGTATGGTACACGGTCACAAACGAAAGCAATATAAGACAAAGTAGCAGCCTTGGAAGTTAACCACAAGGGCACCCAGGATCAATTAGATAAGTTGGAAACTAACTTAAAGCATGAAATAGAGTTAGTACACCGAAAGACAGTCAGCTCGATTGCGGCTATGCTACGGTTCAAGGACCCAGATGCAGTAGAAACTGGTGAGGAAACCAATACTCTACCCCGATTCTAGGAAATGACTTTCATTCATCTTGGAATGAAAAAGGAAACTTCTACACAGAAGGTTAAGATATCTTCCCACTTTTTTGAAACTTTCACCCGAAATGAGTCAAAGGCCAACATTGAAGGGGCTCACAACTATGAGGTGCCTGATCTCAATAAAATTGTTGATAAAGTTAAGGCCGAAAAGAAATTGGAGGATTGATATGAGAAGCTTGAAGGAATGATCAAATCCTTCCAAGAAGGAAGAACACATGGAGGAGTGGATGCTAGGGACTTAAGTTTGGTGACAGATTTCGTAATGCCCTGAAATTCAAGGTCCCTAATTTCAAGAAATACAACGAAACTACGTGCCCCTCAGCACATCTAACCATGTACTGCAAGAAGATGTCAATGTACTTGGAGAACGCGAAGTTACTCATTCATTACTTCCAGGACAGCTTAGTGGGGTCAGCTACACGTTGGTATACACAGTTGAGCTGGGTTAATGTTTGAACTTGGAAGGATTTATCAAGAGCCTTTAGTGAATAATACAAACATGTCACTGACATGGTCCCAACTAGACTGGTCCTATAAGGGATGGAACAAAAGCATCATGAAAGTTTCCATCAATACACGCAAAGGTGGAGGGATGTAGCTGCCCAGGTTCAGCTGCCATTGCTTGAAAATGAAATCACCCAATGTTTGTAGAAACCTTGAAGGGCTCATTTTATGACCGTATGATAAATCATACAACCAAGAGCTTCGTGGACATGTTAATGAATGGTGAGTTGATCTTGGCAGCTGTCAAAAGTGGAAAGTTGGATGGAGGAGAAACAAAGAAACCCTACAAAAAGAGGGAGAGTGAGGTGAATGCAACCAACGTCTACAACCCCAATTATTCAAAGGGGGTGGTTTTCAATAAGCCCAATGCTTCAATTCTAGCCCTTGTTGCAACAAACTCACCAAAGGAAGATAAAAAATATCAGGGGAACTCTAAGCCATACTTCCCTCCCATCCCAATGACATACAGAACTGTTCGCTGAGCTGACCAAGTCTTAGATGGTACTACAACGCCATGTTCCTCTTTTTTGACCTCCATATCCCACATGGTACGATGAAAAGGCACAATGCGAATACCATGCAGGTATTATGGGGTACATTATTGAGAACTGCACTGCTTTTAAGAGGGTGGTGGATGATCTAAGAAAATCAGACATGTTATCATTTAAGAAATGTGAAGAGAAATGGAACCCTTTGCCAAATCACCAGAAGGCCGGAGTAAATGTCATCATTGAAGAAGAGGACAAGATGGTCAAGGGGTATGTTGCTGAAGTTAGGGCATCAATGAAATGGGTGTGGACCCAAATGGTTGCAGCTGGGATGTTAGAAGGGGAGACCCAGGAGATGGTTGAAGATGAACAATATTGCAAATACCATAGATCAGGAGGACATGATATTGAATGTTGCTTAGAATTCGAATGTCTGGTTCAGGCTAAGATGGATAGCAAAGAACTTGAATTTTTTGAAAGAGGAAGCAAGAAGCACATGATGTATGTATGTGCAGCAGAAGAGATTGCTTCTTTCATGAAGACTTCAGTCTTTGATTTGGCATCTTCATTATTTTCATTTTTGCTTCTTTTTTTGTCTTTTTATTCGGTGTTCAGGATTCTTAATTTAACTTTACAGGCTCTTCAAGCATAGATTACCTCGTGTACCTGATGTAGATCATTTCATTGCATGCTCCTTGATGGAGAAGTCTTCTTAGTATGATCAAACTCAGTTGTCTTCCAATTTAAGAAGCTTTTCTTATTTCTTGCCCCAATATGGCGATGATCCTTGGTTAGGAAACGTCAAATATCATGTCATACACAGACATCATTGAGGAAGTGTAGTCTTCAGTTGGATAGATGTCTAGAGTTAACACGATATTCAAAAATCTTAGACACCAATGCTTGGGAGGAAATATTTACTCAAAATCTGTGTTTGAGACCTTTCCATCACTCCCTAGCACACTCAGTTATCCTTCTGTTGGCCTAAGTAGGTGGAAGATAGGTCACATCTCCCTCATTTTCGCACCTTTCAATTTCCTCTAAACATATGGTTGCTCAAAATCAACCGTCAAGTTGGGATTAATGTCGCTCCTGAAAAAATGATATGTATGTGTGTGCAAAAAAACTCAATACAATTCATAAATTTTGAGAAAATTTGCGAAAATGCATTATTCATTAAAAAAACAGACACGCGCCCTTACAAAAGATTCTCTCTTTGCCTTCGGGCTTAGGCAATAGGTGTATTACTCAAAAAAAGATTTAAATTACAAAGATGTCTTAAAAAATCAGCATCTCCTTAAAGGTTGTTCATTCTGATCATTACATGCTTTTTGTAACTTTTACCAAACGGTCGTCCATTTATTTAGCTTTGCTTCAAGTGAAAAACTGATGCTGACTTGTCTGACTCAGATGCCCCAAAATCACTATGATCAAAGTTCTCTCAGGAATATAAGCTCATTTTAGAAATGATTATGCAATATGATGTGATGAAAATGTATGCAAAATGAGATATTAATGCGATGCAAAAAATAAAACAAGTTAGTACGAATGGAATAATCAATAATGTATTGCAAAAATCAAAAGATATAAAACCTATGAATTGACATGCTTTATTCGAATAAAAGCAATCCTACCCAATCCTACCCACACATGCTTTCTACCTACAGGCTTATTTTGCATAAATAAGATATAGACATGGTATGTAATTATTATGAAATAAATAAGCAAATAAATAAGCAATACTGAAATTAAAGGGCATAATTGAAAGAAATTAAACCCCCCCCATCACTCTCTATTATGCACTTATAGGGTGACAATCTAAACGGGCAGAGGTTCTATATGGCTCTAAAGGGTAGGCTCTTACGGTTCACTACATGTGGTTCAGTTCTAGGGTGACGGTACCTGAACTGTCTCTAGGACATCGATTCGGGATGATACATTTCCCTAAGTTTGCACGGAGATGAAAATCTCACGAAGACAAAATGACCTATATCCCGGAAGCGATCCACTATCCTGAACGGAGATGGTACCTCACGAAGGAGTAGCTTCTCTCTCCCACATAAAAAGGACGGAGCTCGAGTGCAAAGCTCATGATATAAAAAACAAGAAAATATATTTTAATTTTTTTGTCAAAATTTCAAAAATAAAAGAAGGGATCACAAAATAAATTAAATTGAATTTATAGTTTCCACTCATTAGGACAAAAAGAAATCGACTGGTGGCTCAACTTTCAAAAAAAGGTAGTCCCCAATATAGTCGTCAAGATGTAACAACGGTCCCCACTCGCGGTGGTGAGCTTGACGCGTTTTTACGAAATTGGTTTTAACGGGAGTCACCAGCAACCTTTTTAGTTAGGTGAGATTGGATTACCTAAAAACTCGGTTATTTTAATAAAACTTGTTTTTCAGTTTTTGTAAAACAACGAGTTTTGGTTTGCGTAAACCAGAAAATAGGTTCGGGAGTCAGTTACGCGTGGGGAAGGGTGAGCACCTCCACAACGCCCAAAATTGGTACTTGGTCGATTATTTGATGTCTTAACGATGAAAATTAATAATTAAAATTTAATTTAAAATTTATGATCCCTTAAAAATACTTTAAAGAATATTTTTTTATATAAAAGAGATTTACACCCCCAACACCCGAGGTATAATTCCCGTTAGATTCCCCGAATAAGGAAATCTATTTTGAAAATCATAATTATAATCAAGAGACGATTTTTTATAATTAGGACTAACGGAAAGCGGCACCTCTTACGTACGAGATACGTTTTTCACGGTAATCTCTAATAAAAGGTTTAAATTTAACATCCAATGAATATATTTTATTTAGATAAATAATACATACAACATAATCATAATTTATAAAATATAAATACATGTCAATAATTAAAAGAATATTATAAATAACTCATACAACTTAAAATACACGAATAAACACGGCATACAACATACAAAATATATTTATTATAAAAACATGCCAATAATTACATATATATTACCCTATATCTAAGACAACATAAAAAAGATCGAATGTTACCCCATAAAAAGCTTGAATAAAGAACTTTGACCGACCCCTAACAAGAATTCCGCATCATCTCGCCATGGCCCGAAAATCGATTCAAACGAACCTCAGTAGGGCATCCGATCGAACGAATTGCCCCAAAAAAATTTCCCGATGAGAGCACTGCTCTCGAACCTCAAAGGGGCACTGCCCTTTTATAGGCAATTAGGGGGGTGGACGTATGCATGGCGTCCACCCATGCTTTCCTTTTTATTTTTATCTTTTTTATTATAATAATAAGATATAATAATACTATATAATAATATTATTCGACAAAAAATGAGTGATTATAGCCCGAACATAAAATGGGTATTACAACTATTAACAGAATCGTTAACTTAAAATGACGTCATTTTGGTACGGCTGTTTTGAAGCTTAATTTAGCCCAAAACGACGTCACTTTTGCCGGAGGAAAAATAGTAAAACCCATGGACTTGGGGTTTTAAAACCAAGACCTTCAAATACAAAGCGTAAGCCTTAACCGCTAAATCAGCATGGAATTATGTAATATTTTACCACAAATATAATATATGTCAAACTACACTCGATGTTAATTGAAATTATTTTATAAATAAATAATAATGTAAATAATATAAAATATATTATTTACATATATAACAATATATAAAATATATTTTTTATAATATAAATATATTATTTAAAAAAACACCCAAAATATTCATGCAAATAATATATTTATATTATAAATAATATAGAAAACCATAAACCCTAAACTCTAAACCATCAACCCTAAACCTTGAATCTTATGACTTGTGGTTCGGGTAGAGGGGTTTTGTATATTATTTATAATATAAATATATTATTTTTATAAATATTTTGAGTTTTTTAAATTGTATATTTATATTATAAATAATATATAAAAAATAAAAAAATATAAATAAATAATATATTATTATAAAAACTTAAAAACTAATTTTCAAAAAACCTCAAAATTTCCAAAATTTACAAAAATGCCCAAAATCCACCAAAACATTAAGCTCTAACCTATAAATCCTAAATTGTAAATCCTAAACTCTAAAACCATAACCCATTAGCAGTGAAAATAGATTATTTGAGATTTAGGGTTAGGGTTTTGGTGAATTTTTGGGGGTTTTTTTTGTAAATTTTGGATATTTCATCTTTTTTAAAAAATCAGTTTTTTAGTTTTTATAATAATATATTATTTGTTTATATATTTTAATATTATTTGTTTATAAATAAATTTTAGAGTTATGGTTCATAGTTTATGGGTTCAGGGTTTAAGGTTTTGGTGGATTTTGGGCTTTTAGTAAATTTTTAAAATTTTGGATTTTGAAAATTAGTCTTTTAGTTTTTATAATAATATATTATTTATTTATATATTTAATATTATTTATAATATAAAAAATTATTTATATATAAATGTTTTATTTATTATTTATATATTAATATATGTATACTAATATTATGAATAATATATTTATATTATTTATATAGAGTAATATTAGTTATATAATAAATTGTAATTTGACTTATATATTATTTGTGTTAGAAATAAACAAGTATGTTAAGTTGGTTTAGTGTTAAGAGTTTGTTTTTGGTTTTGAAGGTTCCAAGTCATCATGTTGTGACATAAATTAACGGCATAGTGATATAAACGAGTCAGAAAATAAAGCTTAGTGGTAAAATTAAACTTAAGGTTTGTGGCAAAAACAAGTCAACGCCTATAGTTTGGTAGTACTTGGCGTAGTTTACCGAAAGTAATATATTTATATTATAAATAATATATAAAAACCATAAACCTTCAACTCAAATCTTAAGATTTAGGGTTTAAGGTTTATGATTTTTTATATATTATTTATAATATAAATATATTATTGTCATCGATATTTTGGGTGTTTTTCAAAAATAATATATTTATATTATAAATATTATATAAAAATATAAAAATAATATATATATATATATATATATATTTGTATGTATGTAAATAATATATTTTATATTATTTATATAGTAATACTATTTATAATATTATTTATTTCATAAAATAATTTAAATTAATTTCAAGTGTAGTTTGACATGTGTTATATTTTTGGTGACATATTATATAATTTCATGTTGGTTTAGTGGTTAAGGCTTGCCCTTTGTATCAAAAGGTCTTATGTTTAAATCTCTCTAGTTGCGTGAGTTTTATTATTTTTTTCTCCAGCAAAACGACATCATTTTGGGCTAAATTAAGCTTCAAAATAATCGCACCAAAATGACGTCGTTTCGAGTTAACGGTTACTTTTAGAGTTCACAACGAAGTGGCATAAACGAGTCAAAAAGTAAAGTTTAGTGTTAGAATTGAATATTTTTTAAGTCTAGTGACATTTTCAAGTCAATGGTAATAGTTTAGTGACATCTCGTGTAGTTTATCCAATAATATAATATGAAAACTTGGGTCTTGGGATCTCTTTCCATTCCTCCTTAGCATCACAACATTTGGGCGTGTGATAGAGATAAATGGTTACAAATTAACCCATGTGACATAATACACTTTGGCTATCAAATAACCATACTGCTAACCTTTATATAAAAAAGGCATCATTAAACATGTTCTCGTAAAACAACTATACAATACATACTCTCTTTTTTCACTCAAGAAAATCCAAACCCAATCCATTCCACATCAGTTGCGAGCCGGGGCGATGACCTAAAAGACGAAAAGGATGAAACCGGAGAGCTGTAGAATGGCGAAACTGACCTCCGGCTTGACACCGACCATCGTGATCGTGTCTCGAGGTCTGAGACATAATCGGGTTCGGGTTTGAGTTTTTGGGACCTCTTCTTGCTTCCTATTCGCCTAAGCAGTGGTGCAGGGAAGCACCCGGGTGAAACACATTCGGGTCGGAGGCGGGTAGGTTGATTGAACCGGAAACTCTCGGATCGGGCGCGTGGTGTAGACCTAAAAGAGTGAGTTCGGGGCTCCGGAGATAGGATGTAGTAGGATCCAGCTGGTGGGGGTTTAAGCTTTTGCTGGGGAGGTCCGAACGGAGGACTCGGCAATGAACGTGGGTTTATAAAAGGCGATGCAGGTGGTGGCAACTGCGGCAGCGGCTGCCTCTGTTTCTGCTGTTTCAGTTGGTGTTGTTGAACCTTGGGAACACCGGGTCGGATCTCCCACTTAAAAGGAACAGCTCCAGGCTTTCTGCAGGAATCATCGATTGCCATTTCTTTAACTGAAAACAAATACAAAGTCAGAAAACAAGTGATCGTAAAGCAAAGTAGTTTCACTATCTGCAGGAAACGAGTTCTATATATATATGTGTGTGTCTGTGTGAGAGAGGTTTTAGGAAAGATTAGTCTCGGCGGGATTAAAGGCGCGAAGGTGGGGCTTGTGGGGTACATGTAGATGTTGTTGGGCCCATTGACCTATTGGTTCAGTAGATGACAAGCCATAATTCCAATTTTCAATCATAATAAAAACGATTTAAAAAGGAAAAAAGAAGAGAAGAAAATGAATGAGGAAGAAGATTCAAACTTCTGTCAGTTCTTGAGCTAGACTTTTCGGGGAATGTGTTTTTCCTTTGATTCGGGGTTTTGAATGGTAAAACCGAATCTGAGTTCATAATAAGTGTGGAATGTATTCGATTGTTTCAAGTTTTATGAAACTCTTATTAGAAAAACAAATGTCAAGAATATAAATATTTCAAAATTCGAAAGTTGAAAGAGCATAAACAAGGATTATATTTTTAGGCTCTCCAGAGGCAGACACAATCATGAAGAGGTGCACTGAGATATTGTGATACATTCAAACTATGTTTGGATTTGTGATGATAGACTATGATACTTTGGCAGGCCGGGCCTGTTGCAAACGGTAGGATTCGGGTATTCTTTCTTCGCCTGTTTTTGTCTTCATTAAAACTTGTACAGTTTTTTTTTCGAACTAAAAATGCTTGTCGTAACTAATTTTAAACAAATTCTACTTAGGAGAAGGAGAAGGAGAATGAGAAATTTATTCTTAATGAGTTTTGAATCCACAATTTAAAAGAGAAAGAAGAGTGTTAACTGACTGCTTTAACCACGTGTTTTATAGGCCGTGGACTTGTCGTGACAAGTTTTAAATGGCTCAAATGAGAAACAAACTCATTACTCTCAGTCTCAACATTATGATGTATGACAGTAAAATTAATTTGGTCCCATTCATGTTTTTTCCCTATACAAAAATAAACATTGTGGTTTTACCATGAGGCAGCATGCAAACAAGAACTCATAGGAAATCAAAAGCTTAGTACATAATGATAACCTCAATTAAGGTGATAAAAGTTATCAAATTTTGAATTTCTTTCTGTCAAAGATAAAGGATTACCTTTAGCGTTAGATTATAGATAAGTTAAAAGAGAGATCAAACTTGAGATTACAAACCCCATGTTGGGGGTGACAATAGATTCAAAAAGGACGGGCCCATTTGCCGTGAATAGGCAGATGAACAGAGTTTGAAAAGCCATTTTGTTGCAATTATGTACAGTTTTTTATATTCAAATCTCTCCCTTTTGTCTTGGAAAGCCCCTGCATCCCACTCTAGGTTGTCCCGCTAACTGCCAAACAAGAACACCGGTGTCGACTGCATTCTTCAAGCGATTGAGCAAATGCAAGAATCACACCAAATCACCACTAAACCAATACAGTGTTGCCAGAAAGATAAGGATCAATGTAATTGAAGATTGTTAACGTCGGGAATATCTGACACCGAACAAGGTAATAGAGATGGGGCCGAGGAAGAGGTTAGTATGATTCACTTATTCTTATATAAGCGGTTCGTTAGATATAGGGGCGTTTAAAAATACCCGGCCCGAACTATTCGGCCCGTCGACCGTCTATCAGATTGAACCGAGTATTTATTTGAAAATACTCAAATTTTTTGGGTCGGGTACTCGACTCGTAATTTTTCTCGGGTAGTCGGGCCGGGTCAAGGCCGAAATTTTTTTATAACCGGGTACCCAACCCGATAATTTTAATACTTATATATTTTATATTCTAAATTCTATTTTTATTTTATGTTTCTTACTATTTTCCCTAAAATTAATTTTAAATCCCTAACTTCTTTTTATACTTGTATTATATACTTTTAAGTTTTAAAATTTTCAAAAATAATTATATTAATTTGTCAATATGAGATTTGAAAAAAAAATCATGTTCGAGATTAATATTTTTAATACCTTCTTTTGTCGATAAACTTTAATACATACATATATATATCCAAATATTTCTCTCTTAAAACTAACCACAAATCAATAATTTTTGTGTTTGAAATATATATCATGAAATTTTATGTGTTTTCTATCTATTTTTTTCAAAAAAAAATAAATTTAAAAAATATAAAAAAAAAAAGTGAATCGGGTACCCAAATTTTGCGAGTATCCGATTTGCATGGGTCGGGTAACGGACCGAGGTTTCACTGCCCGAAAATTTCGGGTACCCGGATTTGAATTTAAATATGGTGGTTGGAATGAGAAAAAAAATGAACGGAGGTTCTGGTCGACAGAATCGGTCTTGGTCGTTCTCTTCAGTTCAACGATATATACAGTCATGAGGTACTGTTCGATAGGGTACAACCAAGCCTAGCGATAACTTTGATGGGTTTGCGGTATTAGGCATGGTTCTCAGTTGTTTCAGCTTGGTCACGTGGCCTGGCAAAGTTAGGCGCAACTGTCAGACGACAGAATTCAACTCGCGGTCAGATAAGGTTGATAGCTGTCATGTTGAAAGTGATTCGAAAACGAATTTTTCAGAGGCCATAGTACTTCATATGCTAGGGCGCAGCGTGGAGACTAAAAACTCTGAAGGTATAGATAGACAGAGACATGACAATTGTAGGCGAAAATATGACAGCTGTAGCCGGAGGTATAACAAAGATTCAAACTAATGTCTTTGAGGAAACCTTACATTTTTCGGATACCTACAGTTGAAAACATAAGCCAAAATTACTTTTCAGCAGAGATGGATCTAAAGGGGTTAAGGTGCTCCTAAAAATTTGAAATTCATATATTATTTAAAAAATTAAAAAACATTTCATATATATTTTTATTTAAAATTTATTTTCGTCTCTTAACATAAAACCTTACATCCGTCTTTACTTTTCGGTTTAGGGAGTACAAACCTGAACAACAATTCTTTTTAACAGTCAAATTAAGGTATATGCGTTTGATGATGTTAGCTGCAACGAGAACCCGCCAAGCCAGTGAACACGTCTTTGAGTTCCATTTAGGCTCGAAATTTTTATCGGTTATATCTTTTATCTGTATTTAATCAGGCCCAATCTGTCAAACCAAATTTCACTATTTGTTAATATTATATTTTAGGGTTTCACTATACTTATACAAAGGTATTTTATTAATTATCTTAAAAACAAACATCATACCCTAAACCATAAATCTTAAATATTAGTCCTCAAGACTATATATAGCAAAACCATTAATTATATCCACAATTAAGTATCTTAGTAGATTCTATTAAAAAAATAAGCATTAATTATAAGAATATAGTAGTTTAGAGCTACGTATAGAAAAACTCTATATTTTAAAGAAAAGTACAAGGAAAGTTATTTGATACACATAGGGGTGTAATTAAACAGAGCATTTAGTGAACTGTTTATGAATTATGAATCATTTATTTATGTTTGTTTGTTGAGTTAAATTAAACACATGGTGAACTTTGGAGTTCAAATTGTGAATCACGAGGAGATTAAGGACTAATGGTGTAATTTCTCTTTTAGTCGCTTTGTTTTATTTTTTTGTTTTGTTTGTTTAGTTAACATGTATAAACATACAATCGAACATGTTTGCGAATGCTAAACGAATATGTTGGTGAACATATAAACCAATATGTTCACAAAAGCTAAACAAATGGAACACAAACACCTTTAAAAATAAACAAAGCAAACACGAACACAATATTAAAATTTTAAATGAACATGAACACCTAAAAAAACAACGAAGCAAACACGAACACTACCATGTTCGTTCAATCCCGGTTCATTTACACCCCTAAATACACATGTTGTTAAACTTTGACTTTCACAAAGGGTTTATGAATTTAGTTTAATACTTAGGATTTTAAGTTTAGAGTTTGTAAATTATGGTTTATGTTTAAGGTTTAGAGTGTATCATTCAATGTTCGGGTTTACCCCTAAAACTACACGGCTAGTCTTAACAAGTTCGGGTTTTAAGTTTAACTTAGCAATCACAGAAGAACATATAAAAGAGTGGATAGATCTTGAATCAATCAAAGCATATGCATGACTTGAATTTAATTCAACAGTACCTGCGATAACATCGGGTGCTTCTTCTTCCTCTTTCCCACGAATATGGTAGATTCGAGTAGGGGCACGGGATTCCTGGTGTGTAGGTGCCGAATGTTGGCCTCTACCTTTGCTTTGATTCCCGGACTGAGCTTGTCTCGGGCCCTTGTTTCAAATAGATGGAGCTGAGCTAGCATTTATAGAATTTCGATTCGGAACCTTGTTAGGATTCTTAGGATAATCCCGGATATAATGATCGGAGGCTCCACATAAGAAACACAAATTCTGTTGAGTTATGCAGTGCCTGGTGTGGTTCTTCTGACAGAACTTGCAAGTAGGATATTGAGTATCTTTGCCGGAATTCCCCATACTATCAACAGAAATGATCAGGGCTAAAGACTTGATTACCGTTTGGGGTTTCAATATGTAATTGCTTTTTTGAACAAGAGTGTAATTCGATGAGTGATATTTGGAGTGTTTAGATTTCCTTGACTGCCAATGAGGCTTGTCATTATTCCTGGATCGTTTGTCTTTCCGAGAGTTACCACTCTTGCGTTTCTCAGAGGCCTTCATTTTTGCCTTGGTTGCAATAGCCTGGTTCACCAAATTCTGGAAGTCAGTGATACCCAGGGCAGTGAAAATTGGACTTAATTCATCATTCAGTCCATCGATGAACATCCAACATTTGTCAGCTTTAGTCTTGACGTATTCCGACCTGTACTTGCAATACTTGCAGAAATTACTCACGTATTGTTCAATGGGTCGGCCACCTTGCTTGAGATACAAGAAACGTTTCTGGCACTCGGCCAGGTACTGTTCACTGATGTATTTCTTCCTGAATTCCTCAAGGAAGAATTTCCAAGTTACCGCTTCAGCAGGAGCAGTCAGTGTAGTGGTTTCCCACCACCTTAGAGCTTCATCTACCAACAGGGCTATGGCACATTCGAGTTTGTGCTCATCAAGACAAGGTAGTTGTTTGGTGAAGATTCGAGTAGTGGCCTCTAACCAATACTCAACTACTTCGGGATTGACTTCATCAGTGCCAGTAAAAGTATAGGCCTGGTGTTGAGCCAGTTTGTCAATCGGAGCTCTGTTTGGCACAGCAACATGAGGAGCAGTAGGATGATCTTGTTTCAAAGTAGTTACAAGATGATTGAACATCTCCTTCATACCCATGAGACATTCTTGCTGCACAGGATTTATAGCGGGAGCTTCCTATTGAGCAACAGCTTGGGCTCGGGGTTGAGTTTGTTGTTGTGGAGGATTCTGTTCCATCCTCACACTGTCTCCTTCATTCGAGGAGGCTTCAGGACTTTTATTATCCCTGCCAAGTCTCGTTTCAGACATTCTATGTTCAAATAGAACAATTAGGGATTCAATTTAGTAAGCAAAGACACAAGCTATACAATACAAGTCTCCTAGGTTGCACAAGTATCCTATATGATGCATGATAGCCTGGTTTAGTCCTATAATCAACTAAACCTAAAGCTCTAATACCAATTAAATGTAACAGCCCTTACCTCGGGCTGGCAGCAAACCGGCTCGGGAGCGTTACATTAAGCAATGACAAGGCAAGCAATACATGTATAAACAATAATCAAGGCAAGGATTGATAACTCATCCTTATTAGATGAGTTACTTAACTAACAAGCAACCAAGCATTCATTACTTATCATGCAAGCAAACTCACATTTGATTCTTCCTTCAACCTAAAGCATTCGAATAGGTCACTAAATTATTTCCTTTCAAGCTTACATTATAGGTTACTACTTAGCATTACAATTACTTCATTTTATACCTATCATTCGAATGAACTAAGACAAACAACATAATTCCATTTCATTTCATTGTTTCTTAGATTTATACATGTACATCTTATTCCTAAATTACTAACATGATTCTTGAACATTCAAATTGCATGTAACTAGTTCCATTCAAGTCATAATCTATACCTAATCATTCGATGATCATCATATACACATACTAGACTATTCGGCCTTACCAATCAAACACACAACCATACTTATATCAAGGTATGTTTATATACAAGTGACCTTATAGTTCCTATGGCATTCGATTGGAATATAAGCAAACATGGTTCATCTCACACAACTTTCATTTCAAGCAAGACATGTACACTAAGCAAGGCATTCGATAGTTTCAAGATAAACTAGATCAAATATTAGATCATTTCATTCTATCATCATATGCGCAGCAACATCATTTACATTACAAGTACTTTAAGTTCATTTCATACTGATTAGTGCTTAAATTATGCATTATTCTATCTCTAATTACACCTTGATTGATTGTTTTAAGTTGCTAATGTGGGCATTTTTTTGTTCATTTTCCATGCAGGACAATAGATTCCAAGAATATTGCTTAAACTGCTGAAATTGTGCAATTTTTGATTTTCTAGATTCATGGCTGGATTAGTGGGCATGAAAGTCTGACTGGACGCCATGTCATCAGCTTCTAGAAGACGCCACGTCAGCAGCAACAATAGCTTATCTGCCGCATATCGAATAACTTATCAGCCAGATTTTAAATTCAAACTTTGGAATTATGTTTTGTAATTAATTTAAATAATTTGGGATTTATCTCTTATCTCTTTAGGGTTATTTTTAGGGTTTTAGGCTTGTATAAATACCCTATTTGGGGCAAACTCAAAAATCATCTCACATTCTTATTCTTAGCTTTGTTTTTACTTTTAAAGTTTTATAAAGTTCTTTCTTTTCTTTAGTTCTTGCTTTAAGTTTTTTATCTATTTTTCTTTTATAATGCTAAGTATGATTTTTACCATAATCATACTTAGCTAAGTTTTCCATAGCCAAGGGCTAAAGTAATGACTCAATTCCAACGTGAGGAATAAAAAGTACTTAAACAATTTTGGGTATCTCTCTTAGTTTTCTAAACTTAATTTCAAAATCAAAATGATTTCAAAACCAAAGATTGACATTGGTCAGGATGTTGTTTTGGTTAAATGGGTGGGAGGAAGGATCGGCTATTGAAGCACATTCGACTTCCTGGGAACACACTTAGTAAAATTGTTTGCTAAGAGGAAACTGAGATCGGAATCAGTTATTATTGAAACAACATAGTCCGAGTCGGCTTACTTATACATTTTTGATCTACAACATTGTTGTTGATTATATCAATTTCCAAAATCGATATCAAAGATGACACTTGAGTATTCGGTATACAAGGCACAGTCACAAGATTGATCATTGTTGGCGAGTAACCGACGTGAACCCGAAGTGAAAAATCCTTATTCCAATGATCCGAGGAAGCTGAGTCAAAGCAAAAGCCTGAGGCTAATCTTTACCGTATTGAATCCACTTCTTAATCTTCTTTACAATCTCTTATTATTTCTACTCAATTCCACAAATCCCCACCATATTTAAATATTATTCAACTCTCTTCTCGGCTCACCGATTGAACAAACATAAATCAGGAAGTTCTTTTAGTCCCTGTGGGATCGACACTAACTTCTCTTTTACTACGTTTGAATTCCTTTATTTATTATTTGAGAAGAATGCATTATTTTGACGCGAAAACGACGCGTGTCAAATTGGTGCCATTGCCAGGGACTACGACAAAGTTACTGATTATTTTTGTTTGATTTATGGCCAGGAGGAATCTGGGAGAACAAGCAAAATATAACTCAAAGATCGAAGCATACGCCCGAAGACTACACGCCTAAACACTTCGGGAGAAGAAGCAAAGACAACGACAACAACAACTAGAATGAGATTTAGAAATAACATCTGAAGTAGAATCACATTTCGACCACACAACCAAAGAACCAGTTCCGATGGGAGACAATGACCAAACCATTCGACAACTGACTGCGGCCCCTAATGATAACCAGCTGATGTGCATAACATTCCCGAATGACGAGACAGCATTCGCTCTCAAGACGGGCTTCATACACCTTTTACCAACCTATCACGGTTTGCCAAGTGAAAATCCACATAAACATCTAAAGGAATTTCACATTGTCTGTTTAAGCACAAAACCACAGGGAGTCTCTGAAGATCAAATAAAACTTTGCGCCTTTCCCTTTTCTCTAGCTGATATTGCTAACGATTGGCTATTTGATTTACCCTCCAACTAGATTTCAACTTGGACTGACATGGCTCGCCTTTTTCTTGACAGGTTTTTCCCAGCAGCTAAGGCAAGCGAGCTAAGGTAAAGTATCCTGAGTATCCAAAAAAGGATATTGAATCTTTATATGACTACTGTGAGCGTTTCAAAAAGCTATGCGTAAACTATCTGCAACACGGATTGTCTGAACAAACGCTTCTCCAGTATTTTATGAAGGATTAACACCCCATGGACATGAAAGTGGTAGACGCAACAAGTGGAGGAGCTCTTGTTAACATGACTCCGACAGCGGCAAGAACGTTAATATCTACTATGGCCGCCAACTCGCAACGATTTCACCCTTCAAGTTAACCATCTCGACAGATTCATGAGGTAAGTACAATTTTGCTGGAAAACAAAATTGATAAATTAGTTGATATTGTTCAATCTCTTGTTGCAGATAAAAGAATTACAGCCAGGCTTCGCGGGATATGTACGAGTCCAGAGCATCCGACGGACTGTTGTCCGATTATACAAGAAGATGACACTGCACAAGTGAATGCCATAGGAAATTTTCCAGGACCTCCACAAAGACAATACCACCCCAACGCCAACTCGTATAATCCAGGTTGGAAAAATCATCTGAACTTCAGTTATGCTCAAAATCAAAGGCAAAGTCAACCATATCAGCAGAGACAACCCACTCAACAACAATATCAACAACCGAAGTCATCATTGGAATCCATCGTTGAACGGTTGGCAATATATCAAGAGAAGTTTCAAACCTACACTGAGGCCCACCTACAAGATTTGGACAAACAAATGACCCAGTTGGCTCAAACCGTGGGGAAACTAGAGTCGTAGGGAAGACTTCCTTCTCAAACGGAGTCAAATCTGAGAGAGAATGTTAGTGTTATCACCCTCTGAAGTGGAACCATTGTCACACCTGAAGTCCTAGAAGAGAATGCCAGACGGTCCAAGAAAGGGAAGGAAAAGGCACCCTCCGACGTCCAAGGTACATCTTCATCGCCACCACCACCACCTCCTCCTTCTCATGAAATCACACCACCCTTCCCATCAAGATTGATGAGGCATGACAAGAAGCCGAAGAGAAGGAAATCTTAGAGGTATTCCAAAAAATACAAGTCAACATAACTCTCATAGAAGTAATCCGACAAGTGCCAAGGTATGCCCGATTTCTAAAAGAGCTTTGCACCACAAAGAGGAGACTGACTGGTCACGAGAAGGTAAATATGGGAGAACATGTCTCAGCAGTATTTCAGTGAAAGCTTTCACCAAAGATGAAAGACCAAGGTATGTTCTCTATACCTTGCAAAATAGGAAATGTTTTAATTAAACGTGCAGTGTGCGACTTAGGAGCTTCAATTAACGTTATGCCACTTTTTGTTTATAAAATGATTACTAACGAACCTTTGAAGGAAACAAGAGTAACTATCTAGTTGGCTGATCGTTCTATTATCTATCCGGAGGGAGTGCTTGAAAATGTCTTAGTGAAAGTCGATGTTCTGATTTTTCCTGCCGATTTCTATGTCATCGACATGGAAAACGATAGGATGAACACTTGCTCTGAGGTACTTTTAGGCCGACCCTTCCTAAGCACCGCGCATACAAAGATTGATGTGAGAAGTAGTATATTAACAATGGAATTTGATGGTGAGGTCGTAGAATTTGACGTTTATAAAGCGATGAAATTCCCAGATCAAGTTGAAAGAATTAATTATGTCGATATTATTGATCCCTTAGTTGATGAATTTGTTGAAACTAATTTTTTCAATAATTTTTACAAGGATCTTGAACTTTGCCACAAAGAGGAAAAAAGGGAGTTTGAACATATTTTTTTCTATGAATTCTGACTTATTTTTATCTCCCTCTAAAACTAAAATGTTACCTTCTGTTTTGCAGGCTCCAGAGATAGAACTAAAACGGTTGGTAGAGCACTTGAAATATGCCTTTTGGGGAGAAAATGAAACCTTACCGGTGATAATTTCAAACAAGTTGTCCGAAGAATAAGAGAATGCACTAGTAAAGGTATTGCGCACGCACAATGAAGCCATATGATGGACTATTGTCGATATTAAGGGACTTAGTCCCTCGACTTGTATGCATAAGATTAAAACGGAAGAATGAGTGAAACCCTCTAGACAAGGACAACGCCGTTTGAACCAACCAATGATGGAGGTAGTAAAAAAGGAGATACAGAAACTCCTTGATGCAGATGTAATCTATCTTATTTCTGATAGTGACTGGGTAAGTCCAATTCACGTGGTACCTAAAAAGACTAGAGTGACAGTGGTCTAAAATTTCGAAGGAGAGTTAGTTCCAACGCGTGTACAAAATGGATGGAGAGTCTGTATCGACTACAGGAAGTTGAACTCTCTCACTAGAAAAGATCATTTTCCCCTTCCCTTTATAGATCAAATGATTGAGAAATTAGTCGGTAAAACTCATTATTGTTGCCTTGATGGTTTTTCAGGTGTTTTTCAAATTCCAGTTGCGCCAGAAGACCAAGAGAAAACAACTTTTACTTGCCCGTTCGGTACATTTGGATATCGACAGATGACCTTTGGCCTTTGTAATGCACCGGCCACTTTTCCAGAGATGTATGCTGAGTATCTTTCTGACTATGTGGAGAAGGGCATCGAAGTCTTCATGGATGACTTTACGGTATACAGTAGTTCTTTTAACGAGTGCCTTAGTAATTTAACTAATGTGCTTAATAGATGCCTAGAATTTAATCTTGTTTTGAATTATGAAAAATGCTATTTTATGGTTGATAAGGGATTAATTTTGGGACATATTGTGTCATCTAATGGAATTGCCGTTGACAAGGCCAAGACCGATATTATACGTTCACTACCTTACCCCACAACTGTGATGGAGGTTCATTCTTTTCTTAGCCATGAAGGTTTCTACCGAAGATTTATTAAAGATTTTTCAAAGTTTGTGCGACCGTTGTGTGAGCTGTTACAAAAAGATAAAGTCTTCGACTTTAATCTTGAGTGCAAAGAATCGTTCAATGTACTTAAAGAAAAGTTGACCATGACACCGATCGTCAAAGCACCAAATTGGGAATATGATTTTGAGCGTATGTGTGACGCATCCGATACGAGCGTTGGAGCTGTTCTTGGACAAAGAATTGGCAAAGAACCACATGTTATCGCCTATGCTTCAAGAACTCTAGACTCGGCTCAGAGAAATTACTCCACAATAGAAAAAGAATAACTTTCTATTGTTTTTGCTTTAGAAAAATTTAGATCTTATTTGCTTGGAACTAAAGTGATTGTTTTTTCTGACCATGCAGCTTTGAAGTACCTTATGAGCAAAAAGGAGACGAAGCAAAGGCTTATCTGATGGATCCTGCTTTTACAAGAATTTAATTTGGAAATTAAAGACAAGAAGAGAACCGAGAATCTCGTAGCTGATCATTTAAGTCGCGTTCCTATTTCTACAGCCGACCCGCCAATTAACGATAAGTTCCTGGAAGAACATTTGATGTTGGCGCAGAAAGTGGTTCCATGGTTCGCAGACATGGTAAATTACTTGGTCACAAGTAAATTACCCTTAGACTTGCCTAGATATTGAATTAATCGACTAAAGCGGGAGTCCTGATATTATATTTGGGAAGATCCTTATTTATGGAAGCACTGTTCAGATTAGGTAATTAGGCAATGCGTCGTTGAGGAAGAGGTAAATTATATCCTAGACTTTTTCCATTCTTATTCATGTGGTAGTCACTTTGGACCAAAGCGAACTACCCATAAAGTTTTAGAATGTGGTTTCTTTTGGCCTACTATATTCTGTGACGCTTACTTATATTGTAAATCATGTGATAAGTGTCAACGTGTAGGGAATTTAAGCTGAAGGAATGAATTACCTCAAAATCTGATTCACGTCTGTGAGATTTATGATGTGTGGGGAATCGATTACATGGGTCCCTTTACTTCTTCATTTGGAAATTTTTATATCATTCTTGCAGTTGATTATGTTTCTAAATGGGTGGAAGCTAAGGCTACCCAAAATAATGATGCTAGAACCACTGTTATTTTTTTGAAAAATTCTATCTTTTCCAGGTTTGGCACACCACGAGCGATAATTAGTGGCCAAGGAACCCATTTCATCAACAAGGTAATTGATGCGTTCATGAAAAAGTTTGGAGTGACTCAAAAAATTGCCACTGCTTACCATCCGCAGACCAACGGATAAGCGGAAGTGTCGAACTGCGAGATTAAAGCAATTCTTGAAAAATTTGTTAAACCGGATCGTAAAGATTGGAGTCTCAAGTTGACCGATGCGTTGTGGGCATACCGGACAGCTTATAAAGGTCTTATTGGGATGTCGCCATATCGACTCTTTTTCGGTAAGCCATGCTATTTGCCAGTTGAATTGGAGCATCGAGCCTTTTGGGCAGTTAAGCAATGTAACATGGAGATGGAAGCAATTGGAGAAGCGCGGAAGCTACACATCCAACGCTCAAATATTTAAAAAGAAGACGAAAGAATTCCATGATCGAACAATATCCTTTAAATCATTTACAATTAACCAAAAAGTTTTGTTGTTTAATTCAAAACTTAAACTTTTTGCAGGCAAACTTCGATCGAAATGGCTCGGCCCATTTACGGTAACTCAGATTTTTCCTTATGGCGCGGTGGAGATAGAAGACAATTTGGAGCTCGATTTAAAGTAAACAGCCAGAGGTTAAAGCCATATTATGAGAACGCTCTGGTAGAATTAGCTGAGGAGATCGAATTAGAAGAACCTACGCTTTAAAAAATCGGCTCGTCAAGTTAACGACGTTAAATAAGCGCTGGATGGGAGGTAACCCACTTTTAATTTATTTTGTTTATTTCTTTTTGTTACAATTTTTCTTAATTTATTTTCTTTCTTTCTTTCTATTTTATTTTTGCATTAAATCATCTGTTATCCCTTGTTGCTGATTGTATTTTGCATCGATTATGTACAGGTTTTTGCAAGCATGGAGCACGTTAGCATCTCCCTTTTAATTGGTGCACTATAACCGGCCCCTATTCAAATATTAGAATCAAATTTTGAAATTTCCCTATCATAATCGGTCAAATTTTGACCCAATCTTGTTGCTTTGTGAGATTCTATGGGCCCTACTTGTGATAAGATATCACAATCCCTCCCAAATTCAATTTTTACGTTTCTCAGACCTAAACTATTACCATTCTTTCTCAGCTGCTTCATCAATGATCACCATCTCCTTCAAACCTCAACCACCTTTCCTTGCTTCGTTTGTTTCTTTTCCAATCGGCAATGGTGCGCACAAGAGATTAAGCCCGCCGGATCACGCCAGTGGTGGCCGCCGCTGTTTCATGGTGCCTCTAATGATCGACGTCTCGAGTAGCTCAGACTCGCTGCCACAGTCTGACTCCGTGCCTCAAACAGCTGCGCACTCGCTCGCCACCCCCGAGTCGACACCAACCCCGTCCGAATTTATGATGCCGCCAGAACCAAGCCCTGCGGCCTACATTAATCGGGGAGTATTTTCACCCTCTCTCTCTCTTGCACTTTATTTTTCCATAATGAGACATTATGATTAATTGAGGGGTGGAATTAGAAATCAAATTGACTCTCAATTATGCTTTGCGATTGAAATTAAGTTGTTTTTTTATTAGAATTGTTGATGGCCTTGGTTGCTAGTCTCTTGTTTGATTTAATTTATTTGCATTTCTTTATGAATTCAATCTTGTTCTTGTTGAATTTAGGATGCATGATAGCATGGCATGAATAATTTATGTTATTTTTTCTTGGTCGTTTCATGAATTTGTTGAATGAATTGGATGCATGACTTAGTTCAATAGACCTTTCGTGTGAATTTTGAGCCCAATGAGCATATATTTTTATTCTTGCTCTTTGTTTCAATTGAGTGTGTCAAACTAATTTATTGCATTCTAGAACTTGTAACTCGATGCTTGTTGAGACTACACATTTTGATTATGATGCTCTAATATGATAGAGACATTAGGATTAAACCAACTTCTCTTACCAAACAAAATAGCCTACCCTTTTTATTTATTTTCCACTTAGTGAACCATTTTTTAGCCTTTAATCCTTTTCTTTGTTTACCGTATCATTAAGCCAAGCCTATTTTATTTTTGTTTTCCTTTCAATTATTTTTGTCACCCTTTTTCAGGACAAGTTGAGGCTATTCCAAAGCGAAAAAAGAGAGAAAAAAATCAGATTCGAATCAGTTCGAAGAAAAACACTGTGTAGAAAAATAAACAGTGCAGTGCATAAAAAACTGTGCAGAAAAAAACATTATGCAAAAAAATAAATCAGTGCAGTTTGGTTCGAACAGTGTAGGAAAATACAGCTCAAAAAAATTGCAAAACCGTGTACTGCAGTTCAAATATACAGTGTTGTTCGAACAGTGAAAAAAAGCAAAAAAAAATAGAAAAAGGGGGACAGTTCGAATGAAAAAAATGATTGATTTCTTCTCCTCTCTTCGAATAGATTCTTTGGAATAATTTTACTTGTCTTGACTTTTTAAACCTCATTTTCGGCCTTTTATCCTACCCGAACCTTAACCCTGTTACAACCCATTTTAAGTCCTCTTGATTTTTGCATCATTTTTATATTAAGTAGTGGAGATTAGATCTAGTTACAAGCCTATGATAATGAGTTGATTAGTTTAGGCTTGAGCGATTCTCTTACCCGAAATATTTGAGCGAAATGAGTGAACCAATGTGAGGAGCTAAGTCTTGTATTCTTTGAAATTGGTAGACGATTGAAATGCCTTGGTCGATTTACACTTAATTGATTATGCCATGATGGATTGATCTTAAATTTCAACATTTACTTGATTTAGTTTACTTTAGAAATCTTGGAAATTCTTTGAAATTGGGGTTGGCAACTTAAGGTTTTTAGCATGATAATTGAGAAATGCTTGAGGAAAAGCATTGAATAAGTGAGAGGGAGTTTGATTAGTGCTTAAATTATGCATTATTCTATCTCTAATTACTCATGATTGATTGTTTTAAGTTGCTAATGTGGGCATTTTTGTTCATTTTCCATGCAGGATAGTAGATTCCAGGAATATTGCTTAAACTGCTGAAATTGTGCAATTTTTGATTTTCTAGATTCATGGCTGGATTAGTGGGCATGAATCTAGGCATGAAAGTCTGTCTGGGCGCCACGTTAGCAACTTCTAGAAGACGCCACATCAGCAGCAATGATAGCTTATCAGCCACATATCATATAACTTATCAGCCAGATTTTAAATTCAAACTTTGGAATTATCTTTTGTAATTAATTTAAATAATTTGGGATTTATCTCTTATCTTTTTAGGGCTATTTTTAGGGTTTTAGGCTGCTATAAATACCCCATTTGGGGCAAACTCAAAAATCATCTCACATTCTCATTCTTAGCTTTGTTTTTACTTTTAAAGTTTTATAAAGTTCTTTTTTTTCTTTAGTTCTTGCTTTAAGTTTTTTATATATTTTTCTTTTATAATGCTAAGTATGATTTTTACCATAATCATACTTAGCTAAGTTTTCTATAGCCAAGGGCTAAAGCAATGACTCAATTCCAAAGTGAGGATTGAAAAGCTCTTAAACAATTTCGGGTATCTCTCTTAGTTTTCTAAACTTAATTTCAAAATCAAAGTTATTTCAAAACCAAAGATTGACTTTGGTCAGGATGTTGTTTTGGTTAAATGTGTGGGAGGAAGGATCGGCTATTGAAGCACATTCGACTTCCTGGGAACACACTTAGCAAAATTGTTTGCTAAGAGGAAACTGAGATCGGAATCAGTTATTATTGAAACAACGTAGTCCGAGACAACTTACTTATACATTTTTTATCTACAACATTGTTGTTAATTAAATCAATTTCCAAAATCGATATCAAAGATGGCACTTTGGTATTCGGTATACAAGGCACAGTCACAAGGATTGATCCTTGTAGGCAAGTAACCGACGTGAACCCCGAAGTGAAAAATCCTTATTCCAAAGATCCGAGGAAGCTGAGTCAAAGCAAAAGCCCGAGGCTAATCTTTACCATATTGAATCCACTTCTTAATCTTATTTACAATCTCTTATTATTTCTACTCAATTCCACAAATCCCCACCATATTTAAATATTATTCAACTCTCTTCTCGGCTCATCGATTGAACAAACATAAATCAGGAAGTTCTCTTAGTCCCTATGGGATGAACCCTTACTTCTCTTTTACTACGTTTGAATTCCTTTATTTATTAATTGAGAAGAAAGAATTATTTGACTCGAAAATGATGCGTGTCATATACTTGTTACTAAATTTGTAACATAGTAGGCCTATTCAAGAACAAGAACATATATACAAGTTCAAGTGTACCAAAATGCATGATCAAGCTAAAGTCTATACAATCTAGTGCCACCAATCTAGTAGATATACAAAACAAGTACGAAACCATAGTTTAACTATGCTTGTGACTTGCTTCGAGCTCAAGTAATCAGGCTTCAAGATCAAGCAACACTCGTATCCTTTATCTTGTAGTTGGGAAGAATGAAAACGAGAGTAATAAGTACAAGAATGTACTTAGTGAGGTAGTAACTAGTTTTAATAATTTGTTATATCAAGTTTTGTGTCATTTAATCAAGTTTAGTCCTAGCTAAGGATTTCAAGCATTAAGATAGTCCTAGCTAAGGCTTTCAAGCTTTAGAGTAATCCTAACTAAGGAATCAAGCATTCGGCTATCAAGGAACAAGAACATGGAATCATACTTCATGTATTCATATCAAGAATCAAGCACATCATGCTTACAAAACAAGTAATCAAGAAAGTTATGCTTACATGACAAGTAACATACTATTCATAGCTTTCAAGACAAGTCACATGTGTTTTAGGATTATTATTACATTTGTTATCAATTAAACAACCCCCTTGGTACTTAGTTTGTATAGGTAATCGAGTCTCCAACCAACTGTCGCCACAAGATGCACCGTAGTGCTGGTCAACCCTCCTACTGTCGCCAAAGACCACATACGTACCCTCCGACTGTCACCAAATATGGTCCTTAGCCCTAGACCATAGTCCACCCTTACACAATGAGCTCTATACTCTAAGGCATGCCCTTCTACCTAGTCCAACTAGCTACCAAGGTTGTTCAATTTACCATTTATTCAAGTGTTTCAAGATCAATATCATGTCAAGCAAGTTCATTTTATATTAGGCCCTTAAGCCATTTGAGCCATAGCTCACATTTCATGTAATTTTTATGTTTCATTTCATCAAGATGAGATGACATCTCAAGCAAGTTCTTTAGCATTTGATCGCATGCATCATGACACATACAAGCACCAATGTACCATTTAAACATGCTTAGCATTCAAATAAAACATGTATTCAAGATGTGATCAAACTTCATGCATTACTAGTCATTCTTCCCTTATTAAGTCAAGTCCACAATTAGGTTCATTTAACATTTCAAGAATGTAAACAAGTATGCATTGGTTAGGACCTAGTCCTAACCCTAGAGATAACTACACTCACAATACTCCAAGCTAGCTAGTCTTGGATCCACACTCCTTTGTTCTTGGCTTTAGGATGATCCATTCTATCCTCTTCCACCAAGTTTACTAATGTTTCTATCACATTACAAGTACAAACATGTTAAGACAAGTTCATATGATCATTTAATCAAGGCAATGTTACAAGTACATATCATACACAAATCTGGCAGCATGTTCATATACATTCTTCATTACACTTAACTACACTTATCTATACTCTAGTTCATGTAAAACAAGGCAGAATCAATGTCCTAAAATTGTTTACAAAACAGTTTACAAATTGCCACAAAACAGTGTGCAATTACCTATATTGTTGCTGCCAGGCAACTTGCACTCTAGTCACTTAATCAAGCATAACTTTCATTCCATACGTCGGAATTTCAATTGGTTTATACCGTTGGAAAGCTAATGCAATTGTCTTTATAACCATATAAGGCTTGCATTTTATTTCTTTGCCAATTAATACAGTTTTTAACTTAAAAACAGGGTAATTCGCCACAATGGACAGTTTGTAATGTCCCTAGTTTTTCTTCTATACATTTCATTCTACAACCCAGAATTCAGTTATATTTTCTCCTAATGAATTTATACATATCAAGGTGTTGTCCATAAAAATTTCAGACTTAAATTCATTTTATACAATTTATAGTGATTTTTCAAAGTTACTGCCCATAACAGAGCATTCTTGGCATATTACACTAGGTTGAATTTGTAGCTTCTTAACTCATTTTAACAAGGTTCTAACATGACAATTCAATTCATTTTCAAGTTCTTACATGTCTAGGTCTGTCTAATACACCTAGCAATGTGCTTAAAATAAGGCATTATCATGTTGAACTCAATTTGATCTATTTGATCAATATTGCACATCCAATTTATCAATTGAGCAGTCCATTGCCTAATTTAACTAGTCCAATTAGGTGCTTTCACATTTCCAGCAAGTTATCTATTCAATTCAATCTTCATTTCATCTACCAAAATGATCAAAACAGTGTTCTATATCCAATTGACATGTCTAAACACTTTCTCTATCAAAACAGTCCCTAATCAAGACTGTTTTCAACCATGTACACATTTCTCAAATTTCCAACAACCATGTATATTTCCTTTATCAAATTGGCTACTAGCATTCAAATTTTCAAGTTCAATTTGAAGCTAACATGATCCTAACAAACATAACAATCATCCAATTCAATTTTTTCAACAAGAACATCATCAGTCACTCATTCAAACAAGTTGCTAGAGAGGAAGGATTTAGAATTCACTTACAATCTTCCTAGCTATTCAATTTTTATGCAATTGTGATCTCATGCAAGCTTCCTTCCTCAACAATGGTGGTTTTCTTTTCCTAGATGGATGAAAGGAGTTTCAGCCAAGGTGGAGTGGAGAAGATGATAGAAAGATGGCCACTTGGCCATGGTGTTATCACATGGCTTAGCTATTTGCCTCCACTTGGCAAATTTTGGTCTAATTGCTTCATAAATCCTTAATTACTCATCCTTATTGCATGCGATTCTACATTTACAATTTGTTACTATTTGATCCTTCATGATTAGGCTACTTCTTTATCAATTTATCTAATTTAGTCACTAGGTTTAATTAATTCTTCAAATTTGTAAATTGTTTGTACAATTAAGCTCTAATTAGTTTATGACATGTTACTAGGCCATGATTTGGGGTATTACAATTCTCCCCCCTTAAGATAAATTCGTCCTCGAATTTACCTGAATCAAATAGGTGAGGATATTGCTTCCTCATGACTTCTTCAGATTCCCAAGTTGCCTCTTCAACCTTGTAATTTCTCCACAAGACTTTGACAAGAGGAACATTCTTGTTTCGAAGTCTTCTGACTTCCTTGTCAAGTATCTGAATAGGTTCTTCTTTATAAGATAAGTCGGGATTCAATTCCACTTCTTCAGGCTCAAGAACATGAGATGGATCAGATCTATATCTTCTGAGCATAGAGACATGGAAGACATTGTGGATCTTATCAAATTCACTAGGAAGTGCCAATCGATAAGCCACTGGACCAATCCTTTCATTGATTTCAAATGGTCTGATAAACCGAGGCTGAGCTTTCCCTTTCTTCCAAATCTGAAGACTTTCTTCCAAAGAGATACTTTAAGGAAGGCTTTGTCTCCAACATTGTATTGGATGTCTCTCCTTTTTAAGTCGGCATAAGCTGTCTGCCTATCGAAAGCTGCCTTCAATCGATCATGAATGATTTTCACTTTTTTCAGTTTCTCTAAGCAACTGAGGTCCTAAAACCTTGCTTTCTCTCAATTCAGACTAGCACATGGGAGTTTTACATTTTCTTCCGTATAGAGCTTCGAAGGGAGCCATCTGAATAGATGTCTGATAGCTATTGTTGTAAGCAAACTCTACTAAGGGTAGAGATTTCTCCCAATTCTTTCCGAAGTCTATAACACAAGCACGTAGCATATCTTCGAGCACTTGGATGATTCTTTCAGATTGTCCATCTGATTGAGGATGAAAGATTGTACTAAGATGCACTTTAGCTCCTAGAGCCTTCTGTAAAGAATTCTAGAATCGATAAGCAAATCTAGGGTCACGATCAGAGATTATAGCTGTAGGTACACCGTGTAATTGAATCACTTCATGGATGTATAGCTCGGCTAAGGTTTCCAAGCTCATGTTCATTCGAATAGGGATGAAGTGAGTAAACTTTGTGAATCTATCAACAATCACCTATACAACATCATTCTTTCTTGGAGTGGAAGGAAGACCAGTAACGAAATCCATTGTAATCCGATCCCATTTCCACTGAGGGAATTCGATAGGTTGGAGCAATCTAGTAGGGACTTGATGCTCGGCTTTAACCCTTTGACAAGTTAGGCACTTCGATACGAAGTCTGTGATAGCCGATTTCATGCCTGGCCACCTGTATAGTGGCTTTAGATCCTTGACATCTTAACCGATCTCAGGTGAATTGAAAAAGAGCTTTGGTGAGATTCTTGTAACATCTCTTGTTTTAGTTCCTCATTATTAGGAGCACATACTCTATCCTTGAAATAGAGGAGTCCATTCGACTTGAGGGAGAAGTCAGAATTAGACTCAGAGTCTAGCTTGGACATGATCTTCCGAAGATCTAGATCAGTTTGCTGGAGTTCTTTAATTCTCGAGATCAAGCTAGATTGAACTTGAAGTTCATATAAGAATTTCCGTCCTTTGGATAGACGGAAATGAGCATTGATAGCCAAGGAAGCTACAAATGAAAGAACAAGATCATTAAGAGAAGTTTTCGCATAGTTACTTGCAAGACAAGAAAGGTCAATTCGAATAGATTACTTGTAATCCAAGAAAGATTGAATTTCGAATAAATTATTCTAGAATTTAGATTTAGGGGGTTTACTCGAGTATGGTCTATGACTAAGGGCATCAACAACCACATTTGTTTTCCCCCGGATGGTATTCGATAACCAAATTATAGTCTTTAAGCAATCTAACCATCTTCTTTGTCTCAAATTCAAATCTTTCTGAGTCAATGGGTATTTGAGACTCTTGTGGTCTGTGAACAGGTTACATTTCTCCCCGTACAAGTAATGTCTCCATATTTTGAGAGCAAACACGATAGCTTCCAATTCTAGATCGTGTGTAGGGTAGTTTGACTCTTGTGGTTTTAGTTGCCTTGAAGCGTAAGCTACCACTTTTCCATCTTGCATTAGGACACATCCTAGTCCTAAATGAGATGCATCACTATAGACAGTGAATTCTTTACCCGATTCTAGTTGGATAAGAACCGGTGTATGAGTCAGAGCTTGTTTAAGTTGATCGAAGCTTCGTTGTTGGTTCTCTGACCAAACAAAGGGCGTGTCTTTACATGTTAGCTTAGTCAAGCTTACGACAATGGATGAAAGTTCCTTGACAAAACACCGATAATACCTGGCTAAACCGAGAAAGCTTCTGACCTCACCAATATTCCTCGAAGGTCTTTAATCCATGATGGATCGGATTTGCTCGATTCTACTTTAATTCCTTCTGCCGAGATGACATGGCCAAGGAACAAGACTTTCGATAGCCAGAATTTACACTTAGAGAACTTTGCGAACAATTGACGTTCTCGGAGGGTTTGCAATACAATTCGAAGGTGTTCGGAATGTTCTTCCTTATTCTGAGAATACACCAAGATGTCATCGATGAAGACGAACACAAACTCATCAAGATAGGGATTGAATACACAGTTCATGAGGTCCATGAAAGCAGCCGGAGCATTCGTTAACCTGAATGGCATTACAAGGAATTCGAAGTGGCTATATCGAGTACGAAAGGTTGTCTTGGGTATATCTTCTTCTTTTACTCTCATTTGATAGTATCCCGATTGAAGATCAATTTTTAAGAACACCGAAGCATCCTTGAGTTGATCGAAGAGATCTTCTATCCTTGAGAGAAGATACTGATTCTTGATAGTAAGCTTGTTCAATTTTATATAGTCTATACAGAGTCTCATAGTCCCATCTTTCTTTTTCACAAATAAGACTGGAGCACCCCAGGGAGATGAGCTAGGCCAAATAAAGCCTTTGTCTTGTAGCTCTTAGAGTTTCTTCTTGAGTTCTTTCAATTCAACAGGTGCTATTCGATAAGGTGTGATGGACACCGGAGTTGTTCTAGGTTGAAATTCAATCCCGAACTCTACTTTTCTGGTTCGAGGGAGACTAGGGAGTTCCTCTGGAAAAACATCAATGAATTCAGATACAATTGACATACTAGGTAAGCCGAATTCAAGTTCATCTTACATAGTCATAGCAGCAAAGATTAAGGTCGATTTTCTATCAATTAGGAGAATTGATTCCTTTCCTAAGCCCCGGAGATAAAGTCTCCTATTTTGGCAATCTATCCAGGCTTCATGTTTACTTAACCAATCTAGTCTTAACACTAGATCAAACTCACAAGAAGGCAAGACATAAACGTCCATGGGAAAAGGCACATTTTGAATGCTTATAGGACATTGCTTGCAAAGAAAAGTTAATAGACACATTTCCTCTTATAGGGTTCAAAACTATAGTGCTAGTCTTAACAAGTTCAGGTTTTAAGTTTAACTTAGTAATCATGGAAGAACACATAAAACAGTGGGTAGATCCTGAATCAATCAAAACATATGCATGACTTGAATTTAATTCAACAGTATCTGCAATAACATCGGGTGCTTCTTCTTCCTCTTTCCCACGAATGTGGTAGATTCGAGCAGGGGCTCGAGATTCTTGGTGTGTATGTGCCGAATGTTGGCCTCTACCTTTACTTTGATTCCCAGACTGAGCTTTTCTCGGGCCATTGTTTTGAATAGATAGAGATGAGCTAGCATTTACAGAATTTTGATTCGGAACCTTGTTAGGATTCTGAGGACAATCCCGGATATAAAGATCGGAGGCTCTACATAAGAAACACAAATTCTGTTGAGTTCTGCATTGCCCGGTATGGTGCTTCTGACAGAACATGCAAGTAGGATATTGAGTAGCTTTGCCGGAATTCCTTATCCTATCAACAGAAATGATCAGGGTTGAAGACTTGATTACCGTTTGGGGTTTCGGTATGTAATTGCTTTTCTAAACAGAAGTGTAATTCAAGGAGTGATATTTGGAATGTTTAGATTTCATTGACTGCCAATTAGGCTTGTCATCATTCCTAGATCGTTTGTCCTTCTAGGAGTTACCACTCTTGCGTTTCTTAGAGGCATTCATGTTTGCCTCGCTTGCAACAGCCTGGTTCACCAAATTCTGGAAGTCAATGATATCTAGGGCAGTGAAAATTGGACTTAATTCATCATTCAGTCTATCGATGAACATCCGACATTTGTCAGCTTTAGTCTTGACGTATTCTGACTCGTACTTGTAATACTTGCAGAAATCACTCACGTATTGTTCAATGGGTCAGCCACCTTGCTTGAGATACAAGAAATGTTTTCAGCGCTCGACCAGTACTGTTCACTGACGTATTTCTTCCTGAATTCCTCAAGGAAGAATTTCCAAGTTACCGCTTCATCAGGAGTAGTGAGTGTAGTGGTTTCCCACCAGCTTAGAGCTTCATCTACCAACAGGGCTATGGCACATTTCAGGTTGTGCTCATCAGGACAAGGTAGTTGTTTGGTTAAGATTTGAGTAGTGGCCTCTAACTAATACTCAGCTACTTCGGGATTGGCTTCATTAGTGCCAGTAAATTTATAGGCTCGGTGTTGAGCCAGTTTGCCAATCGGAGCTCTGTTTGGCACAGCAACAGGAGGAGCAGTAGGATGGTCTTGTTTCAAAGCAGTTACAAGATGATTGAACATCTCCTTCATACTCAGGAGACATTCTTGTTGCACAGGATTTATAGCGAGAGCTTCCTGTTGAGCAGCAGCTTGGGCTCGGGGTTGAGTTTGTTGTTGTGGAGGATTTTGTTCCATCCTCACACTGTCTCCTTCATTCAAGGAGCCTTCAGGACTTTCATTATCCCGACCAAGTCTCGTTTCAGACATTCTACGTTTAAATAGAACAATTAGGGATTCGGTTTAGTAAGCGAAGACACAAGCTATACAATACAAGTCTCATAGGTGGCATAAGTAACCTATATGATGCATGATAGCCCGGTTTAGTCCTAGAATCAACTAAACCTAAAGCTTTGATACCAATTAAATGTAATACCCCTACCCCGGGATGGCAGCAAACCAGCTCGGGAAAGCAATGACAAGGCAAGCAATACATGTATAAACAATAATCAAGGCAAGGATTGATAACTCATCCTTATTAGATGAGTTACTTAACTAACAAACAACCAAGCATTCATTACTTATCATGCAAGCAAACTCACATTTGATTCTTCCTTCAACCTAAAGCATTCGAATAGGTCACTAAATTATTTCCTTTCAAGCTTACATTATAGGTTACTACTTAGCATTACAATTACTTCATTTCATACCTATCATTCGAATGAACTAAGACAAACAACCTAATTCCATTTCATTTTATTGTTTATTAGATTTATACATGCACATCTTATTCCTAAATTACTAACATGATTCTTGAACATTCAAATTGCATGTAACTAGTTCCATTCAAGTCATAATCTATACCTAACCATTCGGCAACATCATATACACACACTAGACTATCCGGCCTTACCAATCAAACACACAACCATACTTATATCAATGTATGTTGATATACAAATGACCTTATAGTTCCCAAGGCATTCGATTGGAATACAAGCAAACATGGTTCATCTCACACAACTTTCATTTCAAGCAAGACATGTACACTAAGCAAGGCATTCGATTGTTTCAAGATAAACTAGATCAAACATTAGATCATTCCATTCTATCATCATATGCGCAGCAACATCATTTACATTACAAGTACTTTAAGTTCATTACATACTTGTTACTAAATTCATAACATAGTAGGCCCATTCAAGACCAAGAACGTATATACAAGTTCAAGTGTACCAAAATGCATGATCAAGCTAAAGTCTATACAATCTAGTGCCACCAATCTAGGAGATATACAAAACAATTATGAAACCATACTTTAACTATGCTTGTGACTTGCTTCGAGCTCAAGTAATAAGGCTTCAAGATCAAGAAACACTCGTATCCTTTATCATGTAGTTAGGAAGAATGAAAACAAGAGTGATAAGTAAAAGAATGTACTTAGTGAGGTAGTAACTAGTTCTAGCCATTTGTTATATCAAGTTTTTGTGTCATTTAATCAAGTATAGTCCTAGCTAAGGATTTCAAGCATTAAGATAGTCCTAGCTAAGGCTTTCAAGCTTTAGAGTAATCCTAACTAAGGAATCAAGCATCTGACTATCAAGGAACAAGAACATGGAATCATACTTCATGTATTCATATCAAGAATCAAGCACATCATGCTTACAAAACAAGTAATCAAGAAAGTCATGCTTACATGACAAGTAACATACTATTCATGGCTTTCAAGATAAGTCACATGTGTTTTAGGATTATTATTACATTTTTTATCAATTAAACAACCCCCTCGGCACTTAGTTTGTATAGGTAATCGAGTCTCCAACCAACTATCGCGACAAGATGCACCGTAGTGCTGGTCAACCCTCCTACTATCACCAAAGACCACATATGTACCCTCCGTTTGTCGCCAAATAGGGGCCTTAGCCCGGGACTGTAGTCCACCCTTACACAATGAGCTCTAAACTCTAAGGCATGCCCTTCTACCTAGTCTAACTAGCTACCAAGGTTGGTCAATTTACCATTTATTCAAGTGTTTCAAGATCAAGATCATGTCAAGCAAGTTCATTTTATATTAGGCCCTTAGGCCATTTGAGCCATAACTCACATTTCATGTAATTTTCATGTTTCATTTCATCAAGATGAGATGATATCTCAGGCAAGTTCTTTAGCATTTGATCACATGCATCATGACACATACAAGCACCAATGTACCATTTAAACATGCTTAGCATTCAAATAAAAATGTATTCAAGATGTGATCAAACTTCATGCATTATTGGTCATTCTTCCCTTATTAAGTCAAGTCCACAATTAGGTTCATTTAACATTTCAAGAATGTAAACAAGTATGCATTGGTTAGGACCTAGTCTTAACCCTAGAGATAACTACATTCACAATACTCCAAGCTAGTTAGTCTTGGATCCACACTCATTTGTTCTTGGCTTTAGGATGATCCACTCTATCCTCTTCCACCAAGTTTACTCATGTTTCTATCACATTACAAGTACAAACATGTCAAGACAAGTTCATATGATCATTCAATCAAGGCAATGTTACAAGTACATATCATACACAAATCTGGCAGCATGTTCATGTACATTCTTCATTACACTTAACTACATTTATCTATACTCTAGTTCATGTAAAACAAAGCAAAATCAATGTCCTAAAACTGTTTACAAAATAGTTTACAAATTGCCACAAAACAGTGTGCAATTACCTATATTGCTGCTGTCAGGCAGCTTGCACTCAAGTCACTTAATCATGCATAACTTTCATTTCGTACGTCGGAATTTCAATTGGTTTATACCGTTGGAAAGCTAACGCAATTGTCTTTATAACCATATAAGGCTTTCATTTTATTTCTTTGCCAATTAATACAATTTTTAACTTAAAAACAAGGTAATTTGCCACATTGGACAGTTTGCACTGTCCCTAGTGTTTCTTCTCTACATTTCATTATACAACCCATAATTCAGTTCTATTTTCTCCTAAAGAATTTAGACATATCAAGGTGTTGTCCATGAAAATTTCAGACTTAATTTCATTTTATACAATTTATAGTGATTTTTCAAAGTTACTGCCCAAAATAGAGCATTCTGGGCATATTACACTAGGTTGAATTTCTAGCTTCTTAACTTATTTTAACAAGGTTCTAACATGGCAATTCAATTCATTTTCCATTTCTTACATGTCTAGGTCATTATAATACACCTAGCAATGTGCTTAAAACAGGGCATTATCATGTTGAACTCAATTTGATCTATTTGATCAACATTGCACATCCAATTTACCATTTGAGCAGTTCATTACCTAATTTAACTAGTTCAATTAGGTGCTTTCACATTTCCAGCAAGTTATCTATTCAATTCAATCTTCATTTCATCTACCAACATGATCAAAACAGTGTTCTGTATCCAATTGACATGTCTAAACACTTTCTCTATCAAAATAGCCCTAACCAAGAATGTTTTCAGCCATGTACACATTTCTCAAATTTCCAGCAACCATGTATATTTCCTTTATCAAATTGGCTACTAGCATTCAAATTTTCAAGTTCAATTTGAAGCTAACATGATCCTAACACACATAAAAATCATTCAATTCAATTTATTCAACAAGAACACCATCAATCACTCATTCAAACAAGTTTCTAGGGAAGAAGGATTTAGAATCGACTTACAATCTTCCTAGCTATTCAATTTTCATGCAATTTTGATCTCATGCAAGCTTCCTTCCTCAACGATGGTGGTTTTCTTTTCCTAGATGGATGAAAGGAGTTTCGGCCCAGGTGGAGTGGAGAAGATGATAGAAAGATGGCCACTTGGTCATGGTGTTATCATATGGCTTAGCTATTTACCTCCACTTGGCAAATCTAATTGCTTCATAAATCCTCAATTACTCATCCTTATTGCATGCAATTCTACATTTACAATTTGTTACTATTTGATCCTTCATGATTAGGCTACTTCTTTATCAATTCATCTAATTTAGTAACTAGGTTTAATTAATTCTTCAAATTTGTAAATTGTTTGTACAATTAAGCTCTAATTAGTTTATGACATGTTACTAGGCCATGATTTGGGGTATTACAATTCTCCCCCCTTAAGATAAATTCATCCTCGAATTTACCTGAATCAAATAGGTGAGGATATTGCTTCCTTATGACTTCTTCAGATTCCCAAGTTTCCTCTTCAACCTTGTGATTTCTCCACAAGACTTTGACAAGAGGAACATTCTTGTTTTGAAGTCTTCTGACTTCCTTGTCAAGTATCTGAATAGGTTCTTCTTCATAAGATAAGTTGGGATTCAATTCCACTTTTTCAGGCTCAAGAACATGAGATGGATCAGATCTATATCTTCTGAGCATAGAGACATGGAAGACATTGTGGATCTTATCGAATTCACTAGGAAGTGCCAATCGATAAGCCACTGGACCAATCCTTTCATTGATTTCAAATGGACTGATAAACCGATGGCTGAGCTTTCCTTTTCTTCCAAATCTGAAGACTTTCTTCCAATGAGATACTTTGAGGAAGGCTTTGTCTCCAACATTGTATTGGATGTCTCTCCTTTTCAAGTCAGCATAAGCTTTCTGCCTATCAAAAGCTGCCTTCAATCGATTATGAATGATTTTCACTTGTTCTTCAGTTTCTCTAAGCAATTGAGGTCTTAAAACCTTGCTTTCTCCCAATTCAGATCAGCACATGGGAGTTCTGCATTTTCTTCCGTATAGAGCTTCGAAGGGAGCCATCTGAATAGATGTCTGATAGCTATTGTTGTAAGAAAAATCTACTAGGGGTAGAGATTTCTCCCAATTCTTTTCGAAGTCTATAACACAAGCACGTAGCATATCTTCGAGCACTTGGATGATTCTTTCAGATTGTCCATCTGATTGAGGATGAAAGGTTGTACTAAGATGCGTTTTAGCTCCTAGAGCCTTCTGCAAAGAATTCTAGAATCGAGAAGCAAATCTAGGGTCACGATCAGAGATTATAGCTGTAGGTACACCGTGTAATCGAATCACTTCACGGATGTATAGCTTGGCTAAGGTTTCCAAGCTCATGTTCATTCCAATAGGAATGAAGTGAGTAGACTTTGTGAATCTATCAACAATCACCCATACAGCATCATTCTTTCTTAGAGTGGAAGGAAGACCAGTAACGAAATCCATTGTAATTCGATCCCATTTCCACTGAGGGAATTCGATAGGTTGGAGCAATCTAGTAGGGTCTTGATGCTCGGCTTTAACCCTTTAACAAGTTAGGCACTTCGATACGAAGTCTGTGATAGCCGATTTCATGCATGGCCACCAGTATAGTGGCTTTAGATCCTTGTACATCTTAACCGATCTCGGGTGAATTGAGAAAGAGCTTTGGTGGTAGCAAATTTGTAAATCCTTAATTACTCATCCTTATTGCATGCAAGTCTACATTTACAATTTGTTTCTATTTGATCCTTCATGATTAGGCTACTTCTTTATCAATTCCATCTAATTTAGTCACTAGGTTTAATTAATTCTTCAAATTTGTAAATTGTTTGTACAATTAAGTTGTAATTAGTTTATGACATGTTTCTAGGCCATGATTTGGGATATTACATGCTTACCAGGTCTTCCTCTTTGGTATTACACAAAGGCCATGTTTCGTTGTATTTTTGCAGTTCTTGGGAGGGTGGTTAAGATTGACTACAACACACAAGAAGGTGGTTGTGGGAAATTTACACGTCTAGCGTTATTGGTGGATCTCAATAAGCCCTTTTGGTCTTGTATCCGAATTGATGGTAAGATTCAACGGCTTGAATATGAAAGATTGCAACAAGTGTGCTTTGTGTGTGGTATATACGGTCATACAAAGAAAGAGTGTTTGAAGAATCCTATTAAGTTAACCTCTAGGGAACAGCAGGACACTAGTTAGTAAGTGTTAATGCTAGTCCGTCGTTCTTCAGGGAGGAGGTGATTGTGTACGCAGAGGATGTGAACATTGATCAATCGAGCACGATTCCTTCGATTCAGTTTTCTGATAGGGTCCATGATCAAGTGGATCATAGTATGCATAATTCACTCATTGTTCGGCTTTTGGGGAAAATGATTGGGTTTAAGGCATTACATTCTCGGATTCACACCATATGAAAGCCGTTGGGGATGGTACTGTTGATCGACATTGATAATAACTATTGTGTTGTGCAGTTCTCAAATGAGGGTGATTACACTAGAGTGCTCACTAAGGGACCTTGGACTATATACGGGAGCTATCTTACAGTTTAGCCTTAGAGCCGATCGTTCTCCACATTAGAGAATTACCCTTCGTAGGTGATTGTTTGGGTCCGCTTACTGGGTCTTCCTTTTTGGTATTACACAAAGGTCAGGTTTCATTGTATTTTTGCAGTTCTTGGGAGGGTGGTTAAGATAGACTACAACACACAAGAAGGTGGTCGCGGGAAATTTGTACGCCTAGCATTATTGGTGGATCTCAATAAGCCCTTTTAGTCTTGTATTCGAATTGATGGTAAGCTTCAACGGCTTGAATATGAAAGATTGCAACAAGTGTGCTTTGCGTGTGGTATATACGGTCATACAAAGAAAGAGTGTCTGGCGAATCCTATTAAGTTGACATCTGGGGAGTATAAGGACACTAGTGGTAATAAGGGTGTCACGTCGATAGGGTCGAATGAGAGCAAGGCTGGCCTTTTTGGGCCATGGATGTTAGTATAGAATCGCGTCGATGCTCATCTAATGGCGCTCGGACAACAGCTGGGAATCAAATGGTTAGGGGGTTTTCGCTTGGGTCTAGATATCGGGTTTTAGATGATGGTGATAATGGAGGTGTTCCGTCGGAATATGTTGAGCGTATTGCTGCACCATAACTGAGTGGTGGCTGAACTATGTCGACTACAACAATGAAACAAAAAAGGTCGTTAAGTTTTAGGAGGTCCCAAAGAATGTCGCGTATTTGGATTCTAATCTGCCAAAAAAAGCTTCGAAAAAGGGTGTCATAAGTCATGAGGTTGTGGTGGTTCCCACGGTTGTGGGTTAATGTAATGTGTTGGTGGAGCATGGAACGAAAGTTGTTAATGGAGTGCATAAGGACGTTAAAATTATCGATGAGAGGTCAGGAAAGCTGAGTTCAAATCATGGCTCTAGGGTAAAGGCTCGTGGAGGTGTTGGGAAATCGATGAAGGAAAATTTACAGTGTGGACTCAAGGTTCACAAGCCTTCAGGATCGAAACTTGGAGATCGGGTGGATCTAGCTAAATGGGCTACCAGCTTTTTGAATCAAATCTCAGTCGTTTCGGGAGAGTTGGATGTTGGTGGTGATAGTCATGGCCAAGATGTTCAACTCTGAGATATGATTTCTTCATCGGATGATGGTGACTCCACTTATAAATCTCAATGGGAGGACATGGAGGATGCTGATGGATCCGGTTTGGGCATGGATGTTCTTGAATAGAAGGTTTTGTTTGCTTTTGTTTAATGATGGGAGGTTTATTTTTGGAATTGTCAGGGTGCTGCGAGTTCAGAATTTAGGTGAATCTTCAATTCATTTAGGCGTGAGTATCGATAATTTGTGGTGGCACTTTTTGAACCTCAGATCAATGGTTTTATCGCGGATAGGGTGATTGCTAGGTTGGGCTATTGTTAAGTGTTCAAAAGTACTATTCTTATTATCCTTTTTATTCTTATTATTGTTAGACTTAGGCTCATATTAGTTGCATTATTAGTCACTCATGCATGTTTGCACCGTTTCCTTGGTGGACAAGCTTGATTTCATATTTTGCTAAATTTTGTGGAAAAAGATACTGCTTTGGTGTGTTTTTGTGTGTGTGTGTAGAATCACTTGCCAAAGCAAGGCTGGAACCAGTTGCTAGGGCAATGCATAAAGGAGATGTCGAGCTAGTTGCCAGGGCAATGCTTGAAGGAGATGCCGAGCTAGTTGCCAGGGCAATTTTCGAAAAGGAATAAGATGATATGGCAGTCGAAATTGATGACTAGATAAGCCCAAGATGAGTTGGAGCAAAGCTAAATCCCAAAGGAGTTTGATTTCCATGAAGAGGTTAAAGAGAAATTAAATCCCAAGAAGATAGGAGAAGTTCTAGAAGGAATTTAAATATAATAAAGAATTATATTCTTTAAAGATAATTTAATTCCAACTTAATTTCCTCCTCAAAAAAGACTTTGACCTAGCCCTATAAATTAAGGATCAAGCCGTAAACTCCAATGAGGAGAAAAGAGAGAATTTTTGACAAGATCAAAGGGGGAGATATAGACAAGGCTCAACCATTCTTCATCTTTTTCTTTCTTGTTCCATTAGGTTTATGTTAGGAATTCTTTGTTTTGTGTTACTTTGGAACCTAGCCATGAACTAAATCTACTTGGCTAAGGTTATTGTGTCTTGTGGTTGTGAGAAACAATTGGATTTTGTTTAGGTAATAAGAGTTTGCACTTTCAATTCAAGGTTTACTCATTCTTGGTTATTATTCTTGTTTGCAAGTGAATTGGGAGAGGATTTCGTAACTTCATCTATTTATCTAATATCGGGAGAGTTAGATTCAAGAAACGAATGAGTATGGTCTTTATGCAATCTATTGATGGTGAAGATTAATCCAGCTTAGGGATAAGTTAAGGATTTCAACGGCTAAGAAGAGCGCAAGATTGGTTGTTGTTCACCCTTGATTCACGCAGGGATGTATTATCAAGGCATACACAAATAGCTAGAGTTTTAACTCAGGGATAAGAAGAAACCATTGAAGAACGCTTCGCCGAACCTTGAAGTTACTGCCCAGCCGCCCAAGTAGTTGCCCAGCTAGTCCAGACGCGTATGCCTCGGCAACTCTAGACGCACACGCCTCGGTAATCTTGGGAGCAGTCGCCACGGCAGCATATGCCTCGGCAATACCATGGTACGCAGATCTAGTTAATTTCCTTGTTTGTGGTATTTTTCCTTATGGCCTTACTCACCAAGGAAAGAAGCGGTTCCGCCATGATGCTAAGCATTACTTTTGGGACGAGCCTCTTTTGTTTAAACAATATGCAGATCAGGTTATACGCCGATGTGTCCCTGAAGAGGAGCAGCAAAACGTACTCTGGCAATGCCATTCTTCACCCTATGGAGGATATTTTAGAGCAACACGTACCGCGGCCAAAGTTTTGCAATCCGGTTTGTATAGGCCAACACTGTACAAAGATGCTCAAGAGTTTTACAAGCAATGTGATCGTTGCCATAGGACGGGCAATATCTCTAGACGATATGAGATGCCGCTCCAAAACATCATCGAGGTGGAATTGTTCGATCTATGGGGGATTGATTTTATGGGACTTTTCCCATCCTCATTCGGCAACCTCTACATTCTACTTGTCGTCGACTACGTGTCTAAATGGGTTGAGGCAGCTGCAGTTCCCACCAACGATTCCAAGACCGTGCAACGATTCTTGCAGAAAAATATATTTACACGATTTAGGATGCCGAGAGTAATTATCAGTGATGAAGGCAAGCATTTCGACAACAAACTCATCGCCAAGATGTTACAACGTTTTGGTGTATCTCATAAGATTTCCACGGCATATCACCCACAAACCAATGGGCAAGCAGAAATTTCCAACCGAGAATTGAAGGGTATACTCGAGAAAGTTGTAAATCCCTCTAGGAAGGATTGGTCAGTAAGACTAGATGATGCACTTTGGTCATATCGCACTGCATTCAAAACACCCTTAGGTACATCTCCCTTTCGACTTGTCTATGGCAAAACATGCCATCTACCGATGGAAATCGAACACAAGGCATATTGGGCAATCAAGACCGTGAATAAGGATTGGGAAAGTGCCGGACAAAAGCGTTTGTTGAACCTCAATGAGATAGAAGAATTTCGTGCACTCGCCTATAACAATGCATGAATCTACAAAGAGAAAACAAAGCAATGGCATGACAAGAAACTATTGTCGTGACAATTCATACCAGGGCAACTAATTCTCTTATTCAATTCTCGGCTAAAACTTTTCCCGGGAAAACTAAAATCAAGATGGTCGGGACCATTCGAAGTTGTCAAACCATTCTCTCATGGTGCCGTGATAATCAAGTCCATCACTGACGAACATGAATTCAAAGTCAACGGACAAAGATTGAAGCACTACAATGGTGCTCATGTGGAACGTAACAAAAAAGTGGCCACCTTAGGAGATGCATGAGCATGTTGCGGCAACCTACACTGCGCTTGCCCAAGCAGTTGCCACGGCAACCAACACTGAAGATGTCACGGCAACCAAAGCTAAAGACCCCCCGGAAACCACTGCAAAAGCCAAAGGTAAAGCACCTATGCCCGAATCAACTCATACGGAATCATTGTCTGATTTTTCAGATTCAGGCGAGTCCTCCATTGCACCAACAAAGACCGCACCAATCGAATCCTCCAAGCCCAAGCGAAAAGCCAATGACATTGACGAAGAGAACGATGAGAACAACCCCGTACGAGGATCGACTCCACCATCGGCAACAAAGAAGCAACCACCACGTTCAAGCAAAAGAATCAAGACACCGACTAAAAGGAAACTAATCACCCACGACGACGAACTCTTAGAGTAAGTCCTCGTTTGCATTTTACTTTTCTTTATTTTTATTTTTCTTTGTTGCATGCATTGAGGACAATGCCTCACTCAAGTTTGGGGGGTTGTTATTAGTTAGTTACCATGTTTAGTTGCATTCTTCTTAAGTATTGCATTTAGGATAAATAAATTGCTTGCCATGCCTTTAGTTGGAACAAGAATTACCTAGATTTGATGAATATCCGATGATGACTTTGCCAATGTACTTAATTGATAGAACTTTTTATTCTAGGATAAACATGGAAACACTTAGAATCGTACTATGATGCTAAACTTGATAAAACACTGTGTGGCTTGATTGATTTAAGGAATTCTAGCGAACTTAGGTTGATAGTTAAAAAATTGGGGGATTAGAATAAAAATTGGATGAATGCTAGAGGTGCCCGAAATTGGCTCTAGTATGTGAAAAAAAATTGATCACTAGAGGTGCCCGAAACCGGCTCTAGTTAAAACATGTTAAAAGAACCCAATGAAGTAATTTGAAAATATCTTGTTTGCATAGAATCCGAAAAATCAACTTCACACAACTCCGCACACACTCACAAGCATTATAGTTTGATTTCGAGTAACTCCTAAGTTGTCCAAAAAATGAAAAGCCAATCATACTTTGTGCCACAGTTCTGAGAATTGAAATCAAGTTCAAAGCTAAGTTTGTGAAAATTGAAGTCTTGGCGGGTAATTATTAGTTTGCATTGCTTGAGGACAAGCAATAGTTCGAGTTTGGGGGTGTGTTAAGTGTTCAAAAGTACTATTCTTATTACCCTTTTTATTCTTATTATTGCTAGACTTAGGCTCATATTAGTTGCATTATTAGTCATTCATGCATGTTTGCATCGTTTCCTTGGTGGACAAGCTTGATTTCATATTTTGCTAAATTTTGTGGAAAAAGATATTGCTTTGGTGTGTTTTGTGTGTGTATGCAGAATCACTTGCCAAAGCAAGGCTGGAACCAGTTGCCAGGGCAATGCATGAAGGAGATGCCGAGCTAGTTGCCAGGGCAATGCATGAAGGAGATACCGAGCTAGTTGCCGGGGCAATTTTCGACAAGGAGTAAGATGATATGGTAGTCGAAATTGATGACTAGATAAGCCCAAGATGACGTGGAGCAAAGCTAAATCCCAAAGGAGTTTGATTTCAATGAAGAGGTTAAAGAGAAATTAAATCCCAAGAAGATAGGAGAATTTCTAGAAGGAATTTAAATATAATAAAGAATTATATTCTTTAAAGAGAAATTAAATCCCAAGAAGATAGGAGAAGTTCCGGGGAACTGCATACTGGAGTATGGTTGGAGGGTAAATAGAGAATTAAATGAACATTACTGCTACTTGAATCATATGTTCTCGAAATAAAATGTTTACTACATTGTTACATTTCATGTATTAACTTTGCTTTGTTGGAACAAACTAAACTCCTTGATTTAACTTCCATAGTCTATCTCTCTTCTAACTTTTTGGCCTATATGTTTCACGCATGATACTCAGTGTTTGAATAACGAACAAATTTCATAATCTATCTCTCTTCTGACTTTGAATGGTACCTACGCCCGCTAGGCATGGGTTAATGCCCCATATAGATACAGTTCTAGGGAATTGCATACTAGAGTATGGTTGGAGGATAAATAGATAACTAAAATGAACCTTACTGCTACTTGAATCATTTGTTCTCGAAATAAAATGCGTACTGCATTGTTACATTTCATGTATTAACTTTGCACTGTTGGAACACACTAAACTCCTTGACTCAACTTTCGTAGTCTATCTCTCTTCTAACTTTTCGGCCTATATGCTTCACGCCTGATACTTTGTATTTGAATAACGAACAACTCCATTACCTTTAGAAATAACTCTTATAGAAATATCGGGTCGTATTTGGAACTTGATATTACTGGAACACCATGACAGCTTTATGCACTACCATATACCTGCTTGTGTCTTTAGCATCTCTTGGTAGTTCTGTATTACCGAGTTTTTCCAAGCTCACATTGTTTTTACCATCCCATGTTAGAAGAAATCTATCATGGTATAGTGGTCGACATCAGTGTTTGGAGTTCTCTCGGCGTTGCTTTTGGAATACGTACTAGTACAGTTAGTGGGCATGTATGTCGTGTCTTATTTTATGACAGAGTCTGTAATATACTTATTGGATTTCTGTTTTATGATTTTCTGTAATGATGTCTTAACAAAGATTTTTATTTTACGATTTTAAATGTATTAGAAAGAAAAGAATTTTATCCAGATTTTACTGTGGGTCGCTCTTGTGACCCTAATATGACCTCTTAAAATTCTATGTAACGCATAGGTTGGTTTATGTGGTTATATTTAGTGGTATCAGAGCTTAGAGTTGCATCTTTCTAGGTAGATCGGCTGATCGTCTGTCATAGGGTGTCTGGTATGTGCATGCCCTTAGATCATAATCGTACTCCTTTAAGCCAGAACTCTGACATCGAATCATTTCCTGTAATAAATGAATCTAAGTTTTTGTCTATAATAGCTCAATCTGCACTGGCAAGGAATATCTATAACATTCGTCTGTAATTTAGATTTGCTTGATGAATTTGAAAAAACAACATGAGATGGTTAATGCATGTGAAATTGAATATCTGAATCAAATTGAAGATAAATATGTGATTATTTAAGGTAACCGATATAAGATTTCATGTAAGGCTATTCAATGATAATGATTATGTTGGAGAATAATCTAATGGAAATTTGATAAAAATAATATGAATTTAAAATAAAGGTTTCTGTGAACGTGACAGAAGTGTAAATTTTATGGTGACTCCGTTATAGACGAAGGAAACAGTTACCTAAATATTACGCTGAAGGTAAATGACATCCGTTTAAAACTTTGGTTATGTTTGATCGGCATGGAGAAAGATATTTCTGGAAAATGTGGCTTGATGTACCATTATATATATATATCATTTACGACTGGAATTTGATGTTCATATCCTGATTCTAGAAGGCCCTTTTAGAGGCCTTGAGTACTCATCCAGATTTTGGGTACAGTTGTTCATCCGCAAACTGATGGTCAACCAAGAAGAGTTAGACATATTCTATAAGATATACTTCTGGGTCGTGTGATTGACTTCTGTGATAGTTGGGAAGGTTTCTTATCCCTAACTGAGACCGTTTATAATAACAGCTATGAGAAAAATGTTTGCTTGGCACCGTAGAAAGTTTGGTTTGTGTTCAAATAATGTATTCTGATTAGTTGAACCAATATGTACAATGAGATGACTTTGGGTCTAAGGACAAACTGAGTAACTGAGGACACTACCAGATTGATTCGTAACTGTCTGAGAGTTCCGAGAAATAAGGATTCTTTGACGGATAAGTTTTCTGACTCTGGTAAATTTTGAAATTTCGTCAACAAATTTTATTTTTAGGAGGAGAGTTGTAACACCCCTAATGATTTAATAATAGAATTAAAGTGAGTAAATAAAATAAGAGAAGTGCTATCAGTGAGATTTGAACCCATGACCCCTTAGGTGGAGAACCCGTGACTTAACCATTTGAGCTAAGGCAATCCTTGGATATTGTTTACTCCAACTTAATATTAAGCTATGCTTTGTTCCCTCAGAGAATAAAATAAAAATATGATTCACACTTACCATCTTTAATTCACCATTTAAATCTGAATCGACAGAGAGAAAGAGAAAGTCTAGAAATTTCTGAACTATTCCCCTATCCTATACCCTTTTGACCCAGCTCTGATCTTAACCACCACCTGACTGTATCCAGCACTGCCACTACCATCGAAAGTATGTTCACACCCTAACCACGTCCATGGTGGCCACTCGCATAATGGCGCAGCCGTTCGCCGTAGGTAATAGTTCAAAGGTAACGAACACAGACTTAATTTTTGCTTATTTCCAGCCGCCACTGTCACACTTCTATCAAGTAGCTGCCACCATCGAACTCTCGGTGCCAAGGCGAGCAAAACACCTCTAATCGATTGTCGTTCTGTCACTGGGAAAGGCTTCATTAGAGCTACGCTTATTTTGTCCATTTCGTACCATTTTGGGGTAAGTTTCGGGCGTATTCTAACTTAAATTGATGAATTTTAGGATTGGTTGAGCTAGGTGTTTAATGGGATTCATTTCTGGCAGGAAAAATTTGACCTTTGGGGTCGCCAGCGAGATTCTTCGGTGACCGACTGATGACCTAAGGTCTGTGGGGGTAAGTGGTTTGAGCTGGTCTAAACCAATTAATTTAATCTGACCAGAACCGGTCTAGCCCAATAAACTGGGTCAGGCCTATTAATATAGAAAGTGGGACGGGCTTTAGCCCAAACCCGTTTAACCGACCCGAGGTTGACCCAGTCCGACTCATCCGACCGGCCCAAGCCTAAAACCTGATAACCCGAGTCTAGGCTCCACCCGTTAACCCATTAACTAAGTCAACCTGACTGAGTCAACTCATTGAGTCATCCTGTTCGATTCAACTCGCCTGAGTCAACCTAGTTGACCGTTGACATTAGCATTGACTTTGACTGTTAACTTTGACCAAAAAGTCAACTTTTTTTAAAATCCTTATTTTATATTTTTTGATGTCTTGAGTTCGTTTTTGAGGTATGTTTCACAAAATTTTGACCCTAAAAGCCTCTGAATCTGACCTTGAACTCGAACTTGTATTCGTATTTAATTATTCAATTAAGAATAATGTGAATAAGGACTGAAATTGGAATTTGTGCAATTAAAGGTATTCATAATTCCGTTCATACAAGATGTTGAGGGACGTCAAATTCAGGTTCAAGAGAGCGATCGAATGGAGTATCATGGATCGACTGATGTAGCTCAGAGCCGAGGTAATACATTACTACCTCTTGCATGCTTTATGAAACATGTTGGTATTTGGTTAAGGTATACATGATTATGATTAAGAGTACTTTCAACTCTACTTGAGTCAATTCGATTGCGAAATAAAAGAATAGTAATCTGGATAAGATCAAACTATTCAAAAGATAAGCTTAATAGATCGAAAGGGTCCTGAGCTCAATAAGTGTCTAATAAGACAATTAATCTCCCAATCCGATTAATAGAGTTAAAAGATTTGATATCTGAAATATTTTGTTAAGAAATAATGATAATACCCTTAAAAAGTGAGAATGACTAAAATACCCTTAACAAAAGAAATGACCTGGAATTTACACTCGATTGGATAAAATGATTACTTTATTAGAAAGCCTTATTTTATTGGGAAAGACTTCGGTATCAAGATGGAAATACGTGTGATAACAAAACACTTAGATTTTCTTGAACTCTAGATAAACACCTGAAGATAAATTTACTGGAAGTTCTTCGTATTCTTGAACTGATCTAAATGAAAGTAAAGAAAGAATTGATCGGAATGATTGAAATGACCATAATAACCTTCGGCACTGAAATTACCAAATTAACTAAAATGATGGATAAACCCTCGAGTTCTAGAATGAATGAATTGTTTGGAGGTACCGAAAGTACCTGAATAACTGAAGCACCATTGAGTACTTAAATGGTTGAAATACATACTTGACTAGAGATAAGTGGAAGCTTGGAAAATTCTGAAATTTTTGATAGATCGCAAATGATTGTAATGCCATGTGGGTTTGAAGCTTGGCTCATGTATATAAGTCACTCATGATAATGCTACTACACTGGAAGAATGTCGCTCGAACACATGTTTGATTGCCCGGGGTAGGTCCAGTGATGTCTTATGGAAGTGACTCGTTCAACTATATAATACAGTTAGTATTGGGAAATACATACGCGTGAGGCACATATGTTTGAATAATTGGTAAGTAACGCAATACTGGGATCTGTAAGTTTGACTGGATTTGGAAACCTAATAAAGCGTATAGACCTTTAAGTATGCAAATCACCAATTTGCCCTTATTAGGTGGAATTACGAAATCACACCTAGTAGTCAAATGACTAAAATACCTTCATTGGCCAAATGATTGGAACATCCCTAATGTAACTGATATCCTGAATGATCTTAATAAAGAAATTCCTGAATGTCTGGCTGGAGACATTGGTTACCTAGCCCCTTTTTATAGGGACCTCGTTTCTAAAATTCGTTTAAAAGCTCAATGTGTCCCTTTTTTTGTAAATACCAAGTATCTCCGAGAAATAAATTGTTCCATCTAGTGTGTCCTTGTGTACTACACGACTATTTTGCATATTGTTTTACATGCTTTATTAAACTGATCATGTGCACATGACTAACATGTTTGATTTAGAATAAACATAACATGTTTTATGAAATTAAGCATGATTATATTGTATGTATGATGTATTCCCTAGTACCTGATATGATAAGTATGCTCTTTGGTTACTGTAATACCGCCTGGACTGATTCACTAGGATACTTGGGTTATGATATGAAGTCACTGAAGGTCCAGCCCTGATCTGTGTGATAATTTCGCACATAAAAGGTTCATATGCTTTGGCTAGGGTAATTTTGCCCGTATTAGGCTCCTACACTTCAGCTAGGGTAATTCCGTCTGGACCTAAGGTATTCCCTTAGGATGGTACCTACGCCCAATGGGCCTGGGTTAATGCCCCATATAAATGTAGTTCTGGGAACTACATATTGGAGTATGGTTGGAGGGTAAATAGAGAATTAAAATGAACCTTACTGCTACTTGAATCATATGTTCTCGAAATAAAATGTTTACTGCATTGTTACATTTCATGTATTAACTTTGCACAGTTGGAACACACTAAACTCCTTGATTCAACTTTCGTTGTCTATCTCTCTTCTAACTTTTGGCCTATATGCTTCACGCCTGATACTCCGTGTTTGAATAACGAACAACTCCATTACCTTTAGAGATAACGCTTATAGAAATATCGGGTCGTATTTGGAACTTGATATTACCGGAACACCATGACAGCTTTATGCACTACCATATACCTGCTTGTGCCATTAGCATCTCTTGGTAGTTATGTATTTCTGAGCTTGTCCAAGCTCACGTTGGCTTTACCATCGCATGTTGAAGAAACCTATCATGGTATAGTGACCGACATCAGTGTTTGGAGTTCTCTCGGCATTGCTTTTGGAATACGGTATTGGTACAGTTAGCGGGCATGTATGTCATATCTTATTTTATGAAAAAGTCTGTAATATACTTATTGGATTTATGTTTTATGATTTTCTGTAACGATGTCCTGACAAAGATTTTTATTTTACGGTTTTAAATGTATTAAAAAAAGAATTTTATTCGGGTTTTACTGTCAGTCGCTCTTGTGATCCTAATGTGACCTCCTAGAATTTGATGTAATGCATAGGTGAGTTTAGGGGTTACACTTATCACCAAAAGTGTTCAAGGACTCTGTCGAATTAAATTTAGATTGGATTTATATATAATATTAATACATTTTATATTTGTCCATGTCTTGTTTAGCTCAAAATGTAAACCTTAAATTTTGTCTAAATCCTCTCATATTTGTAGATGACTAACCTAAACTCATATTCGACATGTTCATATTTTTAATTTTTCACCAAACAATAGTTATGTTATTTATAATTTATTAGTTTTAAGTAATTTTCTTTAATTAAATTTTATTTTTATTCTTTGAGACATGGATAATTTAGTATGTGTTATAATCTTTACGTTATAGTATTGTATATTGTTGTAGATTTAATTTTTGAGAAATAAATTATATAATACATAAAAATAATTGAGAAGGATTCGCTGAGTTAATTTTTTATACACATCCATAAGTTTTACTACAATAGATATTTTCTGAAAACTATACAATACATGATAGAAATATTAGATTAACTAAAAATTTACTTGCATAGTAAATGCAAAGATATTGATAAACTCAGCGGTTGTTCTGTTAAAATGAGTATTTTTTATACACATGTTTTATAAACAAAACTACAGAAACAAACATGTATATTTACTCTTTAAAAAAATAAATTTGAATCCCTAGCCATAAATTTTAAACCATAAATTTTAAACACTATAAATTAAACTCATAAACTTAAAATAAATCCATAACTCATAAAACAAAAAGGGTAATGTAAAGATTACATAACACATGTACTGAATTTTCTTGTCAAAAGATTAATCGTAAAAAATTTATAAAACTGTGTAAAAATTACACTAGTTTAAACTTTAAATCGATCCTTCCTAATTACAAACCTAGAAAAACAAGCTCAAGCATGACTGAGACTTCTTTTGCCATTGGGTTGTAAACAGGCGTTGAGGGGCAAACGGCCGTTGTGAAAAGCTGAAAAATTCAGCTGTCACCAAACACCCATTGGAGAGCAAACCAAATATCATTTGGCGAGGAAATAAGGAGCAAACGGGCGTTGGGAACGCCAACAGCAACAAAAACGCAACTTGGGTCTTAAATGCTAAAACCTGAATCCAACTCATATATTAAATCTAATTTGTTATACCCATCTATTTTTTGATTTAATATTTTTACTCAATTTCTCACAACTTTCGAACATGAGTTCAAACTTTAAGCGAATGATCCGACCCACTTGTCAACTTTTCACATCGTTTTAATCATGTAATTTTTCATAATAATAATAACAATAATAATAACGATGATAATAATAATAATACAAGTACGAAGTAGCAACGAGTTACATTTGAATTTGAATTTTATACGTACAGATGAGCGTAATATTAACGAAATAACCAATGAACTGAACGCAATTTGAATTACTTCATTGCAGATAAAAAGGTAGAGAAAGATGCGTTTTTTAAGGGGGGAAATCTATCAAAAGCAATTTATGATTTACATAAGTCAAAGCATGTAAATAATTTTTGAGTACACAAAGCATGTAAATATAAACATGTACCAAAAGTGTTATATTTAACTTTTAAATGTTTGAACCTGGGAGTGATCTCAGTGATAAAAGATAATATATTTTATCTAAGTGATTTGAATCTCATGTGCGCACGGTGTGTGCCTTATTAAAAACTAAGAAAATTAAACAAATATTATATTGTAATCACATTACCATATTAAAAAAATATTTTTATATTTTTATATAAATCAAAATAATATTATATGTTAATTTTATTTTTTATAAAATTATATAAAATAATTTTTTTTTACAATTTCATCCGCATATGGGCTATTTTGACCCAAAATAAAATAGTGAGAGTTAAATTACTCTAAAAAAATATGAACCAAAGTGACTATTCAATCAAACGTTATGGTATTTTTAACTTTATACTTAAATTAAATAATATTAAACGTTTATATATGTTTGATCGGATGCTCTCCTATATGTTATATTGACAATCGAACTAAACATTTTAAACTTAAGTTCATATCTACATTCTATGTAAAAGGACCTGCAAAAGTTCAATTATTCAAAAATCTTTTTGTTTTATTTATTTATTTATTTATATCATATTTACTAGGTGGTTACCATAGAAGTGAGTAAAAGACAAGACAGATCTTGTGACCGTTTGAAATTCGAATTCAAAAAACCCACCTGAATTCAAAGACACCTAGCTGTGACTTTTGTACACAATCACCCACCAATCAAAATCCCCTCACTCCGTTGAGAAACCAGTCCCCCGATTTTCTGCTTTACACGTGTCATTCTTTCATTGGTGTACTGTGACCAATAAACAACTGCAGCTGATAAATAAAACTCGAAACAGGTCAGCGGTCCCCACACCACGCTCCTAACGATTATCGAGTGGAATCAACGGCTAAGATCTTTCGTTAATTCAAAGTTTCAAATGTTCTTTGCACCGTTAAGGAAATATAAAAACAAGGAAAGGAACATTTCGAATAAAAACCACAACCAAAGTGCTTCTCGCAACAGTCGCTCTTTCGGGAAAAAAAAAAAAGAAAGCTGATAAAAATGTCGTCGCTAAATGGTAGCAATCGGCGATCGTCGTTTTCTTCGTCGACGACGTCGTCTTTAGCCAAACGGCATGCATCGTCGTCGGAGAATGTGGGGAAAGCCACGGCTTCTTTGGCTAAAAAGAGAGTTCCTCTCACTAACATTACCAACCAAAGGAATAGCTCAAGAAGCTCGGCTTCGGCCTCTTCTTTGGTGGGTCTTAAGTCTTAACTTCTTTTGTTTATATATTTGATTTTTTTTTCCTCCATTTCTTTTCTTCATTGTTTTAAGTATTCTTATTTTCCGAGACAAAAGGAGTGTTGAAATGAAGAATTTAGAAGTTTTTGTTTATACATGTTCTTTGAATTTAATGGGGGAATTCAAAGCTTTTCCAATGAACCCGTTTACTATTGTAGGAATTATAAGCAGAACAAAATTGGGCTATCATTATTTTTTCCGTTCATTTCTTGTTTAGAAGCCAAGTGAAGAATTAGAGCAAACTTAATTTTTGATCATAGAACCAAAAAAAACTATATCTGGCAGCTGGTTCTGCTTATAATTAAGTAGAAATCTGTGGTTTTGATTGAGTATGGAACTAATATATATCATTCATGTTTTTTGTTATTGGGTAATCCAGTTTTTAATTTTTGATTTTAAATTTCAAATTTGAAGGTACCGAGTTCAAACAAAATCTCAAAGGCAAGGAAGACACCGTCTGTTACAAATGTAGGTCTCCCAGGACATGTTCTTCCTCCTGTAAACGTAGGTCTCTCCGGACATGTTCTTCCTCCTACAAACATAAGACACAGTTCAGACAGTTCGGTGTTGCCGCCCAAGGTTGTTTCGTCTTTTCCAACGGGAAATGAAGTGTTGTTGCCTCCTCCAACAGTACAGTGTAGCATGGAGTTTTCTCCTAGTAAATCAGAAGGCTTATCATCTGTTTCGATGGATGAGACAATGTCCACGTGTGATTCTTTCAAAAGCCCCGAGGTGGAATACATGGACAACCATGATGTTTCAGCCATTGGTTCCATTGAGCGAAAGACATTCAGCAATCTCTGCATTTCGGACCGTGAAGTAGAAGCAGCAGGTCCAGCATCATGTTCTAAAATAATGTCTTTGGTTCTTGGATTTCTCTTGAAATATGCTCATTTGGTTTGTAATTGATTTTATTGCAGGAAAATTCTGCAGCCGAGATGCTGTTGCAGAGAAGGAAAGTGATGATAAGATGATGGATGTTGATGACAACTACATGGATCCACAGCTTTGTGCAACGTATGCTTGTGATATTTACAAGCACCTACGGGCATCTGAGGTATACGTTTGAAATTTTGATTAAATGTATGACATTAAACACTATTTTGACTAAGAAACACTAGTAAAAAAACATAAACAAATCGGACACACTCGTGTTGGACATATACTTGTATACGAAACATTGGTATAGGATGTTAAAATTCAAACTTCCATAGAGAAGTGTAACCTGTTTGATTCTATTTCTTGAATTTGATCTGCTCCTGAACTTTATTGTTTTCTTTTGGTGTTTCAGTTGAAGAAAAGACCTTCCACGGACTTCATGGAGACAACACAGAAAGACATAAATTCGAGCATGCGTGCAATACTGATTGATTGGCTTGTAGAAGTAATTTCCTGTCTATTTATGGAGTTATATGGTGCCGTCGCCTTCATCCATTAACATTTCCAAGATTCAATTTCAAATGCAGGTGGCTGAAGAGTATAGGCTTGTTCCAGATACATTATATTTGACCGTTAACTACATAGATCGGTACCTTTCGGGGAATATGATGAACAGGCAACGGCTACAGTTGCTTGGTGTTGCCAGCATGATGATTGCTGCGTAAGGAATACCATACTCCTACTTTGTTTTGTTTCTCTCTTTACATTACCATATCCAGGGTTCCCTTTAAAGTATTTCGTGTTGTCACATATATACAAAGCATATTTAGCCCACATAACATAGATTCATATGTAGTTTTTCTAATGTTAACATTATTGTTCAATTTACCAGAAAATATGAGGAGATTTGTGCCCCTCAAGTGGAGGAGTTCTGCTACATCACTGATAATACATATTTCAAGGAGGAGGTCTGGCCTCTTATTTGAACTACAAGTTCCTCGGATGCCACTTTATCAAATCTGAATATACCATTAAAACTTTCTGCCTTAAAACAGGTTCTAGAGATGGAATCATCTGTTTTGAATTACTTGAAGTTTGAAATGACTGCCCCCACTTCTAAGTGTTTCTTAAGGTAATTCTTTTAGCCGGTTGTTTTGAATGTAATTTCTGGTTTCCATGATCTCAGTCCTTATATTAACTTTTTGATCATTCATGTGATATTCAGACGGTTTGTCCACGCTGCTCAAGGGATCAATGAGGTATTACACAAATACTTGTATCATACACTTGCACCTGAGTCCAAATAACATAAGTTATTTCTATTGGTTTTCTACACCTAACTCCTCCTTGATTTGCTCTGGTGTCTGAAATCTGATTAGGTTCCATTAATGCAATTAGAGTGCATGGCCAGCTACATTGCTGAGCTCTCTCTCCTTGAGTACAGTATGCTCTGCTATGCGCCATCACTTGTTGCTGCATCAGCTATTTTCCTGGCCAAATTTATACTTCTTCCCTCAAAGAAGCCCTGGGTATGTTTTCTTCTTCAAAAGACCCTTTTTCTTGACATTACTGTTCTGATCTCTGTTTTATTATGGTGCAGAATTCTACCTTGCAGCATTACACGCTGTATAAGCCCTCCGATCTATTCGAGTGCGTTAAGGATCTTCATAGACTATGCTGTAACAAGGACAATTCGACGTTGCCCGCAATCAGGGAGAAATACAGCCAGCACAAGGTAAAACAAAAGATATCACATCATGTTTCTTTGCTGCTTGAATTTGCATAGCTGAAATGTCTGCATTTTTTTGGCCACAGTACAAATGTGTTGCAAAGAAGTATTGTCCTCCTTCAATACCTTCGGATTTCTTCCACAACTGAAGAAGGCACTTGAGATCAGCAGCAAACCTGTTCCAATTCTTTGTTGGATAAACTGTTCCACACCAGTTCTGAGATGAGTTCACTCGTGGTTCTAAATCAGCTGTGCAGATTTTGTCGAGGACGCCACCGGTTGTGGAAGATGTCAAGAAATTTGATAGTGTCACAAAGGTTACACAAGAGATTCTATCATGCGAATGTTGTAACATCTGTTACGTTGTGTAACGGTCGTATTTTGGAATGTAGGACATGGTGTAAATTATTTATTATCTACTTAATTTTTAAATTTATTTAGTTAAATTGATAATAGTGGTAAGATCGGTTTAGCATTCAATTTAATTTAAATTAATGTTAAATATTACTATAATGCTAGGTACTTGAAAACGGGAAAGTAAAACAAAACGAGATCGATACATAATAAAATATGCTTCCGGAAACGAGATTTAATGTAATTTGATCTTACCTATCCTTACGGACGACAAAAACAAATAATTCACCAAAGACATAAAATTTCTAAAAACGATCATTTTATGTAAAATTTCAATTTTTTCATGAGTAAAATACTTAAATCACCACTCAATTTTGCTCTGTGATTTATTTTGGTCACTGAACTTTCAAAACGATTAATTTACTCGCAAAATTTTATGTTTTGAATTATTTTGATTATTTTAAATTATTTTATTAATATTTTGGTATGACTTGATATATTTTATTATTATTAAATATAAAAATAATTTAAAATAAAAACAAAATAAGTTTTATTGTTATTAAATAAAAAAAGTAATTTAAAGTAAAACACTAAACATTCAAATCCATAAACCACTTCCACTCTCACCGAAATCATCCACCCACTCACTGGCGTCGGCGTCACCCGGCCATTTGTCAGCGTCACCCTTATCCACAATTTTGCACAAATGGGACACTGGGAGAAATGTATATTCTAAAACTATTGAAAGGTTGGCCTTCTTGTTTCACTCAATTTGGTCTTGAATTGCTTTTGGTTGCTGAATTGTCTTTTATTCCCCCTAAACTGGTAATGGTATGATGCCGGAAGCTGCACGCTCTGTTACATCTAGTCCACGGCTGCAAACACCAAAGGGTAAATAAATTAATTTTGTTATCTAACCCCCTATTTGTTAATTTTGACATTTGCATACTGTTCTCATTGTTACAGGGAGCTTATTGAAATAGCGTTCATTCAATACCGTAAATGTCAAACCTAAAATGAAGCTTGTAGATGAGGTTGTTGTTCAAAAACGGAAAAGTGCTAGAGAATATGCATCACTTGATAGCAAGGAGGAACTTGTTAGAATGATGTGCAAATCAATGTCATTTGGATCCAATAACTCTGGACGGCGTCCCATTTGAGCAAAATTGTGGGTAAGGGGTGACGCCGACATCGATGTTGGGTAAGGGTGGAGGTGGCTTAGGGATATGAGTGTTTGGGGTTTTATTTTAAATTATTTTTTATTTAATAATAATAAAATTTATTTTATTTTTATTTTAAATTATTTTTATATTTAATAATAATAAAATATGTCAAATTATACTATAATATCAATAAAATAATTTAAAATGATCAAAATAAATTATAAATTGATCGTTTTAAAAATTTAATGACTAAAATATATCACATAGCAAAGTTGGGTGATGATTTAGGATTTTACCCTTTTTTTTTTTTCAAATGCTCACAACATTATTCAGCTCGCGTCGTTGACAATGACGGCATCATTCAGCTCCTTTGTTATTCAATGAACAATGAATCTTACTCTCCAAGGCAAAATCTGGTCAAAGAAACCTCTTTTATGAAATCCCCCATTTCACATTCACTCTCTTCCTCTTTCTAACTATAGTTAACTCAAGGTTGAAGCTTCAACCATTTCCTGTTTTTCCCCCTATCTTTTGCATTCCGGGACGATGAGTTTCCTGAGACCATGTGCTTTGTACAAATCTCTGATAACTTTCCCTTCTCTAAAATGGATGCCTTGCCAGAGTTGGGGTTTCCTTAGGTGGCCTGGTCTTGATGGGTTCTTTAGGTTCTTAGTCATCGCTCTTTTATGGTCCACGTTTTCTGAGATTCGTTTCATTCCTTCTTCTTCTATGTATCCTACCCTTCGTGTTGGTGATCGGGTCATTGTCGAAAAGGTATAAAAAAAATAAACTTTATTCCTTCATTTCTGCTGATGGGTTTGTTTGTTTAGTAGTGGTTGATTCTGGGATCTTTGCAGCTGTGCTCGGTTTATGGGTTTGTAGCTTTAGAAATCAGGGAAATATGTGGCTGGTTTACCCTCATTTCTGCCTTGCTTCAGATTGAATTCTGTGGATGATCTTGATTTTGGTTAATTATGCTATTGTTTCGTGTTTTTGGAACTTCTGGGTTGATTTTTTTTTTACCGAATTTGCTGAGTACATTGAATAACCTGATCTAGAACGTGATTGAAATTCTTTTATTCATTTGTTCAATGGCTTTCTTATTGGAGAATTTCAGTATTGTTTTGTCCAAAATGGATTTGCTTACCCTGCACTTTCCCAGGAAAAGAACAATATTTAACTCTTGTTATCAAATCATTCGGTTTGCGTGGATGATTCTAGACATTTTACTCCCCAAAGATTAAGATGCCGGATTGACTTAGAGGGAAATGAAAATGACATAAAAATGTCATTTCCAAATTTACATACAAACCCTGTTTTTTCTCTTAATGTTCTTCACATTAATGCCTCTATTATTATGCAAATTTTAGTATCATATGCATCATGAGTGAGATTGACTTGAGAGAAACGATTCTGATTTGCTTATAGGCACCATAATGTTGTTTATTCTCATTTTAGCTCACTTTGTGACTTGTCCAGGCCTCATACTTCTTCAGAAGTCCTGCGATAAATGAGATTGTAACATTTCGAGCTCCAGAACAGGTTTGTTGGTTTTGTATAGCTATGTTACTTGGGGCTTGAGTCTGAGCGTCGAATAAGGGAATGTGTCCAACCCGGGTTTGTTCAATGTTTCCCCCCTATGTTTTTCCATGTTTTAGAAGGGTCCTTAGTCGGTCACATCCCCATTCCATTGCCTGGGTCTGCGCTGGGCACCGGTGCTTCAAGAAAAATGAAGAGTCTAGCAATATAGTGATATAGAAGTTAGAACTACCAAATTGTTAGCAACCGGTTGAAAACCTCATGCTGAAGCATTCTTATCTTGATGTTGCTGCTAGGAGCCTGGATTTAGAAAGGATGCTGTTTTTATTAAGAGAATTGTCGCAAAGGCTGGAGACTTGGTTCAGGTATTATTGATTTTGTTACCATTGTATCTTAATGCAATCACATCTTTTTTATCTCTTCCTGGAAAGTTTCCTTAGCTCTATAGATCAGCACCTAATATCTGCAAGACATTATCTCAATTCAAACTGCTAAAACAATCAAATTGAGGCAATTTTAATGTCGAAGGCTCTTCTTTTTTCTAAAATGTTTTCCTCTAACACTATGCAGGTTCATCATGGGTCACTCTATGTCAATGGTGTTGCACAACAGGAAAATTTCATAGCTGAACGACCATCATACACATCAAACTTAACAGTGAGTCCCCTTTGTTGTCTCTCCATGTATTCTCGAGTTTTCTATCATTTCATTTGCTATTTTGCATTAAATGTGAGTCCCGATGGACTCCATGATGCTGGCATCCGAGTCTCCACTGTTGTTTCATGCTGACTACATTGTGTTTCTTGGATCTGCAGTATGTTCCTGATGGTCATGTTTATGTGTTGGGAGACAACCGTAATAACAGCTACGACTCGCATAACTGGTACATCGACTAGATCCTCCTATTTTTTGTTTTTTGTTTTAATTTCTTCTGTTGTTCAGCTCTGTTTTCTTCTGTTCTTTATGATTCATGATATATGGATATAGTTTAAAACACGCCTTATCCTTGAAAGGCTCCTGCAGAACTTAATGATCCATGAGAGCATCTTCTTTAATGTTTTGATTTGGCTATAATACTCTTTGTTCGTCTTTTTTTATTTCGTTTGACACCTGATTGCATCGATGTTGATCGATAACCAGGGGCCCTCTGCCGGTGGAAAACATTGTTGGAAGATATGTGCTGTGCTGTGCTGTTATAGACCTTCCGACCACCTGTTGCAAGTTCAGGGATGAACTAGAGACAGCCAAACTTTCTCCAGCTCTCGGAAAATCTCATTATAAATGTAATTTAGCTGAAATGTAGATACATGGATTTTGATTCGTGTTTTTCTGTGATCTTGTTGCCTGAATTGGCTTCTGGATGCTATCGATATATAAGCTTGTTTATATGGCTGTAAATCAAATCCTGGACCATAGTTTCATGACTGTGTATGGTTGAGAGTTCGGAAACACTAGTAAAAGTTGCGTTTATTTTATGCTTCTTGAGACGGATCAAGCATTGGACTCGACCCTTCAAGCCAGGTTAGATGAACTGGCAAAACGCAGTTGCAGTTTTAAATAGATTAATGTGAAGATTTGTAATCAAATGGCTGGGGGCTACTTTTGCCTATGTAGTAGTCGTAATTTATCGATTTCGCTCTTATAGTATTTTTGCATCAATTTGGTCCTTGAAGTTGTTGAATTGCATCACCGTTTGCCTCTTGACTAAAACTCTAACCCTAATTTCTAAATCTCAAACCTTAAATCATAAACTCTAATCAAAAATTTTATCAATCTAAAGTGATTATGAAACATAAAAGTATTCTCAAACCTTAATCGGTGATGCAATTTAACTACTTTAGAGGTCAAATTGATACAAAAATACTATAAAAATAAAATTAATAAATTAAGATTACTATAGAGATAAAAGTAACCCTTCACTCTAGTCAAATTATCTCATTCTCCCTCTTTTTCTCAATTTTTTAATGCTAGCAATCAAAGTTAAGAGAGTTAATTAAATTTTATAGTAAATTAATTCAGAGGTGATTGTTTATTTTTTATACAAATATAACAAACCCCAAAATACTACTTAAAATATCTAAAATCAATTTTCAACAAGTTCTTGATGTTTAGACTTAAATGTTAAATTTATATTTTTATTCTGAATGTGTTTAATTATTACAATCGGTATATTAATATTAAATTAATGACTAATATTTGTCGAACTACGGTCATTTCAATTTTTTTTCCTGGTTAGACTTCAGTCACTTGAGGATTGACCATGGTTACTCTACAGATGGAGTCGTGTCTCACATGGCTTAAATTCCTTAAATTCTAATTTTAAATTATAACCTTAAACCTTAACTTTTAATTGTAATTTAGTATAGGGACATCAAAAAAGGTAGAAAATTTTTATTTCAACCTGCACCCATAAAATTATATTGGGTTCGACTTCTCTTGAGAATAAAGTAAATTTTAAAACTATAAATATTTAATCTCTAATTTTTTATTAATAAAATAAATATGAAATATTTTGAAAATATTTTAATATAATGAAAATGTAATTAAAAAGTATAAATGATGGGGGAAAATATTTTTAAAAAAATTTGGAAATCTTAAGTTATATATTTTTATATTATTACTAATATTACAAACTGTCAGGTATTTTCTTACTCTTATCCATTCTACTCCGCTCCTTAAATGTAATCAATTGTTTTTGGACACTCAAACTCGTGCAGAAAAAAGAAGCTCAAAATATCTGAATTAAACGTTACAACGTGAATAATATCAATCTAACTGATACTCAATCTGCAATCATGATTAATGCTAATAATTGACAACAACAGCCAAAATGAATATACGTAAGCAAAAGGGAAAAAAGTATTTAGAACTGCAAACTTAAGTCATGGTGTTGACAAAAGGTTGTGTGGTAAAATAGTCAACGACGCCACCTTTGTTGAAAATATAGGTATCGGAAGAGTCATTAGGCAGTGAGAGCCCATGGTTGCTCCACTCCGCAACGAGTGGTCTTTATAAACAAAAACCATTGCTTCACGAAACAGAAGAACTATCGCAGCTGAGAGCTGACCATTGGTAGGGCAAAAACACAGGCCCCTTTTCCCCCTTGGCCTTTGCTTTGCTTTGCTTTGCTTAGCTTAGCTGCCAACGTTGACTGGCGTTTCAATCAAATCATTGCCCATTTTCCCCTTTGGCTTTTGCATGGGACCTACGTTTACAACGTGTTTTGACTTTCGTATTTACCATCCATGGAGGGAAGGAGGCCGACGTCTCCTCACTTGGTACACAAAGTGGCGGGTTTTTCTTTCAGAGATATGTATTGTGGAGTTTTTTATTTTAAAAAATACGAATATTTCTAGATTATTTTGTGAACTAAGGATGTTTTTTATAAGTCGCGGGGGAGTGTAGAAGACTTTCGGAAGTCATTGTAAAATTCAAACGACTTCTTTTTCGTATGGATGTATGCAGTTGGTGACCGTATAGGGAAGTCGACACGAAATCCCGTCAACTTCACTTTCATTATAGCATCACCTCTAACTCGTGAAATAAAAACACAACCTTCATACTTCATAAAAAAAATCTCAAGTCGTTATTTGGATAAAAAAACCCAAAGTAGTTGTTCTATTTAAAAATTTTGAAAATTGAGATTTAATAAAAAATAAAAAAAATTAAAGAGAAATTTAATTAAAAATATTTAAAAAATTAAAACTTAATGAATAGAAGGATATTGAACGTTAAATTCGGTCTCATGTCATTTTGTATATTGTATTATCAATATGGTACATATTATGTGAAAAAATATATATAAATATTGTATATGACTGAAAATTTATATGATTGAACTTACTAATTAATGTATATTATTGATGAAATCGCAGTTAGAATAGTAAAGTTTGTGTTCGAATTCGTATCTTCTACCACTCATTTACTACCCTCAAAATGACGTGATTTAAACTCATTTAATAGTAATACCGAATAAGATGAAGCAATTCAAGAAGGGGTCCTAATAATGGGAATAGACACGTACACGTAATTTAATCGCGTATAGTACTGTACAATATCAATTCCAGGCACAAGAATGACTCAAATTTGGCATTCGATAATTAATGAGCGAGGGGGATATAATTGCAGTTGTTCAACTGTCACATATAGTAAACGTAAATGTACGAAAATCAAATTTCAATCCCATGGCCAAGACTTCAAAACAAGACCTGGAGTATTTGTTACAATTTAAAATTCGAATCAGTTTCATGGTTGTGTAAATTTCAATGTTGAATTTGAAATTTGTATGTGCATGTCGCCGCATCGATGTGAATGTCGCTCTCCATAGGATAAAGAATTTTCCATACACCAACTCTCTTTATTTGATTTAATAATAATAATAATAATAATAATAATAATATAGGCATATTTGTGTATATTTGATTGACTGGTTTCATGATATTTCTTTCATCCAAATATTATTTACAATATGAGACTAATTAGGTGGTACACTTTTAAAAAATGTTGAATGTAAGTAACATTCAATAATTTGTTAATTAGAGAATTCCTTTCACACTATGCATTAATTAAATACACAAATATGTGTTGGCCAATAAATATACATGCACGTACAGATTTATTCTTAATCTTTTAAAAAGATAAGTAATCAATATTATTTGTCTCAATTAACAACTAGAATTATTGAAGAGTTGGGTAACTAATAGGATATAGTTTAGTATCTTTCGGTGGTGGTTCTGGGTAGATATAATGTGAATGATCATGCAAGGCTGAAAAGATAGAGGATTTTAGAAAGAGTAATATTAAATGCGTGCAAGGAAAAAATATAATACGAGGCTACTAATAAAATATATGAAGAAAGCAAAATGTTGTTAGACACGTTTTTTATTCAAAAATCTCTATACAACGCGCATAACAAATCAACAAATATTTTTTTCATTTTTTAAAAGTATATAAATTAAATCTCTATTTTATCAAAGTATAAGGTCCGACAAAATATTTTGACCATTAAAATCAACAGCTTTGGCTCTGCAACTAAAATCAAATCTAAATATTCTTGGTTATATATGTGCTTTTCAAGGTGTGGGACAAGCAAGCACTTGATTATTCTAATTGTGCTTTTTGGAAAGATGGATTAATTCTCATTCTATCAACCTTTAGAATTTTAGTTTTTAAAAAGCCAAATATTCAACAATTTCAGCTCTACTTAGAGGACACTCTTGACTAGACAATTCCTCAGGTTGGTTTCTTATATTTCGGGTTTTATTTGATTAATTTGTGTGTTTATAAACACTAATTAAACCTTATTAATTTAGTATTAGTCGGTGTCTGATGACAATAATAAAGTACTTGATATTTATGTAAAAGAAATAATATGTAAAAATAATACATTAAATGAGCAAGTATATTTGGCTGGTTGGTCAAATTGCTCACCTTTATTCCCTCATATTTTCTTAGATAATGTGTTCTGTCAAAAAAATAATGCTTTTAAATATAAAAAAAAAACTTTATTTAAATTTAGATATTTTTTTATTAGTAGAAGAAAAAAATGCCGCTCTCTATCTATTTCTCTCTCATTACTATTATTCCATGCATAATTTTATCAGCATAATTATCATTGATCATATTTGAAAAGAATATGATGTTCCAATTAGAAGTTTAGCTTCTCCAATTGATTGATGATGGGTCTCCTACTCTTCCTTCTGGAAAAACAATTTTTTAAATTTTTTTTGACTTTTTTCAGCCTCAATTTTAAAAGATATTTTTAATTTAAAATGACAAAACCCATTAAGCTAACATTAACCTTTTTTTTTTCTCTTTGTCAATATTGACGTGAGTTGTTTTGTCATTTTGTGTGAAATTAAAAATAAAAATAAAAATAAAATTTAAAAGTAATAAAACTATATAAAATATTAAAAATCTGTAGAAATATATTTCAGTTATAAAAATTTAAAAATATAATACTTTTTCGTCAATTTGATAAAAATAAATAGAAATTTAAGGGACAAGAAAGATAGAAAATTAAGAGCTAAAATGATTTTTTTTTTAAATTCGATGGTAAAAAATGTCATTAAACCTAAAACATACAATCTATAATTTTATATGAAAAACTTAAAAGATATACAATTCCTTATTTTATTTTGTAATTTTACTAATTGAACTGATATCATTTAACTCATGACACCAATCTTAATAAAACAAATTATAATAATATATATTGTGAATTTGTATTTTAACTTAATTTTTTTATTTTGTCAAAAAAATAAATTTCGTGTAACTTTTCTCATTATTATAGGGAGAAGCCATAAAGTTTTCTAGTTGTCGGAATAAAAATAAAAAATTGAGGGGCCAAAGAATTTTTGTGTTAAAATCCATTAAATATAATTATTAATTCTTAAAAGGGCCAAAAAGTAATTTTCACATCTAACTGTAGGGATTAGATTGGATTACTAAAACTCTAAAGGGACTAAAATGAATCAAACCATTTGACCAAGTGGTCATGACCCTCAATTATTCCATGTCATTCATATTTATAGTTTCAAAATGTAGAAAGAAAATGAAATATTATACTATACCATTTCATCAATAAATGAAGAAAATGGTTCCAATAATGACTAGGGTTTGAAAAAAAAAGTTATTCTATGTCATTTTCAAATTTATGTTTTGGATAACAAGAGGGATTATTCCGTTGAGAATTAAGACTTTATAACTTACATTTCTTAGGGTATATATAACATAAAAAATAAGTGAATAAAAAAGCTGTATATTTTTTATTATAAAAATATGATTTTATTAAAAGTAAATTATACAAAGAAAATATCAGGTGAGTTTCATTAAAAAATCTCTCTAAACTTAATTGGGAGAAAATAATACTCCACAAAATAAAATACAAAGATCAAACTAAAAGACAACACACGAAAGCCAAATGAACAAAACAACACAAGCGCCACAAAGCTAATGGACAACTTAAAACCACGACGCGAAACCAACACCGTTTTTTGGCTAAAGCATCTACCAGGGAGTTAGCTTCACAAAAGAATGATGAAACACAACCGAATCAAGAATGCCGCAAGCTTCATTAATCAGTCGGAACTACTGTCCTAGACTCTACAGCCGACGACTCTAGTGAAGCACCCATGATAAAGCAACCTGGAAATCAAACTCTACAATGATAGAAAACCATGACACCATTTACAACGTAGAAGAAGAGACAAGGCATGGGCAATCGCTTGCACTTCTGCAACATTAGAATCTAAAATGTCAAGATGACCAAAGAACAAGGTTAAAATACACCCTGAAGCATCACGTAGCACACCCTGCAACCCGTAGATCCCGGTTTACCAATAGTTGATCCATTCGACATTAAACTTTAAAACACATGTCGGCAGTGTCACCCACAAAACTCCAACGCACGAAGAGACTGTCACACACACTCCCTCCCACGGTCGATCCAATTCCAACCTATCTGATAAAATTATATTTTCTTTTTTTAAAAAATATTTTTATTGTTATTTTTTATTTTTAAAAATAATTTACATTTAATGATTTCTGGAAATTGAAAAACATGTTTAATAAATAAAAATAAAAAATGATTTCAATAATGAAAACACCTCTAGACCGGTTACCTGATTTTTTTATATAAAAAATATATATTGAAATTCCACATTGTTAAATAAGGTATAGTTCGACTGTCAAATCACTAATTAACCCAAAATGTCGAGACTTGAGAATTATCTATCCTAAAAAGAGAAGTGTTATTACATAACAACTATCTGGAGTTGTCATTCTCAAAAAAAAAAAAAAAAACTATCTGGAGTAGTCGTAATCCAACAATTTTCATTTTGTGCATTGAATTCCAATTCCACCACTTAGTAGTGGGATGGTCAAAACTGGCAAGCTTCGCTTACCAACAAAACATCAATTTCTCATGCTTATTTGTCCAGAACCTCAACTTCAAATTATATGCTTTAATGTGATATCAAAATATATATTTTTATGTTAAATTCATAATTTTTGAGCTGGTTCTTTTTTTACATTCTAAGGATTAGAATTCAAATCTTGATATTATTACTCCTTTAAAAACTATTAATTAATTCGATCTTAAAGATATTTATCACACTTGACAAAATAAATAGCTCGTTAACTAATAGTTCTTTAAAAAATATTAATTAAACAATGAGTTGAAAATTATAATTAAACCGAAACGTTGATAAAAAAAAAAGTGGGGCCATATATCCGTTCAAAAGCATCTAATTAAATTACATAGAATTGAGTACAATTTCCGCAAGGGGTGTTCTTACGGTTTCTCCAGAAATTTAAGGCTGTCCAATTTCACTTGGAAAATATTTCCATTCATTCGAACCAAAAATCGGAATTAGATGCTATTTGTCCACCGCATGCCATTTTCTTTATTTTTTTAAATAATTGTAGTTTGAGGATAATGAAAATAATTATAACCGATGAACTTCAAATTTTAAATTCGCATTAAGTTATTAACTGTACTCGCGTGAAATAATTAATTAAGTTTCATGTCACAACACCAAATAATTAACTTATTTTCCTTATAAAAAGCTACATATCAATTGGATCAACTATAGTTGGAAAAAATAATTAAGGCATAATACCAAAAAAATTTCTCTAACGTTTGATTGAATTGTCATTTTTGTCCATATTCTTTAAGCAATTTAGCCTTAAATATTTTATTTTGAGTCAAAATGGCATCTATGAGGATGAAAACTATTAATCAACCAACGATAAATGGCTTGAAATGATATGACAAACCTACATGGCAGTGCACATCGCAATAGCAGTGTCATATAGACATATGTTGGCTTTACAGAATGACACATCAATCAAAAATAATTTTATAAAATTATATAAAATATAAAATATTTTTTCTTCTGACGTGTCATTTTGCCAAGTCATTTCAAGTTGTTTATCATTAGTTGACTAGCAGTTTTTACTCACAAATGGGCTATTTTGACCTAAAATGAAACGTTAAGGGCCAAGTTATTTAAAAAAAAAGGCCAAAGTGACAATTCAATCAAATATTAGGGGCATTTTTGGCATTATGCCAATAATTAAATATACATTTGATAACTAACTAAATAGATTCTTCCGAATTGATATAAAAAGAAATTTTACTACCAAATTGATATATGAACTAGATATCTTCTCTCAAGTTGGTACTTAACTTTTTTTCTCTCAAATTGATATCAAAACTTATACATTTTATCAATATGGTTCTAATTTAAAATAATTCAATAAATTTAACCTTATATATTTAAAAATCCTATCAATTTACTCTTTATTTTTCTTCTACAAATGGTAAAATAATTTTCTCGTATAAAAAATTAACAATAACTTCTTGTTGTTTTATTGTATAATGTAGTTATCTCATTGTTGTTTTGATCCATTAGGCGTGTTTGATTTGAAAGTATTAAAAATGACTAAATTGATGAACTTTTTAAATATGAAGGGTTAATTTTATTGAATTATTTCGAATTAAGACTAAATTGATAGATTGTATAATTTTTGGGATTAAATATGTTAATAAAAGTATCAAAATAGTGGATGGATTAAAGTTTGGGTACCAAATTAAGAATAAAATTTTGTTAAGTGCCAACTTAAAATAAAGTGTTTATTTTATCAATTTAAAAGCAAAAATTCTTTAAATACCAACTTAAGAAAAGATGTCTAATTCAAGTACTAAATATATATTTAAACCTTAGAAAAATGATCATTCAATTAAAAATCTCTTTATTTTTATTAATTATTTCCGCATTTTAAAATTTAATGGAAAAAATAATAGTTTCAAGCATTTTTTAATATTTTTAAAATTATTCAAATACTAGAAAACACCTTTGCTCTTAATCAAGGTGTCTGCTCCGTCGATGCGAAAATTTAGAGTTCGATTCTCGTTCTAGGTGTATAGTAACCTTTAAAATTTATGGTCAACGTCTATTCATATATAGGTCAATAGAACACGAAAGAATTAGCCATTAAACTTACTCTGTGGACACCTTGAAAAATTAGAATACTAACTTGCTAGTTGAGTGCAGGGGCGGATCCTTTAAATGACTAGTAGGGCCATGGCCCCCAAAAATTTTGGAAAACTTGAATTTTACCTCTAAATTTTTTCGGAAATTTTAGAAAATTTTAATTTGTCCCCTCAAAATTTTAAAAAATTCATATTAAGCTTTAAATTTTAAATATTTTGTTTAAAAAACATTTTTAATTAAATTCTCTCTCAATTTTTTTAAAAATTTTCACTTAATGAAAATTTTCGCTTAAACTTCTAATTTTTTCAAAAAATTTAAATTAACCCCCTCAAATTTTTACTCCAAATTTCCCCACCAGTTAGGTGTAAACCGTGGAATCTGATAGTATAGACGTTCTAAAATTGGTGCATGAGGAAGCCCATGTTGTTACTTTAAAACCGTCACGAATGGATCAAACGGTTCTGAGTGTGGTCGTATTTCTTAATAAATTTGACTTATTATATAATTTAAATATTTTTTTATATTTTTATTGATGATTTAATTTTGTATTTTTGCATCCAAAATTTTTTAGATAACTTTTAATAAGTTTATATCTTTGACATAAAATTATGTTTTCGTTTTTTTTGTTAGCCGGACATGGAATTAAACAAATCTTGCAGTGGAAATAGTTATAGATATTAAAAAAAAAATTTTGAGTGATCATGAAAATAAAGAAAAAGCAGGAACCTTATTCCCCTTCAATAAGGATGGAGGAGAAGCAATGACCAACAGAATTTGAATGAAAGGTGGTCCTTTAAAGACAACATTTAATTAAACTATTAATTATTCTTACAATTGTTCTTCCCTCCCACTATATAAGCAACCCAGATTTCATCATTTACACTCACAACCAATTTTTTTTTAAAATAAATGTACAATTTTTAAAAATCTCTCTTCTAGCTCTTGTGATAGGACTTCTTGTTGGCAATCTATCCTTTTAAAGGGGTGAGGGTTTCTAAGGCACAATAATGAAGGTATGATTGAATTAATTAAGCTCATTTTGTTTTGTAGTTTAATTAGCTAAATTATCATATCATTTTGTGCATTAAGTAAAGATTTTTGCAGATAACTACAACAATCACATCAATAAAAAAATAGTAATATTAACAGTGTGATATATTATCATCTTTTCTAGACAAATTTGAGAAAGAGGAAAAAGAAAGAAATGGTTGATGGGAAATTAAACATTCATTCATTTCAAATATCGTTTGTCTGATTCGATAATTTTTTTTTATAAAATTAGAATTACTTCATCTAATCCAAATTACTACTTACAATAAAGAATATTTAAATCTAATTATGCAAAAAAACATTTATATATTAATTTAGTGCTAATTAGTTAGAGTTTTAATAATTCACAAAACCTATGCATGCTAGAAGTTAACCATGAACTCTATCGGATTTGGAACACAGTAACTATATTCAAAAGATGGTATTATTTAGCATAAAATCCAGAGATAGCCTAATTCTTCGGCAAGACAACAGGTCTAGAGTGTGGTTAAAAGACAGTAAGTTTCGATACTTGTTTAAAAATTTAAAATACAAAACATTTTTGTAACATTTTATGTTATTTTTTCATATTTTTTAATAAGTATCGATGTTTATTTTATAAGTATCGATACTTCTCAAAAAAAATATAAAAAAAATCATCCTAAAATATTATAAAAAAGCCTAACATTTTTAAAATTTTAGATAAATTTTAAAATTTATACTCTATATCTGCCGCACCCATACATAATTCTTTAAATTATTACGGCATATCTATATCTACACCTACAACACTTCCAAACAAAAAACAGTGAATCAGGGAGTCTCTGTATGGATTAAACACTACAGTGCTGCAAGAAACTAGAAAGTGCAGTTATGTCTCATCGTTGGAATCAGAAAAGGTTAACTGAAGCCTGTAGGAAAGTGCTATGCCGTGCCTTGTTTGTGGAGTAAACACAAAGATTGGCCGGAAATTTTTGTGATATTTTTTGTATTTTTTAAACACAGAAAGAGAGACAAATAAGCTGAGTTAATAGGTTTGACTAAACTGAGTTGCCTCTGGGGCCAAGACATTGAATGCATACCAGTCTATGTCATTTACACCACGTGCTATTCTCTGCAACCCTTTTTTCTGAATCCACCAACCCACCTACAGCAGCAGCGCCTATATATGGACTCCACCCCCATTGCTCCTTAAACCCCAAATTCAATCCACCCATAGCTTTGGGGGGAGTGTTCAAAGACTCTACTTTTATTTATTTACAGTGTGCAAAATACGGGCTTAATTTTTGTTGGGATTTTCTTTTTTCTTGCACAAAGATGGGAGACGACGGTGCTGGAAGAAACCACCTTCACAACCACCAAGCTTTCGACCTCTCCATTGGTGTGCTTCCACAAGCTGGCTCCAAATGCTTTGACGACGATGGCCGTCTCAAGCGATCCGGTACGGTTCCACCTGCAAGTTTTATGATTCTTTAAAATCCACTTGGAATTCTTCAAAAAGTCTTAATCTTTCACTGTTTTCGGCTTTGCCAGGAACCGTATGGACTGCAAGTGCTCATATTATTACTGCAGTCATTGGCTCTGGGGTCCTATCCCTGGCTTGGGCCACGGCTCAGCTGGGTTGGGTGGCTGGTCCGGTAGTGATGCTTATGTTTTCTTTCGTAACTTACTACACCTCCAGTCTTCTTGCTGCTTGTTACCGCTCTGGTGACCCTGTTAATGGCAAGAGAAACTATACTTACATGGATGCTGTTAGATCAAACCTTGGTAACTTTCACTTCCATTACCAAATTGGGTTTTCTTTTTTTTAAATCTTCTAATCTTTAACATCTTTGTTTTCTGCTGTTACTTTTGCAGGAGGGTTTAAAGTGAAGATATGTGGGTGGGTTCAGTACTTGAATCTTTTTGGAGTTGCTATCGGATATACAATTGCATCATCAATTAGCATGATGTGAGTTCCCAGCTTCATGCTTGTTGTTTTAATGGGAGAATGATTGGATTTTCTTGCATTTATTTGGGGGCTAAATTCTAAAATCTGTGTGTGTTTTGATATATAACAGGGCTATCAAAAGGTCGAATTGTTTCCATGCGAGTGGTGGCAAAAATCCTTGCCATATGAACAGCAACCCTTACATGATTGCTTTTGGTGTTGTTGAAATCATTTTCTCTCAAATTCCTGACTTTGATCAGTTATGGTGGCTTTCCATTGTTGCTGCTGTCATGTCTTTCACTTATTCCATAATTGGCCTTGTCCTTGGTATTGCTAAAGTTGCAGGTATTTACAGCTTCGTTGTTTCGATTCTTCATTTTTCTTTAACTATCCATGTCCCGATACTTTTTTCGAACAAGTATAAAGTGTTTTTGTTTGGTTAATTTGCCAGAAACTGGGAAAATCAGGGGAAGCCTGACAGGGATAAGTGTTGGGACTGTGACTCAAACCCAAAAAATATGGGGGAGTTTCCAGGCACTGGGAGACATAGCTTTTGCCTATTCTTACTCCCTTATACTCATTGAAATTCAGGTATATATATATATATATATTTCCCTTTACTCTAATAACTTGTTTTCACTCGATAAACACATAAGAATTTGTTGAAGTCAAAAACAATATGGTGATTTTATTACAGGACACCCTCAGGGCTCCACCAGCAGAATCAAAGACAATGAGAAAGGCAACATTAATAAGTGTTGGAGTGACAACCTTGTTTTATATGTTGTGTGGTTGCATGGGATATGCTGCTTTTGGAGACTTGTCCCCTGGAAACCTTTTAACTGGTTTTGGATTCTATAACCCATTCTGGCTCCTTGACATTGCCAATGCTGCCATTGTGATCCACCTTGTTGGTGCATATCAAGTTTACTGCCAACCCCTTTTCGCCTTTGTCGAGAAAACCGCGGTGGAGAAGTTCCCGGACAGTGAATTCATTACCAAAGATATCAAGATCCCGATCCCGGGTTTCCGCCCTTACAATCTCAACTTGTTCCGGTTGGTTTGGAGGACGATTTTCGTGATCATTACAACGTTGATCTCCATGCTCCTTCCTTTCTTTAATGACATTGTTGGACTCCTCGGGGCACTTGGGTTTTGGCCATTAACAGTTTATTTCCCGGTTGAGATGTACATTTCACAGATGAAGATACCAAAGTGGAGCACTAGATGGCTTTGCCTTCAAACCCTTAGCATTGCTTGCCTTATTATCAGCATCGCAGCAGCAGCCGGTTCGATTGCCGGAATTGTTCTCGATCTCAAGTCGTTTAAGCCCTTTTCGACAGCCTACTAGTTTGGCAGAATCGAGCTGGTATGGTCATTTACACCATAGTGGACAGCGTTTCAAAAAGGCAAGGGAAAAGTAATCTTTTAGGATAAAAAAGAAAGGTCCATGTTCATATGAAGCCAGATTCTGTAGTTGTTAACTACCTTACGTTCAACAAAAATGGAGGCCATTGGTCACCATTTCAACTTGTAACTTTTCATATCACTCGATCCAAATGCAAGAAAAGAAAAATTCGAACACAACTTGAAGTTGTGTGTTTGGAATGATTGAAACTTGAAAGTAAAAGACAAAAGAAAGAGAACTTCCATTTTCCCTGCAATATAGCAAACTCCATTAACACCAACACCATTGGAAGTTGCCCATTTCTGTTCAACAGTGAAACCAGCTTGTCTGCAAACAGAGACAAAAGTCTTTTCTGCATCTACATGTCTGACCTGGCAATAAAGTATGAAATAAAGATTATAGAGATGAGTTGCCGAGCTTGAGTTTAATACAGTCCAGTAAGCATATGTTTAAAATTTCAGTATGTATACTTTTGTATTATTTTAATGGCCCTGGCCACAAGGATCAGATTCTTATTATGAATCAGGGGGTGAAAGGAAGCTCACTTTCAATGGAACAGATTGAAGCACTTCAACCCTGGGAAAAGCCACAGATTTTAGAGTTATTAAATGTAACGGGCCTATTTTATATATGAGTAAAACTCAACGTTCTAATGTTAGTTTAAGTAAAACTACGACGTTTTATATTTGAGAGATAAAACTTTTTTTAGCTGAATTTTGACTATCGATCGTGCAATTACTCATTTTTGTTCAGATATAATAATATTATATCTTATTATTATAATAAAAAAACAAATTAAAATTAAAAAAGGAAGGAGTGGACGCATGGCGTCCACGTCACCCTCCCCCATTTGCTTTGCCTATAAAAGGCGAGGAGGCAGCTATGGAGGCCACAAGCAACAAGGGAGCAAGCTGGGCAATGCCTTTTGAGAACAAAATTGGGAGAATAATTCCGTTTAGATTTTTATTTAGGGGTATGAGATTGTTCTACCAAAAATTTAGAATCTAGGCCAAAAAGTACAGATCAGGACCTTGCCAAGTGCTCTTGACGTTCTGGGACCTCGCCGTGTGGAGGTGGCGAGGTGCATGGAAAGAGTCGTTCGGCTCAGCTGGGCAGGCTTGCATCCAACCACTGCCATGACACTCAGCTTGACTGAGTTGGTCAGAATGGGACCTCGCCGTTTGAAGGTGGCGAGGTGCTGTAGACGTCAGACCTGCATGCATGCATGCACACAGACCAGCTTTCACGTGAAAGCTGGTCACTCAAGCCTTAATATTTTTTTGTACATTATTTGTATATACAGGCTGTCATATATAGGAGTGTGTGTATGGAGTGTATAGAGAAAAATTGAGAATATAAGAAGATTACAAGTGTATAAGGGTTAAGAAGAGAAATTTTAGAGAGTTATAATTGCAGTATATTTGAGAGATTTTTAATTGAAAATTTTGGTGATATTTTTTGAAGATATATTCGAAGACGGTGAAGATTGTTGAAGTATATTTTTTTGTAGATCTTCTCGGTTTCTCAGAAGTAAGTAAGCAAAAACTTTTAATTAATTTGTTGTTATTTTTTAATTATAGAGGGCTTGTAGATTTTTTTGTGTTCAATATATTCGAATGATAATTAATTTTTTATTGTTGAAGGCTTTAGAGCACGTATACACGATTTCTCGTCTAATCCGATAACTTTTTGTATTTTTTAAATTTATATTCTCATAGATCAAAATTTTTGAAGTTAATACATTTTTTGGTAGTATATATATTCGAATAATAATTGTTTTGCAGATCTGCAAATAGAAAATGACATCTGGAGGAGTTTTGTTGTACTGTGACCATAAGCACATTTCATCTCATATTCATGAAGAGCAAGTAAGTAATTTAAAATTTATTATGTCATGTGTAATACGAAATAATTTATTAGTATAATAAATTAATTATAAGGTGTGGATCATAGCATCTGCCGTCGAGGAGTGAAGATCAAGGAACCTTCTAATCGTATAGTTTATTACCTACAGCGCGCCAGTTTTTATAATGCTTCATTTCTCTGTGGATTTAAGATAGTCCCCAGGTTAATTACCGCATCGATTGAACGGTGGAGACTAGAGACTCGCACATTTCATTTTCCATTTGGCGAATGCACAATAACTCTGGAGGATGTAGCAGTACAGCTTGGTGTCCCAACAAATGGGAAGCCGTTGGTTGGAGAAGATAAGTATAATGCATTTGAGCTTTGCATGCAGTACCTGGGCAAAGTTCCTCCTAAGTCATGTGTGGGCGGTTTACGTCTCAGAAGTTCATGGTTGCAGGGGGAATTTATTGTAACAGATGGATATGGTCGCCAAGAACTTGAGTGTGCAACTCGAGCGTATATATTGCAACTTATTGGTGGGGTATTGATGCCAGATACATATGGTAATATGGTTCACACACAATATCTACTATTCTTGGCTGATTTTGATACAACTGCTACATATAGTTGGGGATCTGTAATATTGGCATTCTTGTACCATGAAATGTGCAAGGTCGCAATTATGGATGGTGAGAAGAAGAATTCAGATATGGGTAGATGTCAAATCTTATTGCAGTCGTAGACGTAGTATAGGCTGCCTTATCTAACGCTCATTGTGGAAGTACCCATACCGATAGAGTTTCCGCTTGCTAGAAGGTAATATTGTGATTATAGTCGTATATGGTTATTTTATTGATCTAATATTTATCTACAATGACTTAAAAATATAAGTTCAATATCTTTGCAGATGGAGACATAAGTTGAAGAATACGGGGTGGTGCACAACATTGTTAGAGATATAAGACAAAAGATCCAAACAATAGGGAAAATCAAGTATCATAATATTATTTTTAAATTAAATTTTTGCTTTGTATTTTTTTTAAGTAATATGTTTGTTTGTGTATGCATATTAAATTTGTGTTTTATAGTTTATTTGGCAGCCGTATGCGAATGACACAATCAAGGCTTGCCTACTAGACGTTATGCTTCAATGTTCATCATTCTGGGGTGCAATTGTACCTTTTGATCCATTTTTCTATTGTTGAGTTTCATTGTGCTAACAGAGTGTTGCGGCAGTTCAACTTCTATCAACTCATTGCTAAAGCTCCACCTGAACCTATTCATATTGTTCATAGAGGTAGATTCAATGAGAATTAAACTGTGAAGCAAGCCAATTTCATTGAATAGTGGGAGAAAAAATGGACGCGGTGGGATGATAATTTGAGTCAACTTTAAACTAATGATTTTGAATTTAATACAGAGTACTATTTGTAGTTTTCGAAAAATGGAAAACTGTTCATAATATCTCTCGAAGATGTAAATAAATGGCTTCAAGATCCGCGATGCTCAAGACACGTACACTTCTCATCCGAGTTTGGTCAGAGTTCTCAAAAACCAACAGACGAACCAAACTTGGATTGTTTTACAGGTTGGCATTCTTCGTGGTCTCTGGTGCAATCCCAATCCCCCCTATACATGTAAGCACTAATCCTTGGGAAGAACCAATACAACACGGGTATCCACCATTTGGTAATGTTTCGAAACAATCACTAATCAATTTTCCAATTGGTGGAAGCTCATCTTCTCAGCTTACTTACAATGATGATGGAGGATACATACCACAATTTCAGTATCCTCAAACATCCGTATATGGGGAAGGTATGGGTGTTGGTAGTATGACATCTCTGTTGTCGGCTACTACCATTAGCAGCTCGTCATTTCATCCGGAAGATATGTATGGTACACCACCTTCTATGCAAACGATAGATAACTAATTTGTCAACGATGAGCAGACTACGGATCAACCACGAAGAATGGTTCGAGCCCCTAGGCGGTACGATCAAACATCATCCTTCCACCTGCAGGAATTACCAATGAGAAATAGGAAATAGGGTTTATTTATTTGTAATATATTTCTAATTTTGCAACTCAATTCACTCCAAATTGCAATTTTTTTTCAATTCCAACCAATTCTAATTTATTTTTCCAATTCATCAAAGTAAAATTCAAATTCAAATTAAAAAAATTAATTTTCTAAAAAGTAGTCAAATAGATAAAAAAAAAAACGAACCCACTGTCAAATTAAAAAAACAATTCATTTCATTCAATGAATATTTGTTTCAATTTTGAATATTTGTGGTAATTGGGTATTTTATGTTATAACACGTATTTGGTTTTGATTTCATTTCGATATTTAAGTTCTTTTGTTAACATTATGCCAAGTTGCCTATAATTTCATTATTCCGAATGTAAACATATTTTATCTACTCTGATTTGATTATTTTGAAATTGTCTTGAGATTATATAAGTTCGCTATTCTGAATATTTGTTTCAATTATTTTTTAATATTTTTGTTCGACATTTAAGTCTGTTCTTTCATTTTGGTAATCAAATTTAAATTCCAACTCAAAATTTACATTAACACGAAATCTAGGTTGATGGTCTAGCACGATAGTTGGAAAGATTGGATTTGTTCGAACACTTGTTTCTTGTATGACCCAATTCCAATTCCAATTAAAATGGTTAATTTTGGTTTGAATATTAACTGTAAAAAGGGAAGGTTAATTTTGGTTCGAATATTAACTATAAAAAATAGTTAATTTTGGTTGAAATATTAACTGTATATTTTTTCGGACACTTGTTTTTTGTTAATATTTTGGTTCGATATTTAAGTTCGTTCTTTAATTTCAGTATTCAAATTCAACTCAAAATACAAACATGAACGAGAAAAAAATGTATTTACATTACCATAAAATGTACATTAACACAAAATTTAGGTTGATTGTCCGGCACGATAGTTGGAAATATTAGATTTGTTCGGACACTTGTTTCTTGAATGACCCCATCTCTTACAAATAATACAATGTTTAACTTGAACTCCCCCTCTCTATCATCCGGATCATCTATATTCGTATGAATACGAATGGATATCGGTCAACCCTTCAGCTTTTTACGAAGCTTTGGATTTGGTAACCATTCTTCGTATATTGGCTCTACCAGCCAATAGTCTTGGTTCGGGATCGTGTTGAATCGAATTCTGTATATATTTTCCATATTCTCTAATTTATAACACTCATTCGCAAACCCGTAAGGGTCGAGACGAAAATGCAAACATGCGGCGTGTGCGTGAGAGCAGGGGTATCTAAATGCTTGGAATGCATCACAATCACACCATCTCTAAAGAAGGTTTACGGTGAACATTCTTTGCTCACCTCAGACCTTAGCTTCGACAAAAAATTCAAAACCATATGGGTCGAATGTTCTAACTCGCATAGAGGTGGCTTGGACTTGAAGTTCGATCATTCTATCCTGCAGGGTTTGAGATCAATTTTATTTGTTGTTTATCCGAGCGTTAACTTCTTGCCCTTTGTCGGACCACACTTTACCCAATCTGAAGTAAGTCCCATACACAATACTTGCAATTGAGAGATGGTGTGTTCCTTTAAGCACCGAGTTTATAGCCTCTACAAGGTTAGTTGTCATATGGCCATAACTCCAACCTTCATCATAGGCTTGTGACCATCTTTCCATGGGTATGTCATTTGCAAAATTAAATACATTCTGACCTTGCCGCTTCAACCTGTTTACCCTCACATCGAATTTTAGCTGAACTAGTTTATACCCTATTTTAAAAAATAAGTTAAATAAGTCAATAGAATCAACTCAAGAAATTTACTAATTTTTATAAACAACGAATAACAATTTACATGTGCCTAAAATCTCTTTTCAGATCTAATTGTTTCTGAAATGCTTCTTCGCATTTATCGCAATATGCCATACTGTAGCGATGTTTTTTTCTCGCTAAAAAAAGATGTGTTTTTTGTTTTTTTTGGGAAATATTTTATTTCCGCGTGGGATTTTAGAAAACCCGCATTTTATTTAAAATTGGAGTCGCCACCAGCCACTCAAGGTGGACCGGACACCGTAGAAAACCAGAGATTTAAAATTGATGGGTTCGGGAGTCGGTTACGGATGGGGAAGGATTAGCACCCCCACACCGCCCAAAATTGGTACTTTTATAATTACCGCTTTATTAATATTAAACTTTCCGAATTAAAGTGACGATTAAAATTTGGTTATAAGTGCGAGTAAATTTTAAAGGCCCCGTTATTCGAGAGTAAACGTCCAACCACTATCACTACGCCTGATACTGGCCCCGTTTACGCTCGAATAAAAGGGCACCGCATTGACAAAATATATGTTTGTTATACAAACTTAAAAACACATGGCAAATATGAACAAATATAATGCGATAAAAATATAAACAAATAAGAGCATAATAAAATATTAATCTAACATAAATAAAATACTAATCTAAAACATACATACATACATAACTATTAATTTAACCCATAATTAAAAATAAATCTAACATAAATAAAATACTAATCTAAAACATACATACATACATATTAATCTAACTTATAAAAACATATCTAACATAAATAAAATATTAATATAAAACATAAATTTAAAACATATTAATCTAAAACATAGATAAACATACAAATTAAAAACACAATTTTAAATCAACTACTACTTCATTAAAATATAAAAATTACAACATAAATAAAAAAAGAAAGAAAATATACCTAATTAGGTGTTCGAATGACGAACCCAGACTGGACCCCACCGAGATCTACCACGACCTCTCCAAAAATATTAACTAGATCGGACCTAAAATAGGACCCCGATCGAACCGGTTAGGACCGAGGATATTACCCCGGTCTTGGGCTAGCCGAATTGGCCTGCCCCGATTCAAATTGCAATTGTTGCAATTGCTTTGCAATTTGCAATTTCCAATTGAAATTGCTTTTGCAATTCAAGTTTTGCTTGCTGCAAATTGCTTCCAATTTCTTGCAATTGCCATCTTGCTGCCTATTTATAGAGGGGAGGAGGGTGACGTGGAGCCTTGTGCTCCACTCCCCTCCCCCCTTTTTTTTTTATTAATTTTTTTTTTTGCTTTTTTGCTTTTTTTTTTATTAATTTTATTATTATTTATATATATTATTACAATAATACTAAAAATACTAAAAAACCCGTACAAAAATGAGTGATTACACATACACAATAGGCTGGATATGCATGTTGAGGCTTCCATAAACTCTCCTCTCTGTCAATTATTGATAAGAGCGCAACCCCCTATCAAAAATCATGCAAATCCATCTTATTTTACTACATGGTTACGTAGATGTTTCAAAAAGAATTCTCATCCATCCACGTCTTCCTTTTCAACTATGGCAAAGGCAATTGGGAATATATTATTGTCTCCATCTTATGCAATAGCCACGAGTAATATATGACCGTACTTCCCATATAGCCAGGTATCATCCACTTGAATCATGCGTTTGCAGAATGAGAACCCTTCAATGCACGCATTGAACGCCCAAAACAACTTACTAAATATTCTTTTACCAAGAATTAATTCGCCTTCTAAGTTGAACGCCGATTTTGTTTCGTATTCTACCATGGTTCCCGGGATGAATATTTGCATTGTTCGTAAAAGATCTGATAGCTCATTATACGATTTATCCCAATCACCATACAGTTGTACCATCGTCTTCTGCTTTGCTATCCACGCCTTGTAGTAAAATGGAATATATCCAAGCTGAGTCCAAATTGATGCTACTAACACTACAATCGAAATTCTTGGTTCCTGTTCAACCAATGACCTGGTGTAAGCACATATTAGATCAGAGTCTAAATTAATGTGGTCTTGTGATAAAGCCATATTGGAACAGGTTTGCCGCTCAATGAACCGCGGCGCCTCCCACATCTGACTCCTCTTCTTGTATGAAATTCTTACCCACCAAGGACATTTGCTCTTCCAATGAAGACACCTTACACAATAGGTAATTTTATTAGACTTAACAACAGAAAATGACATATGGCATTTGATGCAGTGTTCCTGAACTGTCAGCTTGGCATCTTCTTTTGTTTCAAATTCAGCCTTCAATATCAATTCTCAAAAGTTCGAAGATGATGAAGAACTAAATACGTGGGATTGATGTTCCAGATCTCGCATTGCAGTATAGTCCACCTCATGTTACGGGCTGCTGGAGGTTCATAGGCTGGATAAATGGGTTCGACTCTAGTTTAACATAACCCCAAATTGGCTGCTCATCTTCAACATTTATACCATTACCCTGAGACGCATCTGTCATAACAACATCAACATCATCAGCATCGAGCAAGTGCACGTCATCATCTTTTGTAATAGGCACAATATTTTCTTCATCCTCACTAAAATCATCAAGCGATTCGCCCCAACGACCAACTGTGGGTTCAGTGTCACAATATGTTGATGAACTCATTCTCTGTAAATATACAAAAAAAAACATAAGCAAAGATTAAAATTTTGTTTTCTTATTAAAATTTTAAAAAAAATAAACGGCAAATGAATTACAATTTTGAAAATACAAAACTTACCGGATTCGATGAGAAACCGTGTAAATGTGCTCTAAATCCTTCAACAATAAAAAGTAATTATTATTCGAATATATCTTCAAATACAAATTTTCAACTCAAACTCTCTCAAATACACTGCAATTCAAACTCTCTCAAATTTTTCTCTTCTCAAATACTCGTAATCTTCTTCTTTATACATTCTTATATAGGCCACACAAATATGTAAAAAAAATTAAGGGCTGAGTGACCAGCTTTCACGTGAAAGTTGGTCTGTGCATGCAGCTGACACCAACAGGACCTCGCTACCTCCAAACGGCGAGGTCCCACTCTGACCAGCTCAGTCAAGCTGAGTGCCATGGCAGTGGCTGGATGCAGGCCTGCTCAGTTGAGCCGAACAACTCTTTCCATGCACATCGCCACCTCCACATGGCGAGGTCTTGGTGGGTACTGTAGTTTTTGGCCTAGATTCTAAAATTTCGGTAGAACAACCCCATACCCTTAAATAAAAATCTAAACTGGATTATTCCCTCAATTTTGCTTCCCTTTGAGGCTTGACAGCAGTGCTCTCACCGGAGAATTTTTATTCCCGGATGGTTAAATCAATTATTTGATCGGATGTTCTTTTTGAGGTTTGAGATTTGGATCATGGTTAGATGATGTGAAGCTCTCGGTGGGGGTCAGTCGAAGATCTTCATTCGAGCTTTTAGTAGGGTAAAATTTGATCTTTATCTTTGTATTTATTTTAATGTTGGTTTAGATATAGGGTAATATATATTTTTTATGTATTTTTATTGGTATGTTTTTATAATAAATATATTTTCTATACCATGTTTGTATGTGTATTTAAAGTTGTATGAATTGTTTACATAAATAAAATATATTTATATATACATTTGCCATTAAAATTTCATATCTATGTTTATGCTTCCATTTATGCATATTAATTGTACATACATATATTTGTCACATATAGTTTAGGTCTTATTATTCTGGTATCTCAGTGGGAGTGTCATCCCGGTTTTCGGGTGTCATCTTCTTAGGTACTGTGAATACCGAGGCATTTTATTTTTATCATGTATGCATACATTTTTAGGGATTAAATTTTAAATTAAACTGAATTTTAGATATTCTTTGCATTTACGATACGAACACTTAGGTACTAATTTTGGGCGTTGTGGGGTGCTAATCATTCCCCACACGTAACCGACTCCCGAACCCTTTTTAAATCTCTAATTTATATTTTTCGGTGTCTGGTCTACCTTATCCAAATGACCGGTGACGACTCTAAATTTTATTTCAAAATACGAGTTTTTTAAGAATTATCCTCTTATATTATTTTTAATTAAAAAGGGGTTTTTCAAACAGCCCAGGTTTAAAATATCGCTACAGATCGATTGAATGAAAAATATTTTAATCTTCCTCCTTTCTTCCGTTTCTGCCCTTGAATATTCTACTTCTCTTATTTCTACTCTATTCTTTCTCCTTCCTCAATAAAAAATCTTCTTCTTTAGTTTGTGTTGTTACATTAAAATAAATAGGCTTACTCAAAAAATCTAAACTATACTTCTTTTAAAAATATATAAATTATTTTTGGGTGAATATTTGATACATTGTTAGTGTAAAAAAATTACACAAACATACATATTTTCAAGTTAAAATATAAATTTTTAATCCTAAAACTCTAAATTTTAAATTATAAATTTTCAACCATAAATATTAAATTAAAACTCTTATACCCCTAAATAACTTCGCTTGTATTTTCTTATCACCAATTTATAAGATTAGTTGAGATAAATATTTTTAAGTCCAATTGTTATTTCAGTCAAATTTTTAATTAAAATGACAACCGAATTTATGTTATGAAATAATAATTTAAATTTTTTTATTAAAAATAATTTAAATAATTACAAGAAAAAATACTTTAGGCAATTTTCCCGTTCTAAGCCAAAATAAATAGTAACCTGTTCCATCTAAAAAAATAATTCCATTGGGTGGTGAAAGTTAAGCGGCGTAGGTGGAGAGGAGTGGCCCAGCCGCCAAGTGGAGAGTTTTAGGAGCCCGTGAGAGTGGTAGGCCCTGCCATATTAATGGGTTGTTAGTGTTGTCATCAATTGGTCCACTTTCCCTAACAATACTAAAAAATTTACAACTTTCATTTCATTTCCCCCCAGGTTAGTTGGTTGCATTTGCTCACATGATTGTTTCCCGGAAATCTCCAACATTAGAGGCATTCTACGGGTAAAATACAAAAGATGCCCCAACGTTTACATGTTTTATTATTTGGTCTCTTATTTTTTTTAAACAGATAATCTTTTAATATTTTAATTTAGTCCAAATAAGTCTTTGTTAGATAGAAATTGTCAGTCAACTTACGGTCAACGACTGATTTTGACTGAACTTGCCACGCGTTAAAATCTACTGACGTGGCATGTCAAGTTTAATTTTTTTTAAAAAAAATATTGTTATACCCTTTTTATGGTGACACGTGGCTAACTATCATGCTGACACGTGGTCGAAACGGATGATGACACATAACGAATATGATGTTGACACATGACAAATATGATGCTAATACATCAACAAATTTTAACATGCGGCAAGTCCAGTCAACATCAGGTGTTGACTGGCAGTATCTATCCAACAAAGGTATATTTAGACCAAATTAAAACGTTTGTGTTGTTTGTTCCAAAAAAATAGAGAGCAAAATGACAAAACATGCAAACGTTAGGGGACATCTTTTGTCATTTTATCTTCTTAATTCTACTATTTCCTACTTTAATTTCCATTTTTTTAAATAAAATATCACTGCCTTGATTAATGGAATAAGATTTTAAAAGTTTTAGTGCACCTAAGAGGTCAGTGGATTTTTGAAGGTTTGGCGCGATGAGATCCTATTTCAGTTATCCCCAAAGGCATCCTTGTGGTACGAATACGATCAAGAGAAAAACCAAAACAAAAAAGTATATAATATGAAAAGTTTATAAAATATAATCACCATTGGAATAATTAATAATTTTAAAGTTTATATTTATATATAAGTGCGAGTACTTGAGGTATATTTGTTTATGTATATAATATGAAGAGTATTTAAAAAAAGGCTTAAGTGCTACTTTTGCCCCTATAATAATCTTAATTTATCGATTTCGTCATTATGATATTTTTGCATCAATTTGGCTCATGAAATAGTCGAAGTACATCATCGTTTGCACTTGACTGACACTCTAACCCTAATTTCTAAATTTCAAACCTAAATCCTAATAAAAAAATTTATCAATATTATGAAACATAAAAGTATTCCTAAACCCTAAACAGTGATGCAATTCGACTATTTCAGGGGCTAAATTGATATAAAAATACCATAAGGGCGAAATCGATAAATTAAGACTACTACATGGGTAAAAAGTAGCCCTTAAGCCTTAAAAAAAATACTGATAAACTCGGAACTGATACACTTATACCAGAACAAAAAAAAAAGTATTTCCACCTGAACAGTACTGTCTACTTTGATAAGTAAATAAGAAAGAAGAAATGAAGTTTGGTGATAAAAATTTGCAGAACCTAAACAAATGGAAATCAAAACACGAATTGCAGTTCAAGACTTGAGTTCTTCACATGGCAGCATAAAGTAATTTTCTTCCATGCAAACAGGAATCCATTGGTACATTGTTTTATTATAAAAAACCAAAGCAAATTCTTCATTCAAAGGAAATAAAGGGTGAGCCAGTGACAAGAGAACAGCAGTGACGTGTAATGGAAAATTTCTAAATTGAAATTACGGGTGACTGTTGATGATATGTAGTCTTAATAGCACAACCAGGCAACCTTCTAATCAAATGACTTTTATTCCGAAAAGGAATGATATTTTAACTCAGTATCTCTTTGTTTTTGATTCAATTTTAGAAATAGTCACTCCTGAAATCTTGTTGATCTCATAAAGTAATCCAACCGAGAACAAGAAACTGCATTGAACATGGAATATAAAGTCAGTCATCAGTATGTATATTGGTAAAACAAAATCCTGCTGAGAACAAGAACTTGCATTCAACATGAAATATAAAGGCAGTCATCCCCACAGGAGTGAACAAACTTATTAGGAAGCATGCTTTCCTCATTTTAACATTTGTGTTTAGCCATAAGCCTAACATTTGTCAATAGGATGTCTTGAGGTTCAAATCCATCACCCTGGCTCCACCATGACTCTATAAGATAAATGTTCAAGTTCCAACCGTAACTACCGGTTTCTCTCTCACATTGGGTTTGTTCTCAAGTGGACTTGCTTTAACATATCATTCCATGATCCATCCCCATAATTTAAACTTACCAAATGATTCGGTTAATGGATTAAAATGTTTCTCATAAAGCATGCATGGTAGGAGCATGAAGTAGAATGCAGAAAATGAGTCACTTCTTGACATTACCATGTTGTGATACACACACGGTGAACAGTGCTAGCAGCAATCAGTGCAACAGCCTCTGCTAATATAACTGCCAAAAAAAGAGAGGAATTCAAGTTAGTCATGAAATTCTGCAATAAAGAAGGATTGCATTGTAAAATTTGTTAGAAAAATGTGCTATAGTTACGAAGATAGATCCTTAAATTCCATTTTCAATGAAAAATTTCTTCCCAAGGAAATAATGGATTTCAAATATCAAACCTCTGAGTTTCTTACTACTGTTTAATTTCAGTAATGAACCTTAGGAGCCATAATGCACTATGCATGCTATATTTTCACCAAGGAAAGTTACATGACAGTATAAAATGCTGAAAGCCTTTTTCTCCCTGACTGTTTATTAATAATTAAAACGAAAAGAAAAGCAGACAAAATAATGAAGAGAAGGGTCTTTATATGCTTACCGGCACCCCAACTGGTCCTCATCCCATTTGCCTCCTGGAAATTCCCAATGAACTGGAAGGAGAAGAAGCAAGAAAAATACAGATTATAATGCCGAATTAAGCAATGTAAGTCACAAAAGAATGCTATTCAGTTCTCAGAGCACAGATTTTAATATGTTGGCGTTTACAACATTGAAAAATACATCATATGGCCAGATTAAAACATAATTCAGAACATAACGCGAAGAATCACAAATCCGAATGACAGGAGACTCACTGTTAGTAACACAAGAAACAAGAGGGAGCTGATGAATCCACCAAGTATTGTGAAAAGCTCCGACGAAGCTAACTTCCCTCGATACATCTCTTGGAGTGAGAGAATGACAGTAAATAAAAGAAATGAATATAGCATCGAACTCCCTGATCCTGCCATGGCCTTTACATTGCATTCCAAAAAAAAAAAAACCCTTCAGAAATACTCCTATAAAATAACTAAACAATGTAGAAACATGAGATATTGAAATGCGGAAATTAGATAAACCCTAGTGGAATGATGATATTATCTAACGCCAAATTTCGGTTCTCATCAAACAAAATGGGAAATCAGCTTTGCAATCCAATAAAACCAGATCAAGATTTTAAAAAGGAAAACAAAGAAATGCTAATAATATAATTTTTTATTTAAAAAAAACAAGTTTAAAGGCCGTACCTTTAAACCCTAGCAACGCTCTGATCTTCCTCTGCCGATGCTTAAAACTCCGAGAAGAAAGGCGTTATCAGTGAAGTTAAAAAAAATGTAGTCAAAGCCAAGGTGGTCACTGGTCAGAGAAAACTAAAGGGCTAAACTGTAAAAACATAATTATTTTTCTTTTTTAAGCATGAATCCTTATCTGCTATCGCTCAGGCCTAATTAAGGGTGAATACTTAATCAATTCCGTTTGAGTTTTGTTTAAATTTAATTATAAATATTTATAATATTATTGTATTAAAATTTTGTTATATGTATTATGAAATTTTTATACAAATTTTTCTGTTTTAAAGGTTAAAGATTTAATTTGAAGTTTGAGTTTTGTAGAATTTAAAATTTAATTGTTAGAATTTATGTTTTAGGATTATAAATTTATATTTTAATTTGAATGGTGCAAAGTCTAATTTTTTAGATATTTCCATTTCGTTTAATGATATAGAAGGGGTTACCACTAAATGTGACGATATCCAAAGAAAGCTTTGGCAATTTAGTTTACAATGATATAGGAATAGGAGCTCGAGCAATCGCGAGCAGTAAACTCGGATGAAATTTGCAACTGGAGTCGCAGTCGTCTACTTGAAATTCGCAACAGTTTAAGCTTTATTCATCTTTAGATGGCAAAAGCATTTACTTGCTGAGATCAAAACCTTTACAACCAAATACCATAAACTCCAACTACTTTTCAAGTACGAATTATGCATGTCCCCCAAGCATCTATACAATCCTAACTCATCTCTACCTATCTTTCTGGCTACCAAAAATAGCCTCTCTTGTTACAAGCTTTATTCCTCTCACCCATAGCTCCGCCGTTTCTGTCCCACCTTCGCACAGAAAATGTACCTCTTTGTTCTTGGTAGTTCACCACTCGGAACATTCCGGCTTCCTTCGCATCACCCTTGTTGAGCCGGTTCCTTCCGAAGGCTGCACTTGGTCCCAATTCTGCCTCCCGGCATATCACATTTCGTCGATTTGACTTTCCCCACTGCAGCACTCCGGATATCCGCACCATTTTCATGTCTTTCCAGTGAGGATTTCCTTTTCCTCCCTTGGTATGCTTCATGACATGGGCGCCACCGAGAACACGGTTGCGAGCGAGCTCGTCTAGAATCACACTTTCTGCATCATTTTTTAAGACCATGGTTTTTCAAGCAAGAGTGAGTGCGGTTTCACCTTTAGCATTCTTGAAATCACAATTTGCCCCGTGTGAGATTAAGAGCTCACACATGGGACCATGACCTTCCCTAGCTGCCAACATAAGTGGAGTGTATCCATCTCCGTCAGGGATATTTACATCATAGCCCCTGCTCGTCAATAACATAACAGCATCCAAATCTCCGTAGCGCGCTGCGCAATGCAAAGCGTAGAAGCCCCCGGCATTCGGTTGCCTTTTTCGAGTGCCAATTCAAGCATCACCTTCTCAAACAGATCACGGTTCCGGTTCAGCTCAGACAATGTAATTGCTATCTCACCAGATTTATTTAACCGCTTAACATCAGCTCCAGCATACGCTAGCAGACGGAATGCTTCAACCTGACCTTTCAAGGCAGCAATCATGACTGCTGAGAAACCATTCTCATTCTGATAATCAAGATCAACGTCTCCGCTTCCAATCAGAGCTTTTAGAGCCTCAACATCACCAGTTTCAGCAACAAACAACAAGAGAAAACTGATACATTGCTCGACTTTGGGATCCTTCGAACCTTGATTTCGTCCAGCACTGCTTGCTGAAAACCAAGGAACCATCGGTATGAACCGGCAATCGAACTAGCAGGCTGACCAGAGACATTAACTAAGCCAAAGTCCGCACCAGCCCCAGTCAACACTCTGAGACATTCTTCATGCTTGTACTTTGCACAAATCATCAAAGCTGTGTCACCAGAGTCAGTCTTGGAATTTATATCACAACCCGAATCAACGAGGGATTTAAGGGTTTCTGACTAGCCAAGACGAGCAGCCAAGTGTATTGGCCGGAATTCAGTTTTCAAGGTTTTAACTGGGCATTCCGTGTTTGCGCCACAACTCAATAGCACTTTAACAGCTCCTGAACTTCCACAAAGGATCGCATGGTGCAGGAGGGTTCTTCCGTAGTGAGGTGTCTCGAGGGTGAAGTGCTGAAGGAGCACGCGCAAGATGGCACCACTATCTTCAAAATATTCTACAGCACACCAGCTGATCGCATAGGGCTCAGCCAGTCCTGCACCCACTCGAAACTCTTCACCTGTAGTAGTGTCCCATGACCATGCTCCAAGACTTACTTTAGTGTCAGTTGGAATCCCAGCCTGTTAATGAGCCAAAGTGCTTTATATAAGACGAGAACAAATAATAATAACAAAAGTATTACTCAAAGCATATTACCCAATCTTTGATGCAACTCTATAAACTCTTAGGTGATTTATTGGGGAATTAATAACTTGAGGGAAACAAAGTAACATAAAGATTACCAGATCCAGATGTGATGCAACTTATTATAATATTCGAGTTATAGAGATTCTAGTCATAAAAAAGCCTTCAGATTACGCTTGTACACAGAAAAGACATTTAGTGCCTAATTTTACATTTATTTAGAGTTTTGGGAAATCTGTGTCAATCACCTGTAGAAGCAAGCGAACAACCGCGACCTGCCGACTAACCACAGCAGCAACAAGTGCAGTGCTGTCAACATTTGTATATAAAGAAGGTTTAGACGACTGAAGCAGCTGCCTATGACTTGCACTCGCATCAACACCACACTGTTATTGAGTAGGAGATTATTAGATTATCAATTATCATGTTGAATCTAATACAAACAACTAGTATTCAGAATTACATTAAGATCTTAAAATGTACCGGTCCAGGAGGACCAACTAAATAACACCAGCATGGAATTATTGACTAAATCAGCAACAAGTGCAGCAAGGTCAAGCACCCAACTTACTATAAGGCATTACAGTGGAAGCAGACAAAAAGCTAATAGCAGCTAAAAGAGAGAATTACAAGACATTCTATTGGTTAAAACTATTGAAGTGCCCCACTGTGTTATATTACAGTGGATTTTAGAGCTTTACTCTTAAACTGCTACCAAGAGGTGCATAAGATCAGTGGGTATGATAGCTTTACCTTCATGAGAGTGTCAACCACTTCCACAAATCCCCTGCAGCAGGCTGTGACGAGAGCGTGAATAGCAACATGTGGCCGAATTAGATCAGACCCCATGAGCAGTTCGGCAAGCCTTGCTTGTCCATGGCAGCTTGCCTCCAGAAGAGCTTCTTCGCAAGCTGGCTGAGACGCCCCAGCTTTAAGCAAGATTTTCAGAATCTCAAGGTGACTCTCTCTGACTGCTACTGTTGTTGCAAAGCCCTTGAAGAGTTTCTGATTCACATCAGCTCCTACGCTCTGTCATATAAAAGGATACACACTTTTAGCACATTGATGGTTTAAGTTGGTAAAAGGAATTTAAACTATAGACATCTTTTTGCAGTTAATTTTACCATCATCCTCATACTGTGACCGAAAAAAGGGACAGCATTGAATAATACTCGGGGTATTTTCTTTTCTTACTCCCCTTTTCTATATCACAGTGGTCCATAAGAAGAAAATGAAACAACTAGCATAGCAACTATTTTGGACTGTTCAATAGATAAAAGAAATCACACAGCCACAAACAGACAAAAAACAGCAACAACAATGATTGATAGATGGAGAAGTGTTGAACGTTCTTCAAGAAATGCACGATGATTTCAACCAAAAATGGAATTGGGGGATGCATCATATATGCGTGTACTGTTTAGTAGTTCAAACTCAGGCCAGTGGTCGGTGACAACTCAGTATGGGACTTCCAGAGCATGTTTCTCTCGAATAAATGTGTTAGGTAATAAACTACTAGTATCTTCAATTTGCTTTAGAAATTATAATTGTGTTATCCAACAAGAAAATCTCTACTGGATTTCCTTTAGAAAACAAAAACTATGTTTTTTTAGTAAAACATGAAAGGGCAAGTGAAATACCAGACGTATGATTCAAGGACATTAACAGCTTGGGATTATTTAATTATATATATTTATATTTATATTTATATTTCCCTATCATCAACTTTCTTTGACACAACTGTTCCATCAAAATCATTACTCAAATATCATCTAATTTAACCAAAACAAAGGCTGAGAAGAGTTAAGTTTCGACGAAGCAAACAAAATTGATTCAGACCTCCTAAAATAGCAGCTCTCCAGAACCGAGAAAACGGCATAGGGACTTTTTACTTTAACAAAAAAGAGTATGAGCCTTTTAACCATAAACGATAAGACAGCCATATTGTTACAAAGATTTCTTTTCAATGCATTTATTTTTCATAAATAAATGTGAAAGATACGGGTAGAAGTTAGAACATACATTTACTTGTCTATCTATATGTTACATACTTACAGTAAGAACAGCAGTGAATTTTGTGTTTCATTTCAAGACGAAGTGTAAGGAGGTGCCTAAAACAGGATTCTTGGTAGAGATTAAAAGCAAGCATAAATGAAATTACTACACTGAATTAAAGAAGCTTACTTAACTCTATGTAAAATTTTTACGTCATTATTCTAATGACAATTTTACAGTTGTGAAGACATTGAATCTTTGAACATTAGGATCAGGTAAGATGTAGCCTTAGCTTAAAAATTTTGAAAAAAAAAATCAAGAAACGTAAGGACCAGGAAAGTCGGTAATTAAAGAGCGGAAGTTACAAGCAACTTTTTAAATTTAAAATACTTTTAGCAATTCGAAAATTTAGAAAATAACCAAACTCGGTTGAAATTTGAATTTGAAAAGGTCAGTTTCAAAGCGAGCTATTTAACCTCCGCAACTTTTTCCCCGTAGCCAAATAGAACAATAACTACTAATGAACGAGTGAAACGCTTCAAACCCACCAAACCAATGGTTAAATTTGAAAATCATAATGACTTTTACTTAATTCTATTCAATGGCGTTAAAAATTGAGATTTGAAAAGCAACGATCTGACTCTGTTGGCCTAAAACGTTGATTTTCAGTGACAAGTTACTGATTTCCAAAACATTCAAGAACTAATCCAAAAACAAACATTGAAATGATTCGAAAAAATAATTAAAACTCAGTACAAGCAACTCAAAATTAAACTCTTAGAAACGAAATGCAGAGGAGCTTAAAACGAAACAACTACGGAAATGAGAAATTGAAATTTCAAGTAAAAGGGGGAAACAAATCAAGTTGATAACCAAACCGAAGAAAATCGCTGTAAAAACGCAATATGAATGGAACAGTTTGAATCACAAAACGATAAACCAAACAGAAAAAAAGAAAAAAAACGAAAGTTATGGATTGCATTACCAACAGTTTTTTTACGAGAGCGACATTTCCGACGTGAACAGCGAGGAAAAGAGCGGTGACGTCAGTCGTAAACTCCTCATACTCGACGCGGACCTCACTCGGAGATTCTTCTCTCGAAACGAGTTCGGTCTTCCTCGTTTTCAAGCAAACGGCGCCGACGAAATTGACGTCGACGAACGGATCGGAGATGCATTCGAGAGCGGACCTCAGATCGCCGGATAAAGAAGCTTCGAGCAGACGCAGAGAAACTTCGGCCTCGTAATCGACGGGAACTACTTGTCTGCTGCCGGAAAACACCGTCATTGTTTACACGTGGCGGTTTCTCGAAGGTAGCACACAAAAGCCGATGCGACTCTAGTTGAGAGATGGCATGCGAACGATGCGCGAGGCTCGAGGGAGGAGAAGAATAAGAAGAAGCTCACGCAATTAAAAAAAGAGGACAGGAGAAGTGAGCGCCAGAGAGTGAAGCGAAGAAGGTGGATTATTTATTAGAAATTTTACCTTTTTACCACGGTAATAATTAATATGGTAAGAGATCGTGGTAAAATTTGAGGAGATTGCGAGGTGGGCCCAGGATTTTGTACACCGTAGGCTTTACAATGACGAGTAAATAAATTGTGGATTTGAGATCTCAATTCAGAACCGTTGATAAGAATTAAGTTTTGTCTGAACCGTCCTGATTTGTTGTTATATATAAATCAGACGTGTAAAATCAATACTTAACCAACAAATTTTTATATATTTAAAATCAAGTTAAATGTCTAAATAAACCATTTAAAATCTTAAAAATTATTGCTTAAGTTAAAAGATGTATGCATATCGTCTATATGTGAAACATTCCTTTAATAATTTTTATAAATTTATTTTTATTTTAAATAATTTTTTCATGATACAATTTAAAAAATAAAAATAATAGTTTATTTTCCGCTAAGAAAGGCGTGGACAAATTAAAAGTAAATTCATTTTAACCTCTCATTACAAAATATGTCCATGGCGGAGTGAGAATCTTTCTCATTAATAGTTCAAATTAGGCATAGTAATTTTTTTATCATATACTTTGTTTTTATCGGAACAATTTGATGTTCGTGAGTTTGAAATTGTTAAATTTATTATGAACTCAACCAGTGTTTTATTAAAAAAATGGATTATATTTATTTTAAAAGACACATGTTTAAATCGTTTTTTTACGAGGTGTATGTGTCTTGTTAAATAATTAAAGAATATGTATAAACAAATACCACATTGTAATGGCTTTTAGACTATTCAAAAAAATTGTTAAATTCATTCTTACTTTTAAATTAATTAAGTAGAAATCCTGAGAAATATAAATAGTTTATATAAAAGATTTTTATATAAATTTAATTATAAATATCTAATTGATGTTACACAATGTAGTGTATATTCAGATTTACATTTTTCTAAGCTTTTTATCGGGCCTAATTATAAATTTAATTCTTTCACTTAACGAAAATTTAGAAGTAAATCTCTCTACATCAATTTGTCAAAATTTGGTCATCGTATTTATAGAAACCGAGGAATTAGTCCAATTGAATACTACTGTTGAACCTCGGTATTAAATTGCAGTCAAAATATGTTATAAGTCCTTGTACTCTTTATACATTTAAAATTTAGTCATCTTACTTTTTTTCCGAGAATTTAGTTCATTTACATTTTAGATTTAAAAATTAAAGTCCAGTTATTTACATCGTTAAAATTATTATGTTAAGTTCATTGATGTGATATTATGAAATAAATAAAAAATACTATTTTTGGAAGCCATGTAATAAAAAAACAATGTTATAATGAACTTAAATTTAACAAAAGAATTTTAATGGCGTTAAGAATTTACATGTGAAATATAATTTCAAAAGCAATTTTGAAAATAAAACAGATGACTAAATTCTAAATGTTCAAAAACTAAGTTCTGAATTCTAAATTGTTGATACGAAAATCAGTGGTTCAACAATTTACATGTAATACATTATTAAAAAAGAAAGCAATTTGAGTACATGTGTCCATACAGTCGATGACAAATTAATGTTCTAGAATATAATCATAAAATTATGATCGGTATATGGACATGCCATAAAAATGAACTTGATAATTCTTGAGTTGAAGAACTTGCAAGCCTAGCTGAATTAATCAAATTCAACTAAAAGTTTGTACAAATGGTATAATTTAAAATTCATTTCTAATTGATCTTCACTATATTCTTGGTGCCCCTATTGATGGAACTCTAAAATTTAATGTAGATGCAGCTGTTATAAGAAGCTCCGGTCTTGATAGAATTGGTGGCATATTATGTGACTCTTTTAGTAAAATTTTTATCCATTTTTCTAAATGCATTGATTTGTCTGATTCTACATGTGCTGAACTCAAAGCAGTCAAGGACGCATGTATAATTCTGGAAAAATCAAGATGGGCGACTTTATTCTCTTTTATTATCGAGTCTGGCTGTGGTTTAGTGATTGGATTGGATTGGATTGGATTTCTAGAGGCACAACTGTACTGTTAATCTTTGAGTCGGACACATCGTTTTGTAAACATCTGGGCAGAAACCTATCGTGTAGTTTTCAACTTATATCTCGTGAAGCAAATGGGGAAGTCGATCGTCTCGCTAAGTCTGGAATCGACAGATCCGCTCCATTTTTGGGTTGAGTCTCCTTAGTCTCGTTTATTTCCTCTAGTAAAATAAGATGTTCACGGTGAGTAAGATGTCAGTGTCTTTTTGAGGTTCTAAATTGCTTGTATTAGAAAAGTTCTAAGACGATAATCTATTTTATATTAATAAAGATCGGTACTCTTTTCCTTTTCGCTAAACGAATTGAAATTGTATTCTTTTCTTGTTTATGAGAAATTTTTAACGAGGTTTAAATTCTTATTAGAAAACATATTAAGTAATATATTAATTCACAATGATGTACCAAATCACAAGTTTAAGGGGCTTAAAATAGTAATTTAAATGATTAAACGTGAATTTGATCCAACTTTGAAATTTTTAGTGGTCATTGGATTCTTCTACAAAAACTATACTTGCTTCATTATTGTCGTGTCTAACCCATCACCTTAGTGAGATCATATCATATCCAACAAAATACAAATCTCATAATGAATGCATTCTTTTATATATTTTACATATTATAATTGTATATTTTAAAACAAGAACATGGACAAAGTCCTGATCAAATGTATGGGATTAAGTATTTGTATAATATTTATATATGTATTTGTGTACGTACTTAATCATTAATTGAATTTTATGCCTCAATGATTTTTCGTTTAATTAATTAATTAAATTATCGAGTTTTCTCATCTATAGAAAATATACATGGTTACACCCCAAAACTTTTTTTTTTATCTCAGCATTATTTTAAAAATACCCCTCAATACCTTTATATTTAGTACGTTCTAAAGGTATCTCACGATCGTACTTATTTTCAGAGTTAGACCTTTTTGAAAATCAATATTACTGGAGCTCTCAAGTTATCTTGGGAATAGACATTGTCATGAGTTATAGTAACCACATCCACATGACCTACATGCAAAGCCTAACACTTGAAGGTCGAGCCTGTCTTTGTCAACCCGTCTATAGGTTGTCACATAGTATGACATTGTCTAATCACCAACAATACTGATGTTGTCTGGGACTCTCTATCTCAAATTTACAAGAGTGAACCGCCTAAAATCATTATCACCACCGTATTCTTTCTCTCCATTTTTCTTGTTCGACACCTCCTCATTAAACATCAACATACACAAATTTGTGTATTAATTATTAATAGGTAGATGTAATCTATCAAATAAAATACTATAACATATAAACAATATATCGACAAATAATTAACATTGACACTGAAAGTTTAATTATACAAGGTTCAAGTAACTTAAACCTTAAATTATACGATATATCGACAAATAACTTAAACCTTAATTTATAGTAAAATATAATCCCTAAAACGTTAAATATAACCTCATCTTAAAATTTATCATACGTAAACAACTTGGAAATCAAAATATTTCTCTTAATTAATTATTAGAAAAACACGAAACAAAAGAAGAATATGTAACCAGCAAAATGCCATGCAGCATGCTTTCTAAACATGGCTGTCGATTTTTTTTTTCTTAGTATTCATTGTTTCTCTGGTCATCGATATTTAATTCAATGATAAATTATTTTAGACCAAATGTTATAAAGATTTATTATGGGAACAAATTATTTTTATCGAAATACTTTCATTCATAATGTTAAGATTTCAATTTTTAATTTTATTTAAAAAATTTAATATATAATCTCACCAAATCAATTGATTATTACAGGTAATCAATATTTTTTTTGTTTTACCTTCACAATATTTTATATTTGACCACCGAGATATTTTTTCGATGTATATAACTCCCAAAAACATACAAATACAATAAAACATCTATAAATTAATACTTGATAAATTAATAATCTCTCTAAAATAAATATTTTTTCGGTCTTGACTTGGACCCAATGTCTAAATTAATAATTTCGATAGATTAATAATATAATAATTTTTTGGAAGGCTCTTATATAAATTTATGATCCCTTTAATATTATAAATTAATAATTATATAAAATTAAAAATATAACCATGCCAACTTAGTAAGATATGATTCTATAATTTTTTTTTGATTAGATGATTCTATAAAATTTATGGTCTCTTTATTTGGGTTGACTAATTACGGATGTTTTGATGTTGTTTATATAGTTGTTGATTTCCTTACCATACATGAACTTGTATTAGGTTTTAACTAGTACTACGTACTACAATTAACTTTATTTTTTAGGGTATGTATTATATTTAATTAGTCATGTTGTACATAAACATCATTTAATTAGTCAATATAATGTATATGTTTTATTCATAAATAATAATGTAGGTTCGTTGAACAGATTTTTTTAAATTAATAAATTATTAATTTATTAATTAATATCTCTCTAGATTAATAAAATTATTAATTTATTTATTAATATCTCTCTAAATTAATAAAATTACATGACCCTAGCATTATTAATTTATAAAGATTTTACCATACTATCGATCCAATTTTTTATTTTCTTTTCAATTTAGCACATTCTCTTGAAGTCGTTGTTGGAAAAACAAACTTTTTCCATTGTGTCAGATCTTTTAAATTATTTAAATGATTTATTTATTAATTTTAAATATGAAAGCCGATCTTGTAAAAGAAACAATGATAAAAGTAGAGGCCTATTCGAGCATGCAAAGCATTTTTATAGACTTTAAATTATTTTTAAAATATTTGATCAAGTCTAAGAATATTGTTGCCAATATTTATTATATCAAAATATTTAAATTCAACTTTCAACAACACGATGATATGGAGAAAAAAAAGACTATATGCGTAATTTTATTAGTTGGGATCATAATTGATGTGGTAATGAAAATTTAAAATATAATTTTTTAATTTAGATATTATTTTTTTGAAAATATAAAAAGTTTGTTTAAGCATATAATATTTATAATACGAAATAAAAATAAATAATTAAATAATATATTTTTATAAATCTCTATAATTCCTTATGGTTTAGACATTTATTTTGCAATTAAACCTATAATATTTATAACATGAAATAACATAAATAATTTAATTTAAAATTAATTAATTTATTACTTTTAAATTATACTATGAAATTTATTTTATGTGATTTTTGACAAAGACAAATATCAAATACGTAACATTTGTCGAATATAAATTTACGACTATGGAAATAAATCCATCTTCTTTTCTATTTTGGCTAAAATGAAAAATAATTGTCTAAATTATATATATATATATATATTTTAATTTTAGGTGCTAAAGTATTTTTTATTAAAAGTAAGTGCCTAAAGCGTACACCGTTATAATTTTAGATGTCCGATTGGTAACTACTGTTAAAAAACCGTTAACCAATCAAAACATGACACGTGTCATGTTTATTTTATTTTATTCAAAATAAAAAATTCAAAACAATTTTTACACAAAAATTTAAATTTTTAGAAAATCCTAAAATTTTACAATTTTTACAAAATAGTCTCCAAATTTTTACAATTTCTCAAATCCAAACCCCAAATCGGCGCCGCTTTCGTTCGGTGTTCGACTAAAACGTTGTTCGTCATTTTCGGTGACATCATATTGGGGAAAATGACTGGCTAGGTTCGGTGACCAAATGAGTGTGCTCAAGGGTGACGATGGGCGGTGGAAGCAGCGGCTATTTGGTGTTTGGATTTGAGAAATTTTAGGGATTTAGAGACTGTTTTGTAAAAATTGGAGAATTTTGGAATTTTTTGAAAAAATTAAAAAAATGTTTTTTAAAAATAAAAAAAAATCATTACCACATGTCAATAATTGATTGGTTAATGAATTTTTTTAACGTAATTAATTATCAAACACCTAAAATTATAATAATATATATTTCAGGTACTTATTTTTAACAAAAAATTTTAAACACCTAAGATTCAAAAACAATATTATTTAAGCACTCATTTTTCATTAAGCCTTGTATTTTAAAAATCCCAAAAGTTGGGTACGAGGAGGGCATTGGCAGAATGAAGCTCAGGAAAAGTGGTCCAATACAAAATCAAAATGCCTTCATTTCAAAATTTGAAGCTCCGTCTGAGTAACAATCATTGTTTTGAGTTCAAACTTTAAATTGCTTTGGCACCAACGTCTATCCCCCTTTGCCAAATTAATCCTTAAAACCTTTTTTGAGATTTAATTAAATTAAAAAAATTCATGTTCAAGGTTCCAACTAACCCCAACTGCCTGTCGTTGCTGAGTTAAATTCGAGGATTGCTTATATCTCAAACTTCTCAAATCAACCTTAAACTTGTGTGTATTCACTATGTTACCCGAAGGTCCGCCCGTAAACATAAGCTACGTTTCTCCCACATTGGCTCAGTACGTTACAAAATAAAATACTCTAGACGTTCTCTCATTTTATTTTATTGTAGACTTTTTTTTTAAAATTTAACCGTTAAATAGGTATTTAAACTATTTTTGAGCTAAATAGGTGCATAGCGTTTCATTCCGTGACCCGTTTAAGGTTATCCGTTAAAGGACACGTGTCATTTCCTGAAAATTTCAAAATTATATTAAAAATAAATAAAATTATTTAATTTTAAAAAAATCTCTAAGTTTTCCAGATTTCACAAATCAACCCCAAATTCTAAAATCCCTAACTTCCCAAAACCTAAATCCTAATTTAGGCCGATTTTGCCGTTGATTGCCACGCCGCCACCCACCACATCGGTCTTCGGACCATCACGACCATTTCTCCTACCACCCCGTCGTCGAAAGTCGATCGACACCGTGCGAAACGCTCAAATTGTCGAATGATTCACGACGAATGACGACAGAACATACGACGAACGACGCTTCATTTCGTCGCTGGCAACGCGGCCAACGCCGACGAAAGTGATCGAATTTGGGGATTTAGGGTTTTGGGGACTATTTTGAGAATATTTAAAAATTTCAGGATATGTTTTTATTTTATTTTATTTTATTTTATTTATTTTTAATATAATTTTGGAATTTCAGGAGATGACACATGTCCTTTAACGGTTCTCACTAACGAAAAACTTAAATAGGCCACGGAATGAAACATTAGGCACCTATTTGACCCAAAAATAATTTAGGCATCTAAATGAAAAAAGAACATAATTTGAGTACTTATTTGACTATTAAGCTTTTTTTTTAACGATGCATCGTTTTGTTCTAGTAATCAACAGTCAGAAAATAGTATCAGAAAAACTTATGTTTCGATGAAATTAATAATTGAGAACGACGAATATGTTAATATTATCATATAAAACGTGTACCTGACGGAATTACTAAAACGTATCAAATTTTATTACCAAAATCCGCCATGTATGAAGAACTTGCTGCTGTTTAAGATTTCCAATTTTACAGCACATACATAATACATTGTCTTATAACAGAACAGGAGATTATAAATAAAATGTCCATTTATCCAATTGACAAGTTTCTTTGTTTCCCTCCATATATAATCAAACTTCACATGCCTTAAATGATTTTTTTTTTATTTAACAAAAACAAACAATTTCTGAGCTCAACAGCAAGCTGAAGTACGGTGAAACAAAAGATGAAGGTAAAGCAACATAGATCTGACTGAATATAAGCAAAAACATTGAGCAAACATACCATTATGCTATCAACTAAAAAAAAAAGAAATATAAAACTATCAACAAAATCCTTCAAAAAGTATCGACAAAATAAATAAACAAATAAAATAAAAACAAATGGTAAATGTAATCGTAGAGTTGGGGCGATCTTAAAGATAAATTTATATTATGTCTACTAATAATAATAATGAGATAAGTAAATAAACGTAAATATAGAAAAAAGTAACACTAAAACTTTATATGAAAGACTCGGGAGAAAAAATCATAAATAAATGATAAAAATTTTCACTAAAATAAAAAAATTTAACTGATTTTTAATGTGTCACTAAACCCCTAATCCGCCATATCTATTTACACGAATAAATTTCTTATTTATAAAAAAGACTTGTACAAAAATAAATTTTATTCAAATTGAATTTTCTAACTTTAATTAATCTAGAGTAAAACAAAATTTACTAAAAGTATATCCTAACTCTAAACGAAATCTTATTCATAGTATTGTAAGTTGGATTGGGGGACCCAGTGCATTACGGAACTAAGTTGGCAACCGGTAATATCCGGTAATCGATCACCATTACTGGATGCAAATACAATGCCATGCTACTCTCTGTGATCTGATCTCATCTTCCTTCTCTCTTCATAGTATTTGAAGTTCGATTCCTGCTGGAAATTTTTTAGGTAAAATTATTCTCATATTTTATTCGAAAAATATATTTCCGGCGATAATGGCTTCGGTGACGGCCGATTCAGTGGTGAAGATTCTGTCCGACCTCAACATCAACGCCGGAGATTGGCCTCCTAATCTTGTCAAGAATCTCCACCTCCTTCATCCGGATCAGGTTTTGCATGTCCTAAATTCCGCATCTTTTTTTTTCGTAAAAGCGATGCACGTGAGCGCGTGTAAGCATCCTCTGCTTTGTTGTTTTGGCAGATAGAGTTGGCGAAGATGTTGGTGGATTTGGGGCAGAGCCATTTGTTTCAGCATTGGCCGGAGCCTGGCGTTGAGGACGAGCAAAAGAAAGCCTTTTTTGCTCAGGTCTATTATTTTTTTACAACCATAGAATTCTATAGTATCCTAAGACGGTTTATTTTTTTTTTTCTTTTAAAAAATCTTTTAATTATTGAGATTGAAATTTATTTGTTTTGGTAAATACAATTAAATTCTGTTGTGTTGGATATGATTGAATTGTATTTAAGTGATTTTTAATGTTATGTTCTAGAGCTTAGTGTTGAACATTTTTTTAGGTTGCTAAGCTAAATTCAAGCTATCCTGGGGGTCTAGCATCCTATGTTAAAAATGCCAGGGAGCTCTTAGCTGACTCAAAAGAAGGGAAGAACCCATATGATGGCTTCACACCTTCAGTAAGGATATTAGTCTTTCACTTTGTAACTTCAATTTATTATTTTACATTTTTATGGTTGTACCGAGTTACATGATTTATATTGGTGTAAATTGATATTGTATTAAGTTTTCTGCACCCCGAGTCACGTCCTCTCTAGTTCTCTGTGCAACTTTGTCTTAAACACGGTCAATTGCTGTTGCAGGTCCCAACAGGAGAAGTTCTTTCTTTTGGTGATGACAATTTCATCAAATTTGAGGAGGCAGGTGTCAAAGAAGCCCAAAATGCAGCATTTGTTCTTGTTGCAGGTGGGCTTGGTGAACGTCTTGGATACAATGGAATTAAGGTAGATAATCTATAGACTAACAGTATATTTTTTTATCCTGTCAATTTCAATTATTTGGTTTCATAAGAGCTAGGCAAGTCCAAATAGTTAAAATATGTTTGATAGATACTTTTGTGCTAAGTGTTGGTCCCTATGACTCATGATTTTTTTTGCATTAGAGAGATATTGGATTGGTGCTTCTTTCCTTTTTTAAAAGAGTTGATATTGTATTTTATGTTCTACTCCTTTGACCAGTTTGAACACCCTAAAACAAAATATTTGACTAGCTACCTCGTACACTTTGTAGGTAGCACTTCCAGCAGAGACCACAACTGGAACGTGTTTCTTACAACTCTACATTGAGTCTATTCTGGCTCTTCAGGAATCTAGCAGTATGCTTTCACAAGGTTTTTATGGCATCTCATTGTTTTAGGAGGCATTACAGTTCCAAAATTTTAATAGTCATTTTATAAAGTTTGCTCCTCCACAAGATCGAGAAAGCTTAAGTGTTATTTTTCTTCAGTATCATGAATGACAACAGCCAATAGGAGACTACTGAGAAGTTCAGCGTTGTCAATTTTACTTGTTGAATTGTATGAACATTTGCTTCGCGCCTTTGTGTCCAAACCACAGAAAGAAATTCACTTCAATGAACTTAGGTTTAAATTATAGCAATGACTGGAAACGTCACTTTTAAAGAAGTCAAGTTTTGACAACTTTCTTTAGCTGCAAGTATGTCACCTTTTAGACGAGGAATGTTGAATAGAATGAACAAGTCGAAAAGAGCTCCAAGTTTCACTGTAACAAGGTTCCATATAATCAACCTCTCACTCACAATAGTTACTAGGGATGGGAAAGGCACAATAGATATCTGTTTAAAAATCTAGTTTATCTAATAAGCTATTAAATACTTTGTAAACAACCTCTTTGATCTAGAAAATAGTACTAGTTCATGGTTTTACCTCACATTTTCCTAAAGAAGTGTTCGTGTCAATATATTTTGCTTTCCAAATAAAAAGAAAAAACATAGTTCACCTCCAGCCTTTTAGAAGAATATTCCCGTGTATTGCATTTTATAACTTATTAGCTCTCTTTGTCTCTTAAATTTGTTTCTCTTTCTATCTCTTTCTCAATTTTAGCCACGTGTCAAAAGGCGATTCCTTTTGTTATAATGACATCGGATGACACACATGCCCGTACTTTAGACCTTTTAGAATCAAATTCTTATTTCGGGATGAAACCTACTCAAGTTCAACTTCTTAAGCAGGTATGTAATCGCTTATTATGTGTTCTTCGTGAGAGCTTTTGTTGAGTTCTTTTACATAAGTGTCATATCTTCAGGAGAAAGTTGCATGCTTAGATGATAATGATGCTAGGCTTGCTTTGGACCCTCATGACAAATACAAAATTCAGGTAATCATCATAAATGCTGTATACAAAAGCAATATAAAACCGAGAGGTTCTTCCCTTTAAATCTTTTCTGGTTTTCTCGTGTTAGACAAAACCTCATGGCCATGGTGATGTGCACTCACTTCTTTATTCTAGTGGTCTTCTGAAAGTATGGTATGTCTCAAATGCTTACATTGCTTCTAAAATCTGGAATCTGGGAAAAAATTTCATACCTCTGCAAGCTTCTTTATGCTTCTGTATTACCAGTTATCATTATTTTATTTATTTGTGGCATGGGAACTCCATATTTGATGATATTTGTGTCTGCTCTTGCCCTTGCCTCTCTTTACGGGTACTAAGAAAAATTTTGTTTTCTAATCTAATAACATTTAACAAACTGATAATACCTAGGTGAATATGATACTAATCTAGCGGCCATACACTTGTATCTATTTTCCAACTCTTCTTGATCTTAGTTGTCTTGACATTTATCTGCTGTGCAACAGTCGCATTGCATAGAATGCCAACTGGCCCTTCTTTGAAATTGGTATAATGGATAATTTTTTGTATTTATGTCATACTTTTTGCTAGGCGTGATGCTGGTCTGAGATGGGTTCTCTTTTTCCAAGACACAAATGGACTTCTGTTCAAGGTTAATTGCTAAAAATTCCACCACTTCATGTTTATTTTTCTTATTGTAATAGTGCAAACTTGCTCGTGAATAAAGTTGTACTATTTCAATGCAGGCCATTCCAGCATCATTTGGAGTCAGTGCTACTAAACACTACCATGTCAATTCTCTTGCTGTTCAACGAAAAGCAAAAGAAGCCATTGGAGGAATTACCAGACTCACTCATAGTGACGGTACTTATATATGATACTCCTCTAATTATTGGAAGCTAGAAATACCAATTGTGTGGGATTATTTAACGGTTTTGGTTAACCAACCGTTAAAAATGATGGTCAATGGTTAACCGTTATGAAATTATTTTGACATAAAATGAAGTTTGTGATTAAAAATTCTTTATTTAAATATTTTTTTTGAAAATTTTAGTACAATATTTATCGGAAAGATAATTTCATTATTCTCAAAAGAATTAGTGAATATTTAAAAAAAAATTGTAATAGGATACAGGTTAATCTGTAACCTAACCGTAGCGGTTAACTGTTTAACAATTTAATGGTTAACCGTTTCATAATGGTTAGGTTACGGTTTAATAACCGCTATAACGGTTAACCAACCGTTTATGCTAAATGGTACGGTTAACCTACCATGAACACCCCTAATAATTGCCTCTTTCTTCTCCACCCTTTCTTTCCATTTTCTTTTATGTGTATGCGTGTATAATACAAGTATGCTATGATAGGTGTTTTAGGCATCAAATTCACATGATTTATGCATCACCACTACCAGTAACCTGACTTGACATTAACTTCAGGGAGATCAATGGTGATCAATGTGGAATACAATCAACTTGATCCTCTGCTTAGGGCCACTGGACATCCTGATGGAGATGTTAATTGTGAGACCGGTTATTCTCCTTTCCCTGGAAATATAAACCAAGTAAGTTTCTTGCTCAAAATCGTCAATTAGATATTTCATTTTTAGGTCGATAGTGTGATAAATAAAGTATTTGAGCATTTAGAAGTTCTATCAGATTTCAAGTTTGGACTATAACGTGGATTATTTACTTATGCGATCACCATGTTCAGGAGTATTGAAAATTAGGAAATTCTTCACCTGATGAACTGTCAATGTCATCATTACGACATTTATAGAATTTGATCTGATTCTTTTCTAGTGTCAATATTATTCATATGCAAGAGCTTTTCCTTGTTTTATCTAATTGCTTTCCCCTTCCTGTCATGTATGTCTTCCATGTTACAGCTGATTTTGGAGCTTGGCCCATACATTGAAGAGCTAACAAAAACAGGAGGTGCTATTAAGGAATTTGTTAATCCCAAGTAACTCTTCTTTTCCTTTTTCACTAATTATGATTGAAACTTGTCACTGTTCTGCTTTCTGGATGATTTTACTGTTTATTTTTTCTTATAACAAGGTTCTGGTGTAAAAGCAATTTGTACATTTTTTATTCATCAAGTCTTTTCTAAACCTCGAAGCATATATGCCATATTAGGGAATGTGAGGATTGGAATTAAACTAAATTTATGGGAAAGATATGTCATAACAGAATTTTGGTGTAAATGGTAATCTCACTTGCATCATCTATTACTCTTTCAGTGTGAGTGTTGGACTCTGGGTATGTGTCCAACATGGGTGTGTTAATAATCCCCCCCCCCCTCCCCCTAGATTTCCTTATATTTGGAGAATCTTTGGAGGATCATGTCTCCATGCCCATATCCACATAGGTGTTAAGACACATGTGTAAGACACGGGCACTTAAACAAAATGAAATGTATTCTGTTCCTAGAGTTTTCCTGCTATAGGAAATGTCTTCTAGTTGTTAAAGTTGTTATGATATTCAAACATTGGTCCTAGCGAGTAAAAGTCAGATTCGTTGATTCCAAATCATGGTGGAGAATTTCTGCAGCTTGATCTGATTTTAGGGGAATGCTGATGTCCCAAGCTCTTTTATTATTATTAATGTTGTATATTGAGTTTGTTGTAAAAGAAGAAGGTGAGGCTTGACCATTTCATCTGTTTTGTTACTGCAGGTACAAGGATGCCAGCAAAACATCATTTAAGTCCTCAACTCGGCTTGAATGTATGATGCAAGACTATCCTAAAACATTGCCTCCATCAGCAAGAGTTGGATTTACGGTAATTGGTGGTTTCAAGCCTTTCCCGTTACTGCCCTTAAGCTTCTGGTCTTGTTAGACTTTACCTCATATTTCCCATCAGATAGAATCTTCTTCTCCCTGTTCTATGAAAGAATTTTAAATACTTACTCATCACTATTCCTGATTTAATGCAATTGTGTAGGTGATAGATACATGGCTTGCTTATGCACCTGTGAAAAACAACCCTGAGGATGCTGCTAAGGTGAAATTATATTTTAATAACCTCTCTCTGTTTATCTGGCTTATAGGTTTGAATATGCTATTCATTCCGTTAGTATTCTGCTGCAACTTTATATTGAATTTTGTCAACGTAAATTAGTTACTTTTACATCCATTACTTAAATATAAGGCTCACCCTTGACCAATGTAGAGTTGTTTATAGTGATATTATACAGTTCATTTAGATGGTACTCATCATTCTAACATCTCCTTGCTTTTTTCTTTACCATTTCTTTTATCGTGCTAAGCATGTGCCTTTCACTTTTTGCTCCCTTAAACTTCTTGGTTAATTTTCAAGCAAGCAGCCTGTGGGCTGTGTTACCTGTGTATTGTCTCTATCTTTGCACCGAGGCTCCTGTTTGGATATTTATAGTCATCATTGCTTGTTGCCCTTTCTGGATCAGGGTATGTTCCTGAGTATCTTTGTCAGTTTGATTTTATGTATTAATGTTCAATCAACTTTTGATTAAGGTACCAAAAGGGAACCCATACCACAGTGCTACTTCCGGAGAAATGGCTATATACCGTGCAAACAGTCGCATCCTTCAGAAGGTGGTCATGTTATCCTTTTGTTAAATTCAATTGCTAGAACTCTCTATTTCTCTAGAATCTCTTTTTTAATCTCTCTTTATAACCCTCATTTTATTGATACTTCTTCTGGGTTCCATTTTCATTCTGTTTGCCAGGCTGGTGTCCGACTGGAGGATCCAGTAAAACAGGTTTTCAATGGACAAGAGGTGGAAGTGTGGCCGCGTATCACATGGAAACCTAAATGGGGGATGACTTTTGCTGAGATCAAAAGCAAAGTTAATGGAAGTTGCTCCATTACTCAAAGGTCTACCTTGGCTCTTAAGGGCCGCAGTATACTTCTCGATAATCTATCCTTGGATGGAGCTCTTATCATCAACTCTGTTGATGGTGCCAAGGTAGGCCACAACAAACCGATGGTAGATTCGTTACATTGTTTAATCTGTTGTTCCCTTTTAATTGGTTTTTTTCCCTTGCACTGTTTGCTACAATTATCTTGCAAAATTAATGTCTTGCTCGAAAATCATGCCTGATTATTATCTCTGCCTTCCCTATCATATCACAATTCATACGGTTCAGCCATTATCATCATTAGCAAATGTTGAAATAACTTATTCGAGAATGAGACCCTTCTGTGCATGTAAATGTGGAAGTCGATTTTACATATGTTTGAAGCAAATGAAGAAGGATTCCGTAATAACATGGTTTTCGGGAATAGGTAAAGGTGGGAGGATCAATACAGAACAAGGGCTGGATTGTTGAGAGCATCGACTACAAAGATACTGGCATCCCCGAGGAATTGAGGACGAGGGGTTTCAGAATCAACAAGATAGAGCAATTGGAGGAAACTTACAATGAACGTGGGGAGTTCAGCTTGAAGCCATGAATTCAGAGATGTTTATTGTTTTAAGGTCAGTTGATTTGTTTCTTGTATTTCCATCGAAGTTTATTGGTTTAGCAAGTAGCAATAATGATCTAGAAATAAACTTCTTTCTCAAATGGGATTTGGATCATCTCTTGCAAGCTACTTTCACATTCAATCAACCAAAATTTGGATAATTCGTTTCTTAATACCCTATACTTTTATTATATATCACTTCGACATTCTTTTAGATTTTGATCAAAGTCGCATATTTTAATGTCAAATTGTAATGATCTATTAATTAATATCCATAAGAAATACTTAGTAATTAGTTTTTGATAGATGTAGAGATAGACGTGTGGGTTTCACCCATTGTAGACTAGAGGTGGCAAATAGGTCATTCGGATCGGGTTCGGTTCGGGTCATTTCAGTTCGGGTCAGGTTCGGTTTTGACTACATTCAGTTTTGGTTTAGTTCGGGTCGGATCTGGTCCGATTCGGTTTTAATTCGGTCTATAGTGATTCGGGTCGGATATCAGTCTGAATCGGGTCACATTGGTTCGGTTGATTTCGGTTCAATAGGAGATCTATATGTTTCAGTCGGGTTTTCAGGCCGGATCAATTTTTTAAACTCATATATGGCTTTATAAAGCCAATATATTTGACTTTTTGGTGAGTTGTGCGATTCACATCAAATCTTTCATTATTTCTTTTAATATTTTTTTTATTTCGGGTTGCTTTCGGTTCGGGTCCATTCGGTTCGGTTGAAAATCGGTTCGTATTCGTTTTGTTCGGTTGAAAAATTGGATTGGGTCTATATCGGTTCAACTAAAAATCGGGTCGGATTCAATTTGATTCGGTTTGTTTTGGGTTTCGGGTCAAGTTAAGATCATCCTGTTCGGGTCGATATTGAGTCTCGGATCGAGTAAAATCGGTTCAGTTCTTGGGTTAGTTTGCCACCTCTATTGTAGACCAAATGTATATTATTATTTATAGTGGAAAATCTGTGGTAAAAATATAAAACAAGTAATGTGGTCCACATTGTTGGTTATAGTCATCTCAACTCAATTTAGTATTCTCGTCTCTTACACGTTATGTTAATGAAAAAACTTTGATACAGAGGCGTGTAAACTTTTGTTTACACATGATTTTTAGTTTTAGGGGTTAGGATTTAAGGTTTAGGTTGTAGGGTTTAGAATTTAAGGTTAGCGTTTAGAATTTAGGGTTTAGAGTGTGGGGTTTAGTTTTTTTAGGGTTAGGAAGTTAGGATTTGAGTTTTTATAGTGTAAATACACAAGACTTGTGTAAAATTAATTTTACACAGCCTGTATATCAAAGTTTTACCCTATGTTAATTCCCTTTTTTTTCCTTTTCAGAATATTTGGACAATTATATATTGCAGAATACCCTTCATTGTGTATTATATTGCAGAATAGTCATCACTCATTATAATATTAGGATTATAATTTCAAAATGTTTACCAAATTATAATAACAATTTTGTTTTTGTACAATTTAATCTATCTACTTATATCTATATTAAATATTCACTCAAAATTAGGAGCGTTCAAATTTGTTTATTAACCAAATTGAACTATTCAAAATCAAATTAATCAAACTCTTAAAATTTTTAGTTGTTAACCGGATCAAAATTTTTCAAAACCTATTAATTGAACCAAACTGGGTTTGATTAATTTGGTTAGTTTCCAAATTAATAGAAATTTTTTAGTATTTTAAAGTTTTGATTGAAAATAACATTTTGAGATTCAATAAATTGAAAATGAGTTTTTAGATACTTTTTATTTTTAGATTTTATTTTTTCTTTTGTGTTGGGTTTAATATTGAGGTTAAATATAAATATTAGGTTTTAAATATTATAGGTCAATGATGGAATTTGGACTTAAAAATGAAAATATAATGGTTATATATTAAAATTTTGGTTAATTCTATTAATTAACTAGTTTCGAAATGAATCAACTGATAATTAAAGTTTTAACATGACCGATCGATTAATTAAACTATATTTTAGCTCAGTGGATTAATTCGATTTTAACCGAACAATGAAAAACTTATAATAAACTATTAAAAATCTCATTTTTTTATAATTATATAACATTCAAAGCCAGTGCTTCTCAATTTCTCTCAAACCAACAAATTCTCGAGTAATATTTTGTTTAACCATGTTTAAAAAAAATCTCATTTTTCTTTGATTATTTAATTGTTTGCTTCATTATCATAAATTTTTTTATCTGATTGTCTGCACAAATTTTGAAACACTATAAATTAAATAGGTCTAATTGTTTCTTTGATATTTAGATTCTCAAACCCTATAAATTATTTATATTTTAGGGGTTGATATTTAGTATAAGGTTTAAAGTTTAGAAGTTTAATTTATAGAGTTTAGAATTTAGGGTTTATGTTTAAATTTCATAATTAAAAATTTAAATTTTATTTGTTAAAGAATGAATATATATTAGGTGACGTGGTGTGTTTTGATTGGTCAGAGCGAATTTTTTTTAATGGTGTTAATTTTTTGAAACAATATGGATAATGTCAAAAATTTTAGGAGACAAAAGAGGTCAAAAAATAAATTAAGGAGCAAATTAAAATGTTAAGGGAAAAATGCATTAACTTATTATTTTTAATTAAAAGATTCAGATTTTGGTACTAAAGACAAATATATTGAACAAATATTTTTCCAAAAAATACAAAGAATGTTCTACATCTCTCAAATTCTTAATTAAACTCAAAGAATAATAAATTCATATTTCCATCCATAATTTTCCAAATGAAACTTCTTGCAAACTTCCTTACCCTCTCTCCCCCATAAACTGAATTCCCACAATTTACTAACCGTACAAACCACAAACTACCTTTTTTCAGCTATTTGCATACACAATACCAATATATAAATAGATAGATAGATATACTCGTTGATTATGTTGATAGTGCCTGCTGAAACACGAAATCACAAAGATTCGGTTGTTGTTAATGGTGGTGGTTACTTTCTCTTACAAAACATGTCTCCGGCCCTAAACAATAACGACCTGCAGCGGATATTCGAGAAGCTCGACAAGAATGGGGATGGCTTTGTTAGCATCGAAGAACTCAATCGTCTCCTCGACCGAATCGGTGTCGAGCTCAGCCTCCACGAGTTGGAATCCTTGGTGGGAAAACCATGTTTGAATTTGAATGAGTTCTTGTCCTTCTATGACTCCATATCGAACCACCACAACGCTAATGGCGGAAATAAGAAGAATATCATTGAAGAGGAAGAAGAAGAAGAAGAAGAAGAAGAAGAAGAAGAAGGTGACCTTGCCAAGGCATTCAAGGTGTTTGATCTGAATGGCGACGGCTTCATTTCTTGTGAAGAGCTTGAAAGCGTGCTGGGGAGATTGGGATTGTGGGATGAAAAGAGCGGCAAAGATTGCAGACGCATGATTTGCTTCTACGACGCCAATTTTGACGGTTTTGTCGATTTTGAAGAATTCAAGAACATGATGTTGCACACCATTTCTTCTTAGTTTCCAGCTACCATTTCATATTTTTGAATTAAGGTTGGTTAATGATACTAATCCATAACCCTTTATTGACCTCCAGGTGGTTGTTTTCTTAAGCACTTATGTGTATTATATTATTGGTTTCTACGTTGTTCTTCATTGTAATATACTTGACCTTTTTATCCTACAACTTGAGAATATGTTAGTGTAATATTGGCAAATTTTGATTTGATTCTATGTGTTTGTCTTTGATATTCATGTCAGATACATTCAAATATATATTAGTTTGTTTTGTTGCATTTCGTATATTTGATCCGATCCAAAATTTCGGATATCTGATTTTTTTGGATCGGCAATTTAACGATTGTATCCGATTCAAAAAAATGGATATTTGAATTTATGATTTGATTTAAGTATTTTTTTAAAATTTGACGGTCCTATACATGGAAATTTTAGGTTTTCGAATATAACAATCAACAAATTATTGAATATAACAATATTTGTATCCATAGAATTTTCAAATTTTTATATATATCAAGTAAAAATATGAAATATAACAAGATTCATATCTATAAAAAATTTAAATTTTCAGATTCCGGATAATCGAATATCCGATCCTAATGTGAAACAACTATCCGTATCCGACCCGAATTATCCGAAAAATAAAAAACAAATCGGATATCCAAAATTTTGGATCGGATCGGATTTTTTTGCACACCCCTATCCATAATGAGTGTAATGTATATTTTAAAATTTATTTAACAAATAATTCTAAATAGAGCAATAGAAAGATTCATTGATTGGTCTAGTGGTTAGGTATGCTCACATTGTCCCATTTTGTATGAGTTCAAATTTCGGTACGAGGATGTAATACCTTTCCATTTAATAAAAATAGAACCATAAAGAATTTGTACCTAGACTAATTAATGGAAAATTTTTTGATACACGGATTGCTTAAATTTTAATTTACACAAACTTTTTAATTTTAGGGTTAAATGTTTAAAGTTTAAGAGTTTAGATTTTAGAATTTAAGGTTAGTGTTTAAAATTTAAGGTATACGGTTTAGAGTTCACATATTAATTTTACCCTTAATTAATCTCGTTAAATAGACATAATCCTTCCAATTTCTTGTTCTGGTTAAAAAACGTAATTATCCAATTAAAAAAAACATAATTCTAGATTATATGCCAATTTTTAGTTCTTTTACAATGTGTTTATCATCTATACTTTAATTTACACATTTTTATTTGAGGTACTTAATATTTTCCTTTGTTAAAGTGCTTAATGTTTTATTCAAATCTCATTTTTAGGTAAATATTTTTCGTCGAACTAATTTTAAATATTGTTCTTATTGTATAAAGATTTTTATAAATGAACGAAAAATTTTAATATGAAAATGTGAAAGGAATAAAACATTAAATATATATTTTTATTAAAAAACTTTAAACACTTAAAATAAAAAGTAATATAATTTTACTATTAAAAAAGCAATATAATTTGATTTTTTAAAAAATAAACTACTAACTAATTCTATTTATGTTTTTATTAATTTCACTTCTCTCTAATCTTACCTTTTAAGTTTAATAATTTTATGTAATATAATAAAATAATTAAAATGTAATTTAAGAAAAAAAATCAACATATATGCATAAAGGGTAAAATTTTGATACACAAAATGTGTAAAACTAATTTTACACAAGCCTGCATACTTACACTATAAACACTCAAATGTTAAATTCCTAACCCTAACCCTAAAAAACTAAACCTTAAACATTATATCCTAAATCTTAAATATTAACCTTAAATTCTAAATCCTACGACCTAAACCACTAAACTTTAAACCCTAAAACTAAAAGACACATGTAAACTTTAGTTTATACAGTCTGTATATCAATTTTTTTCCATGTAATTAAATTATCAAAAAAATTCAATTCGAAAAGCCTATGATGTAGACCGATCTTGATGTTGTTGAAGATGACTACTTTAATTGTAAGATCTAAGAAGTTATTAAGTATTCTTGCAAGTAAATGGCTTAAAAGAAAGATTTAAAAAAGAAGGAAAGTATGAAAAATAGTGTGCGGAAGAATGATGAAAGATGGGCAGAATTTGATTAAGGAAAAGTGGGCTGTTGTGTAGGTTATCTAGGGCGTGAAGATGGTGAAGGATGAAAAGAATGATGGTTCGTATATGGAGAGTCTAGGGGCTGAAAAATGGATGATAGTATCTTAAAGAATCAAGGAAGAAATTAGGGTATAGAAAGCTTAATTCTGAATTTTATATGATATCTTCAAGGGGTGGTAGAAGGATTTGGACCCGTTGGTTATAAAGAACCAAGAACCTAAAGTATCAAGATGGAAAGAATGGTTGACGCCACAAGTACAAAGACTTGATAAGTCGATAAAGTTCAATGAAAAACTAAAAGGAAAAAAGTTTTCACAAAATAATTTTAATTGGTATGAATAAGATGTTTACAATGCAAATGAATCTGCCTATTTATAGTTTTCTAAAGGTTTGACCGAATGGGCACTACATGGATGAAGGGGTAGCCGAATGGGTATGTGTCTTCCTCCAAATGCTAGTTGTGATTCCCTCCAAGGGGCTGGTGATGGTTTGGCCATCTTGGTGTCTCCCTCCACTTAGTTTTGGCGCAAAAAGACTTTCCCTCCATTGCATTTGCCGCCCATATGAGTTTCCCTCTAATTAGTTAGAGACATGTTCCTTAGGAGGGGACATGACCCTTGGGATGATGAGCTGGCATGTGTAGGTGGAGTTGGTGGAGCTAGGAGTGAGCTGGATTGAGCTGAGCTAGCTAGCTGAAAGAGCTAGCTCAATTTTCAAACTGAATTGAGCTATTCTGAGCTGACTTTAGCTAGGTGAGTTGGTCCTTCATGCTAGTGAGTTTCTTTAGAATGTTTTCCTTTAGTTTTGAGCTGATTCGAGCACTCCTTGTAGTTGTGAGCTAATCCGAGCTCAATGTGATGCCTTTGAGCTAAACCAAATATCCTTCGAGCTCCTTGAGCTGTATCTTTATTCCTAAAAAAAATAGGCAAATGTATGAGCTGAAATGTGGCTAAGTAACGAGCATAAATAAGGTAAAAGATGCAATGCTTGTAAACAAATTTAAATAACTTAAATAACAAACATAAAGATCTGGATTCTGCAATGTATTATAGTAATTAAATAACACGCATAGTATAGGGACTAAGGTGTACTAATATGCAGTTTAAGATGAAATGCATGGCATAGATTATACTAAGTATATAATTAAACATAATAAGATAAGTAACAAATATATAAAGATGTGTGAGATATATGAAAACTCCCTTTTCTCTCATTTTTGGTGATAAAGATGAAAGAGAACTAATGAATGGATGGCGAAGGAGGATTGTATCACTCACCCAAATCAATATTGACTTTGACGTAAAATAGTTTAGAGAACAGTTGAGTCATATATTAGTTTTCCTGCCCATTGCATTGAAAATTATCTATGGATTTTAGCAAATTTGGTCCAATTTTCTCACCCACGTGCTTCAGACTTTTGATTACTATAAATCAGCAATATCAATATTATTTTATTGGGAAAAACAAATCACATCAAATCTGATCTGATCTGATCTTCCTTCAACAAATATAAATTATAAATACTTTTGTGCCAGAAAGAATGAAGATTTGTACGATGAATGTTGCTTTCATATGTTCGTCCAAGTTCTTCCAGGCCTTCTAAAAGAAAGGAGGGACTTGAACCCTGGGAGCTGTGGCCCCTAAATTTTTTTTTACTAAAAAATTAATAGGACTTTTTATGTATTAAGACATATTATTTTTAATTTATTTGAATTTTGCCTTGTACATTTTTATTATTAATTATCTCTTGTCTCTAACTTTGATTCATGGCTTCGTCCATGACAACAGAATTAGGAAAGTAAACAAATTGAACCTTCTCCAAATTTTATGGTTTAAATATCTTCTAGCAATGAAGTGGGGAATATAGAAACTTTGTCACCTTTGTGGTACTATATGACTCATCGGGAGTAGTCTTTGTTTAGACTTTAGACACTTAAAATGAATGTACAGGAAATAACTATATTGGGTACTTTAAGGGTGCATTTGGTGCTTTAGAGCTTGGATAAAGTTGTTCTAGGACAAGATTTTGGAATTTCCACTGCTCTTATATTTGGACAGATTTCAACGGACATCCTGCATTGTACAGAATTGATGGGTGTGTCTTAGTAGAAATTTTTTCTTTGTTATGGGACTTCAAACTTTTCAACAGGGGACTCTGTTACATTAATTTTGTTTTTCAGACACACTAATGGTGTGGGGAATTTAAGTAAACCTTAATATTCTTCAATGCTGACTTGTTGGTTGCCTTCTGTCACCCTTGCATTTGTGACAGGGCCGGGCAGGTTTCCTGATAGCATCTTGTAATCATATTCTGTTAAGATTTGTCATCTGACTTTAGCATTTGTTTGCGTAGAATCTTAGTTTAACCACGGCAGGAGGATTCTGACATGAACTGTTCTCTTATCTTTTTGTTCGTATTACTTGCAAACTCTGCATTATATGTTAAGAACCTATTTTGAAGGCGGAGAAATGTTCTGAATTTGTTCAATGAAAACAGTTCAGAACCTATTGTTCTTGTTGCTACTGCCCTTCTTGTCTGTGTAGAACTTCTCTCCTTAACAAAGATGATTATAAGATTGTTTCATGTTGTTTAGTGCTTCCTCTCACAAGGTGAGTTGGGTGCATGATATATCCACTTTGTTTCATCAATCTTTGTATTGAACCAACAACCGGTTGGATTAGCGGGATGACATGTTAGATCCTTAATAAGATTTATGGTTTGAATTCTAACATTGTAAATGTAGCAACTGGGTTGTGAGGGTCATCCCATAATAAACTTCTTAATTAACCCATAAATTATGGATGGTTATAAAAAAAACTGAGAAATACTGCTCTTTCTGGATATTTTGTTGTTACATTGTCAATAAAAGGTATATTAGTATTTTAGTAGTTTTTCCAATTAAAGGAAACAGTATTTAATAAATAAAAATATACTAACAACAACCAATTTGAGTAAGCAATTAGTAACTTTTTTCAATTATTTACCAGAAATACAATTTCCTCTACCTTGTTTCTGGAGGTTTTTAAACTTATGTCAGACTTTATTATATGTATTCTGTTTAACGTTATAAAAATTGAAATTTTCAGTGTTAGGGTTGAAAAGACCAATGAATTTTATATTAACAATGATTAATAATAATAAACTATATAAATGTAAATCCATTGTAGTCTAGTAGGTTAGGATACTCGGTTCTCACCCGAGAAGAGATCCGGGTTCAAGTCCCGGCAACGGAAATGTAATTTTTGCTCCAGCATATGGCACCTTAAACAGTGGTGTTCCAGGAGGAGCTTCCTCCTAGGATGTCAACCGGGAAAATTAAGAAGTTTGTGCCAAGGGAAATTGCCAAGGTTTTATGGCTAGGATTGTTTTAAGAAACATAAACCAAAAGAAACACATACAAGAGTAGAATTGCCTTAGAATATGCATAATTTAATAGTGTACACCATGAACTCTTCATTTTTTCCGTTTTCCATCTTCTTCGTTCCATTGTCTTTCGTAAGGATAACTTAATGCTGAAAAAGGGATGTTCGAACAATGCCTAGTATTTTTATACTTGCTCTTGGGAGAATTAATATGTACATGGTCTCATGGTTCAATTTTTTAAAGGTTTCCTAGAAGGTCGAAACAGCACACCCCATTTGCATAAACTTTCAGAAGCTACAGTACAGTATGATATTATGCTTACAAAGTTTTTTGTCAAAGCCGAATTCTAAGCAATTACAAAATATTTCAGCCCTCATCTCATGGTAAACTGAGGACTTGCTATATCCAGTAACTCGTAACATCAATCCCCCTGAGTAACAACCGCACTCTGTCTAAAATCAGGAAGAGTTGGTGCTATCACCTACCATATAACGGTTTTTATCAGTACTCAGGCCTGATGAATGAAGCTGCTTTCTTCTCTTTATAAGATGTGATGCAGTTTTCTTGTCATCTTGTGCCTCCACAGAATCAGGCTGAAAAAAAAATATAGGGCTTTAGTAAACCCAACCACTGCAACCTAAATAGACTTATCAGAATGAAGTCTCCCTCTTAATTACTAGGACTTACAAAATGGTGACAGATATAAGTAGGAAATGACTGTCAACTATTAATAGATTTCACAAAGGACTAATGGCAAAAACTCAATGTTTTTTGGTATAAAAAGCAATATTTATATTCCCAATGCAAATACTGAGATTCGAACCCACACAAAGTGAGAAGCTTCATTTTATAAAGTCAATATATTTAGCTTTTTAGTAAGTTGTGTGAAAGTTCACATCCCATCTTTCTTTATTTTTTTAATTTTTTCAATTTTAAATTGCCTTCGATTCGGTGAAATCAATATGGGTTCATTTGGTTCAATTAAAAATTGATTCAGATCTATTTCGATTTAACTAAAATTCGAATCATTTTCTATTCATTTTGATTTATTTCAATTTTTAGATCATCATATTTAAATTAATATCAAACCTCAAGTCACATAAATTAATTCAAGTCTCGGTCAAGTTTGACCTGTCTAAACAAGCCCAATTCATGACTTTTCTTTTTGTTACTATTGGTTTTATGTTTTAATAATTTTAAGGGTAATGTACACTAATGGTCACTAAAATTTTAGGGCGTGTTTATTTTGGTCACTAAACTTTTAAAGCATTCATTGAGGTCATTTAACTTTTAATTCGCTTTATTTTGATCCCTTCTGTTAAAAACATTTACGTAGCATGTTAACTCCTTCTTCTTTTATTTTTTTATTCTTTCCTTGCTTTGTTTTTCTTTTATAACTAAAATTTTATTTTATTTTCACCATTTAAACACTTGAACATTTTTTTTCAAACCATGAACAAAACGAAACACAACACTTTATTCTTTAATAGAAAGTTACTCTTTACCCGAAAAAACAACGAGACACAAAAATCAAGGAGTAATTGATATTCTATAGAATATAACCATTATAAGCGCATACCATTTTCAAGTTTTTAAACCCCAAAAACGAACGTTCTGCAGAATATCTATGGTTAAGCTAACTATGAAGCATCTCAAGAGGAACAAAAATATGACTCACTCGATCACAACTCGCTTAAATTTCTTCTTAGTACGTCGTTTATCTTTCTCAATTGGGGCCCTTGATGGCTTATCTGCTGTTGAAATAGACATGATGGGTGGAACTTAAGCATTTTGCTCAGGGTTCAATTTGCTTTGCACCAAGAGCTCAGCCGAAGTATACTAATCTCAAAGAGAAGATTCGAATCTACCTTGGCTTCTCTAAAAACTACTTCGCTTCTAAGAAGCCAAATAGACCAGATCATGATAAAAAAATTTAACAACCATTAAGTTATCTGTTTTTTAGTAAAGATATTATTCCAATAATTAATATTGTTATTATTTCTGTTACAAGGTAAATTATGCCCATGATCATTGAAATTTGGATAAGCTTTTCTTTTCATCACTGAAGTTTGAGTAAATTTTTTTTCATCACTAAAATTTTAAAAGTTATCATGTAATCACTAATGTTATCGATTTATAACAAAATAACTATCCGTCATGACATGTTAAAGCAATTGACATGTCACTTTTATTTAATTAATATTTTTCCAGTAAGATGATGACAAATACCGCAACTTATTGGAAGGTATAAATTAAATAAAAATGGCATGTTAACTAGATTAACGTGTCACTTAATGACACGCCCGACCATCATTACACAACTAACATACATTAATAGTTGAAAAAAAGTTATTTAATCTTTAGTGGTTGTTATTATGAAAACGCTAGGTTGCGGCACTTTAAGGTGTAGTTAAAAAGTGACGGATTTAAGTTTTAACTTAAATTTTTACTAATTGAATTATATTTTAAGTTGTATTGCATAAAAATTTAAGTTAAAATCGAAATTTTTATTAATTAAATATCATTTTAAGTTGGTAACTAAAACTTTTATTTGTACATAACATTTTATTTTATAACTAAAATTCTTATCAATTAAATAGTAATGTAAGTTAGATTTTATCTTGAATAAAAATTTAGGTAGGAGGCAGCCTTTGATTTATCCGCAGGTATGGCACCCTAGACCTACTGCTGTTATTACTCCATATGAAAGTACATGAATGTAGAGCTGACATAATAATTACGTTGCCGACTAATTAATGCGTTCACAAATATGGGTTCAATTAATGGTTAAAAATTTTCATTTCAAATTAAAGAAAAACATTGATAAAATATTGAAAACTATTTTGAAATACAAATTTGTAAATTTTAATTCATATAATACTCTTAATTATATGATTTATAGATTTAGGTTGTAGTTTAAGTTTTATGGGTTTAAGTTATAGAGTATACAATTTAAGATTTATGGTTAAAATTTAGAGTTTTAAGGTTTAAGGTCTAGGTTTTAGGATGTTAGGGTTAGGGCTTTATGTTTTAAATTTTATAACTTAAATATGAAGGATTGTGTAAAAAAAATTATACAGTTTTTATATCAAAATATAACCTTAAAATATTATTAGTAAATATGTTTAAAACTAAAATAATCAAATTGAATCGTTCAAAATTCATACCTACAAATCAAAACAATTACTTAAGTTCTGCAGCTAAAGAAACTCAACCGGTTTTATCATGAATAGAAATTCTTCCGTCGTCACACTAAAAAGAAATTAAATTAGGGTTAAGATTTAAGGAGTTAATATATTTTTAAAAATTAAAATTTAACATTTTAGTAATAAGACGTAGAAATAAGTAGTGAAAAAGGACATAAGTTTTGTTTTTAGCGTTACTTTGAAAGCGGCATGAAGAGCAAGCTATTCAACTTTTGACAAGAAATTACAGAAAAAATGTAGCAGGAAAGTTTAGAATTATATATTAGTAAATAAATGATTGAACCATCCAACTGGTTGATTAGAATAGACTTTGAGGACAAACTCCCTCCAAGTTTTCTTAGTAAATGCAGAAAGTCTGGGGTTGTCCCCAGTCCCCACCTGATATAAAGGAAAAGCATTAAAGCAACAGTCATTTTTATCAAACTTTTTCTTACTATCATTTGTTTTCCAACCCTGTCTTGGTTAATGCATTAGCATTACTCTTCAAACAAACACCACAATCACTTTATACAAATGGAGAAGAAGATGATTGAAGAAGGTGGCGGTGGTGGTGGATTCAAAGTCAAGAAGTGGGGGATCATTCCATCTAGGAGGAGATCAGTGAAGAGGATGATCTTCCATAAATTTCTCAACTCTGTCTCTTCTGTTTTTCACGCCTGCAGCTGCTGCAATCCTGTTAGCTCCGGGGAAGTGGTGAAGATGGTGTCTTGTGGTGGGAAGGCCAAGAATACCAGGATTTTGCCTGTGGTACCATCATCCTCCGGCCGGTGTTCGCCTGAAAGTTCGACCACCCAACCGGCCAATATGTGAAAATTGTGAATATATGCTATAGGCTATATCTTGCAGCTGTTTTAACGTTAGTTCCTTTGATCCTCCACAAATTCCAACCTATCTATGACTCTACTTCTGTTAATCAGGAAAAAGGCAAGAGTTTCCTGTTTTTCGCGGGTTTATCAATTATGTTTTTACTTATCCAGAAAGTAGATCAGTTTTTAAGTGAGTATTTCAATAATAAATCCATTGATTTTCCACTTATTCCTTAAACGTAATGCAAATTGGTCTGTCTGATTTGTTTTTTTCTCACTTTCTGCTTTGAGAAGATTGATGTTCAATAATTATACAATTTCAATTATATTCAAAGTCGAGTCGAACCCAATAAACCACTGAGACCTTCATTACGGTGCATCAATCCATTCTATTCAATAGGCACCATTGAGGCAGGGGTCAGAATCTACAGGAACATCAGCGGTGACCATTTTGTTTCCGTCTCTTTCTTTATTTTCTGTAATGCAATGGGATTTTTGTCCAATTGATGTGATTCTTTAAACGTACTAAAACACCTCAAATCCCCTTTCTGATTAGTTGGCATTAATAAGTACAAAAACGATATTTTTTTTTCTCTTCCAAAGTACAATTTGGACGAAACTTAATATGGTTTAAAAAATGTTTTGTAATGCATTATTTTTAGTGAACTAAACAAAAAAATAGTTTTGAAAAATGAGCATCTTTTCATTCCAATCCAATCAGCATCACCATGATACTGTGCTATCTTTTAGTGATTGAATGAGGGTAGGAGGGTTTGCTTTTATTTTGGGTCCCAATGGAAACTTGGTAGGAATTTTCATGCATATTAAAAGTAGGGTGTATAAGTATAACACATGTCATATGCAATGGCAGTGGCAATGGTCAAGGGTTTGAACCAATGTTTTTTTGGCTTTTCATACCGGGTTTAGTTGGCATTCACTTTGGACTCCTCATATTAAATAATATTAATATATTTGAATATGAATGTGAATGTGAAAATGAAAAAATAAATAAATTTGTAATAAACCTTCCAAATGGAAAGGACAGAAAATCTAAGGGAGACTTGAAAGATTCTTGATAAAGTATGAGGATCCCACCGGAATTATCCTCGGAACAACTCCGGTAATGATAATATACAAGTCAACATATATTTGTTTGTCTGCTTTATAAGTAGGCTTAACCGTCAAATAAGTGATTAAGTTATACCTTTTCTTCGAGTTAGGTGCTTAAACTATTTTTGGGCTAAATAGGTGCCTAACGTTTCATTCGGTGACCCATTTAAGGTCTCCGTTAATTCCCACCGTTAAAGGACACGTGTCATCTCTTGGAAATTTCAAAATTATATTATAAATAAATTACTTAATTTTCAGAAAATCTCTCAATTTTCTAGATTTTACAAAATAGCCCCCAAATTTCAAAATCCCTAACTCCCCAAAACCTAAATCCTGATTTGGGTCGATTCTGCAGTCGATTGCCATGCCGCCACCCACCACATTGGTCGCCGAACCATCACGACCATTTCTCACACCACCCCGTTGTCAGAAATCGACCGATGCCAAGCGAAACGCCGAAATTATCGAATGTTTCCTTTGAACGATTCAGAATGACGGTAGGACAGACAACGAATGACGGTAGGAAAGACAACGAATGCCGTGTGGGTTGTTTGGCTAGGGGAGACGCTTCATTTCGTCGTTGACAATGCGACCAATTCTGGTGGGAGTGGTCAGATTTGGGGGTTTAGCGATTTGGGGACTATTTTGAGAATATTTAAAAATTTCAAGATATATTTTCCTTTTTGCTCAATTGAATTTTATTTATTTTTAATATAATTTTGAAATTTTCAGGAGATAACACTTGTCCTTTAACGGTGAAAATTAATGGATAACCTTAAATGAGTCACGAAATGAAACGTTAGGCACCTATTTGGCCCAAAAAATAGTTTGGGCACCTAACTGAAAAAAGTATAGTTTTGGCACCTATTTGCCAAGTATAACTAATCAAGTTGTAGATTTTCCTTTTTGCTCAATTGAATTTTGTTTAGGACCCCAAAAAATTAAGACCAGTGCTGTAAATGAGACGTGACAGATCGTGAGCTACTCGGTCAAAATTCGGTAAACACTCAATTCGATTAGACTCGACTTGAGCTCGAACTCGTCTCGAGTTCTTAACGAGCCAAGCTACTTGATGTCCGACTAGAAAAGCTCGCAAACAACTAAAAAATATAATAAATTAATTTTTATTTTTAAATTTAAATTTAAAGTAAACTAAAATGTAGGTTGGGTATTTTTTGTTATTATATTATGTTAGTTTAATTTTTAGTGTAACTCTTTTTTTTTATATTTTCGTGTTTACTTTTTCCCTCATACTAGGATTAAGAATTTTTAATGAGTCACATGGAAATATTTCTTTTGTATGATTATATCTACAATAAAATCATGCAATTCGATCGATAATAATAATAATATTTATTAATAATAATATTTATGATGATGATGATGGTGGTGGTGGTGGTGGTTGTAAATGAACGAGATGGATCGCTTGTAACGACCCAATTTCTGGGTCAATCTTGCGAATATTGGTTTCAGGCCGGATATTTTTACCCGGGTGTAAATTAAAGAAAGTGTGGCTGGGAGAAGATGGTCATTTTGAATTAAAGTGGGAAAAATGAGAGAAAAATCAGATTTCATCTTTCCCCTCCCTCACCTCTTTTCTCATTTACCTTTTCTTTATCTTTTTCCTTTTTTTCTTTCAAGCTTTCATGTCTGATCTACCACCATTGGAGTGTCCCTGTTCGACACCACCTACATCATTGCATTCACCTCACCGAGACGAGTTGGCTAGTGGTCACGGTGTCGCTGTCGGAGCTGTCGTTGAAGGATGTGACAGAGATAAAGTTTTGAGGTTTTGTGTTGAGGAAGTTTGAGTGCTCAAAACCAAAAACTGTCCTCACCATCAAGCTCAAGAGGTTCCAAAACGCCGAATTAGATCTCGTCGGTCGATTCCCACTACCGAAAGACGTCGCACGCGCCGCCGGCTGCTCATGGGCATCGCCATAGGCGGTTAGAGCCACGTGGAGCCGAGCCGCGTTGACTGTGTTGGGAAACGCCGGTACACCCCATGGCGCAGCGAAAAAATTATTCAGCGTAATCCACCAGCGATCCATGTACAAGGGATGAATTCGGGGTGATAAAGGATAAAACGTTACCTTAATAAATATGGAATCTAGAAATCAGTAGGGAATTTGGAATAACCCAATCGAATCTAAGTCGTCACAATAGCGTTCCGACCTCTACGTAGTCCACCCGAATGAAACAAACAATATTTTCTCTTCTCTAACTATTATAGAGGTTTTTCAAAAACTAGGAATAAATGGCTGCTAGACCTTATGCCTTTATATAGCATTTAAAAACCTAATTCTAATTAAATTTGGATTCTTAAATATACAATATATTTAACCGAATATAATTAAATATGTAGAATTTAATTCTACTTTAATTAGGTTTCTTTTATATATATATATATACTTTAATAATATTTGATAATTACAATAACTTATCAAATATATATATATAAACGAAATTATCCATAATTACAATAATTATAACAATTTCAGTTTCTCACTAATTACGTGTACAACAAGTTTGTACACATTCTATCTAATCGATATTTGTTCGTTTCAATCATAGAGTGTGACCCTTGTAGGTTCATGTAACGTTAGCAGTAATATCTAGAACAATTCTAATATTACAAGAAATGATTGGCATCTAGCAATACATCATTGCTACCTAAGTTACATGAAATAGTGGTTCGATTTAACCTTTTTTTCGTGATTAACTTCTTTTATGTATTTCATCATTTTGTCCTCATATCTTAAATCGGACACAAGTCATGGATTAGTCACACTTGTATAGTCCATCTAGTGTTTCTTGATATCTTGAGTAGACTATTATAAACGAATAATTATGATATCCCATATCAATTTATTTGAGCATGGCTATGCATTTTCTAGTCTCACTCAATCAAGTGGTCTATGATATTGCTCTTATTATGTAGGAGGGACAAATCCTATCTTGATCAACCATATTCCGTTACATGGATTATGACATATCCAATATCAGTCTTTATAGTGTAGTCAGTTACGAACACGTTTGACCGTATCAAAATATGTCACTTACGATGTTGAAATAATGATGATATCAAGTTTGAGGATTATACATGTAGTTATCACTATAATCAATGTTGTGACTGTCGCATAATAATCCAAGAAACATGCTCATAGTGGGTCAGTCCAGTATGTTGTTCCCTAACACATACTTATGTATTGATTTTGACATCTCTATGTCAATGACAACACTTTGTCATCAATCAACTACATATTAGTCTTAATACATTATTGTAGTCCAAGCCCACAATAATTCTTGACTAAGGACATTCAAGAATAACTATATTATTCTAAAGACTTTATTATAATTCAGTTTATTTATAGATGCATAGAATAAGACTGAAATAATAATAATAATGGCTTTATATTAATAAACATGATAAAATAAGTATGTCGTTTACAACCATCTCATTATTGGTCTTTGGGCATAATCCAACAATCTCCCCTAGCACTAAAACCAATCACTCATGTATCTAATACCAGGAGACTTAGTGTGATGTTCATGCTTCTCATGTGTCAGAGGTTTTGTTAGTAGATCGACAATATTGTCATCTGTTGGTACTCTGCATATTTCTACATCTCCTCGATTAATGATTTCACGAATGAGATGGTAACGCCTAAGTATGTGTTTGGATCGCTGGTGAGATCTAGGTTATTTTACTTGTGCAATGGCTCCGTTGTTGTCACACCGTATATCTATAACATATGATATGCTAGGCACGACCCCTAGTTTAGATATGAACTTTTTGATCCAAACAGCCTCTTTTGCAGCATTGTCTGCTGCAATATACTCAGCTTCTGTTGTAGAATCTGCTATTGTATCTTGCTTTGAACTTTTTCAGTTTACAACACCTCTATTAAGGCAAAACACAAAACCAGATTGCGATCGAGAATCATCCTTATCAGTTTGGAAGCTTGCGTTAGTATAACCTTTTATACTTAGCTCTTCCACACCTCCATACATAAGGAATGTATCCTTAGTTCTTCTTAAGTACTTAAGGATATTTTTGACTACAACCTAATGACCTTCACCGGGACCTAATTGGTATCGACTTGTCATACTTAGTGCATATAATACATCCAAACGTGTACATAGCATGACATACATGATAGATCCAATGGCCGAAGCATATGAAATCTTACTCATGCGCTCTCTCTCTCTTGAGGTGTTGAAGGACACATTTCCTTCGAGAGTGAAATACCATGTCTCATAGGTAAGAATCATCTTTTAAATTCTTCTATATTGAATCTTTTCAGTACTTTATCTATGTATGTATTTTGACTTAGTCCTATAAGTCGTCTTGATCTATCTTTATAGATCTTGACTCCTAATATGTAGGTTGCTTCACCCAAGTCTTTCATAGAAAAACATTTTCCTAACCAATTCTTTACAGACTGTAGGGTAGGTATGTCATTTCCTATTATTAGTATGTTATCCACATACAATACCAAGAATGTAACAGTGCTCCCACTAGTTTTCTTGAAAACACATGGCTTATCCTCTTTTTTAATGAAACCAAACTCTTTGATTGCCTCATTAAAACGAATATTTCAACTTCGAGAAGCTTGCTTCAACCTATAAATGGATCTTTGTAGCTTGCATACTTTTAGGACATCTTTTGGATCGACAAAACCCTCAGGTTGTTTCATGTACACATCCTCATATAATTTTCCATTAAGGAAAGCGGTTTTGATATCCATTTGCCAGATTTCATAATCATAATATGCAGCTATTGCAAACAATATCTGGATAGATTTAAACATAGCAACAGGGGAAAGGGTTTCATCATAGTCTATACCATGAATTTGACGAAATCCCTTAGCGACCAATCGCCCTTTGTATGTTTGTATATTGCCATCCATGTCAGCTTTCTTTTTGAAAACCCATTTGCACCCTAATGGCTTAATTCCTTCGGGTGGGTCAACCAAAGTCCATACTTGGTTTTCTGACATGGAATCCATCTCGGATTTCATGGCTTCTAGCCATTTCTCAGAGTCTAAGCTCTCCACTGCTTCCCGATAAGTCCTAGGCTCATCTTGGTCCATGAGAAGAACATCTCCGTACAATGTGACAAGAAATCCATATCTCTCAGGCCCATTGCGTTCTCTCATAGACCTTCGCAATGGTTGTGTTTCAAGAACGATTGAATGTTCCTCAACTATTTGTGGAACTTGTTGTTGTTAAATATCTGGTTTAGTGATCTGTGGTTGATCTTGAATTTCCTCAAGTTTAATATTTCTCACACTTCCTTTTCTGAAAATAAATTCTCTTTCGAGGAAGACTCTCATTCGAGCAACAAACACTTTGTTCTCAGATGGATTGAAGAAATAGTATCCTTTTGTTTCTTTAGGATACCCTACAAAATTACACTTATGAGATTTAGGTTCGAGTTTTGTAGACATCTGGTGTTTAACACAAACTTCGCATCCCCAAATTTTCATAAAAGACATACTATGAAGTTTCCCAATCCACATCTCATATGGTGTCTTTTGAAACGATTTAGATGGAACACGATTTAGTGTGAAAGCAGTTGTTTCTAGCACATGTCCCCCCAAAAGTTAGAAGATCAACATGACTCATCATTGACCGAACCATGTCTAACAATGTTCGATTTCTCCTTTTAGAGACTCTATTGTGTCATGGAGTACCTGTAAGTGTAAGTTGTGAGACAATTGTTGCGCGTATTGAGTGCTACGCAAATGGTGCAAGTGTACACATCACAAGTTATAGTATAAAAGATAGCGTCTCCACAGGGATTGGTGCCGCTTCAAGAATTCAATTTCTTGCACTGTAAAAAGTAAAAACACAAATAGGTGATTGTAAGAGTTTTAACTAACAACTAAACTAGAAAGCAATAAAGTAAAAGAAGTTGTAATCAAAAGAGAGAGAATAGGCCAGGTTATCGTGAGTTGAGGAGTGATAGCCGATTGGATCGTCTTGGTAAAAGAGTGCAAGGGCAACTCAGTTGTCGTGGCAACTTGCGCAGCGGGGTTGCCTTAGCAACTAATCGACGGTTGCCTGGGCAACTAGCTGGGCAACTAATTGGGTGGCTGGGCAGCAACTTTAAGGTTCGGCGGAGCGTTCTTTAATGGTTTCTTCTTATCCCTAAGTCGAAACTCTAGCTAATTGTGCATGCCTTGACAATACATCCCTGCGTGAATCAAGGGTGAACAACAACCAATCTTGCGCTCCTCTTAGCCGTTGAAATCCTTAACTTATTCCTAAGCTTGATTAATCTTCACCATTAATAGATTGAATAAAGACCATACTCATTCGTTTCTTGAATCTAACTCTCATGGTATTAGATAAATAGATAGAGTTACGAGATCCTCTCCCAATTCACTCGCAAACAAGAATAAAAACCAAGAATGAGTAAACCTTGAATTGAAAGTGCAAACTCTTATTACCTAAACAAAATCCAATTGTTTCTCACAACCACAAAACACAATAACCTTAGCCAAATAGATTTAGTTCATGGCTAGGTTCCAAAGAAACACAAAACAAAGAATCCCTAACATAAACCTAATAGAACAAGAAAGAAAAAGATGAAGAATGGTTAAAGCCTTTGTCGAAATCTCTCCCCTTTGCTCTCTTGGAGTTGACGGCTTGGTCTCCTTTAAATAGGAGATGGCTAGGTCAAAGTCTCTCTTGAGGAAGAAGTTAAGTTGGAATTAAATACTTTAAAAGAATATAATTCTTTATTATATTTAAGTTCTTTCTAGATCTTCTCATATCTTCTTGGGATTTAATTTCTCTTTGACCTCTTTATGGAAATCAAACTCATTTGGGATTTAACTTTGCTCCATGTCATATTGGGCTTATCTAGTCATCAATTTCGACTGCCATATCATCTTATCCCTTATCGACAATTGCCCTGACAACTGCATCAACATCTCCTCCATGCACTGCCCTGGCAACTGATTCCAGCCTTGTTTAGGAAAGTGATTCTGCACACACAAAAAAACAACTATCGGTAGTACCCTTTTTCCAAAAAATTAAGCAAAATATGAAATCAAGCTTGTCCACCAAGGAAACAATGCAAATATGCATGAATGGCTAATAATGCAACTAATATGAGCCTAAGTCTAGCAATAATATGAATAAAAAAGGTGAATAAAATAGTACTTTTAGACACTTAACACACCCCCAAACTCGAACTATTGCTTGTCCTCAAGCAATGCAAACTAATAATTACCAGCCAAGACTTCAATTTTTACAAACTTAGCTTTGAACTTGATTTCAATTCTCAGAACCGTGGCACCATGTATGATTGGCTTATCATTTTTCAGAAAACTTAGGAGTTTCTCGAAATCAAACTATAATGCTTGTGATTGTGTGCGAAGTTGTGTGCAAGTTGATTTTTCGGATTCTATGCAAATAAGAGGTTTTCAAATTACTTCCTTGGGTTCTTTTAACATGTTTTAACTACAGTCGGTTTCGGGCACCTCTAGTGTTTTTTTAGTTTTCTTAAGTTAATTAATTTATTCGACTAGAGCCGGTTTCGGGCACCTCTAGCGATCAATTTTTAACACATACTAGAGCCAATTTTGGGCACCTCTAGCATTCATCCAATTTTTATTCTAATCCCCCAAATTTTAACTATCAATCTAAGTTCGCTAGAATTCCTTAAATCAATCAAGCCATAACAGCGTTTCATCAAGTTTAGCATCATAGTAAGATTCTAAGTGTTTCCACGGTTATCCTAGAATAAAAAGTTCTATCAATTAAGTACATTGGCAAAGTCATCATCGGATATCCATCAAATCTAGGCAATTCTTGTTCCAACTAAAGGCATGGCAAGCAATTTATGTATCCTAAATGCAATACTTAAGATGAATAAAACTAAACATGGTAACTAACTAAAAACAATCCCCCCAAACTCGAGTGAGGCATTGTCCTCAATGCATGCAACAAAGAAATAAAAATTACAATAAAGAAAGTAAAATGCAAACGAGGACTTACTTCGAGAGTTTGTCATCGTGGATGATTAGTTTCCTTTTGGTCGGTGTCTTGATTCTTTTGCTTGAACGCGGTGGTTGCTTCCTTGTTGCTGATGATGGAATCGATCCTCGTACGGGGTTGTCCTCATCGTCCTCTTCATCAATGTCATTGGCTTTTCGCTTGGGCTTGGAGGATTCGATTGGTGCGGTCTTTGTTGGTGCAATGGAGGAATCGTCCGAATCTGAAAAATCGGACAATGATTCAGTACGAGTTGATTCGGGCATAGGTGCTTTACCTTTGGCTTTTGCAGTGGTTGCCGGGGAGTCTTTAGCTTTGGTTGCCGTGGCAACTGCTTGGGCAAGCGCAGTGTAGGTTGCCGCGACATCATCTGTTGCGGTTGCCGTGGCAAGGATTTCGGCAGGAAAGATAGGGAACGACACACGGTTGTCCGGGTACTTTTCCAGGATGACTTGGGTGATGGCATTGTTGTGATCCTTCATGTACCGCATGAACATTAGTTGTTGGCCTTCAATTTGGCTAAGGCGGTTCTCTAACGTTGTAAGAGTGCTTCAAGTTGTCCCGGGGTTGCTGTCTGAGTTGCCCGGGCATCAGTTGCTTGGGCATTAGGAGTTGCCGAGGCGGCAAGAGTATCTAATACTTTCATTGTTGATATATTAATATCAATAACATAAATACCTGATCTGAACTGTCCATTTTCTCTTGCCTTCTTGATGTCCTCAAGATAAATAGGGCAGTTTCTCTTCCAATGTTCATCATTGTTGCAATGGAAACACTTTCATTGTTTTGCAACTCCTCTTTTGGGTTTCAATGCAGCCTTTCCTTTGTTGGGCTTTGGATTTGCCTTGGTGTTGGGATTTCCTGTTTTGTTATCATTTCTGACCATCAGAATAAGTTTGCAGCCAACCTTTTTCATGTTGTTCTCTGTTGTTCTTAACAGACCAAGCAACTGGGGTAACAATTTTTTAATTTCATTCATATTAAAATTAAGAACAATCTGATTAAAACTATTTGGCAACGATTGCAGGATAACATCAGTAACCAATTCAACACTTAGAGGGAAGCCCAACTTTTCCATAGTATGAATATACCCTATCATTTTGAGAACATGAGTTCCCACTGGAGTTCCCTCAACCATCTTGCATCGAAACAAAGCCTTAGAGGTCTCATACCTCTCGAGCTTGCCCCTCATATAATTCCTTGAGATTTTTAACCATCTCATAGGGAACCATGTCCTTATGTTGCTTTTGAAGCTCAAGGGTCATGGTTGCAAGCATCAAACAACCGACATCTACCATGTCACTTGAGTATTTTTCAAAGGCTTTTAATTTATCTTTAGAGGCATCATCTGCTGGCTTTTTAGGGATATGTTCTTCGATGACTGTTAGTTTCCGTTCTTGTTTGAGGACAATCTTCAAATTGTGGAACCAGTCAAAGAAGTTCAAGCCATTTAATTTATCCTTCTCAAGGACGGATCGCAATGATAATGTGTTTGCCATAAATCTACAACGATAAAATATATTTTATAAGTATCTATTTATCATGTTTATAAAGAAATAACATTCCCACTATTAAAAACCCTCAAATTCGAAAAACTTGCTAAAAGTATTTATAGTTGGTAAGGATCCATATTTCATTTTATTCTAAGTCAGCTTTGGCTTTACTCCTAGAATTCAATTATTTAGGTAAGCAACACTTTCGAATTACATCTCATGTAATTCCTATATTTGATAAACAACTATTTGTCCAAAACAAAGTTCATATAGTCTAATAAAAAGAATAATAATGAACAATGCACCAGGTAGGTAACTTATGTAAGAGATGTGGTGTACTGGGCACATTTAAATACCAAGTCTTTCAAAGAACCAATCCTAGACATGCACTTTCGTATTATTTTTCAATCACCAAAGTTCTTAAACAATCATTAGTCTTTAGGTTTCTAATCTTATTAGAACAACCTAGTTTAACCAATATTACTACCAGTGAATATCACTTGCTTATTCTTCACATTTAACCAAGATAGATCTAAGTATTTTGCTTTTGCAAAACCTACATAGTACCAATCGAGGTTTTAACGAGGGCTAATATTGGATGACTAATTTTAATTAACTATGAAGGTTTTTTTGTTATATTAATATCACCATTCTATTATGATCTAATCAGTTACCGTCACGCTAAAAAAACATACATTGTATCATATACATGTAAAGCAGTAAATATAAATGCAATGGTTATAACCCTTAAAACTAAGTTGGCCCATCCCAAGCCAATGGGATAACCAAAATTACTAAATATAGAACTTGGTTCTCAAGCTCCAAATCCACCTTTGATCGGCCCATTAGTCTGCTCATTTGGTCCACGCTTTCTCCGTAAATATTACAATTTTTTCAAAAACTCGTTTTACATACGAGGGAATAAGATGAGAAGAGAATTACAATAGAACAAAGAAAGGCACGACACGCAAGCCGTATTTATATAAAACCAAAGTAAATAGACTATTTGGGCTATAACCATGCATTTTCAAACACCGTGCATATCATCCAAAATATACACATGTTTTATCTTGTTAATTTTGGCACTTCGATTACTATGGAAAAACCTCACGATTTGATAGCTTTTATCAACGGATTTGTGTTTTTGGGATTTTTCAATCCCTAAGGTTTTTTACTCTAGAACAATCATTATTCCTCTGCCAAAAACGATCTGCTATCTTAACCGCATGTTCATCATGTCAACTATTAACATATGATTATCAAAAGCTTACCGCAACAAACACATGATTAACACTTAACCATCGATCGTAAAAACTTGTTAAAACATATTAATATATTAATCGCGACTGGATTCAATTTCTACGTTTCGCACAAACATCACATACTCGTCAAAATAGAAAAGTAAAACATGCATCTCATACAAAAACATCATCCAAGTATTTAAGTCCGAATTCATATCGTACACGTGGCTCTGATACCACTATTGGGAAACACCGGTACACCCCATGGCACAGTGGAAAAATTATTCGGCGTAATCCACCAGTGATCCATGTACAATGGACGAATTTGAGGTGATAAAGAATAAAACGTTACCTTAATAAATCCGGAATCTAGAAATCCGTAGGGAATTCAGAATAACCAAATCGAATTCGAGTCGCCACAATAGCATTTCGACCTCTACGCAGTCCACCCGAATGAAACGAACAATATTTTCTCTTCTCTAACTATTAGAGAGGATTTTCAAAAACCAGGAATAAATGGCTGCTAAACTTTATGCCTTTATATAGCATTTAAAAACCCAATTATAATTAAATTTGGATTCTTAAATATACAATATATTTAATCTAATATAATTAAATATGTAGATTTGATTCTACTTTAATTAGGTTTCTTTTAGATATATATATACTTTAATAATATTTGATAATTACAATAACTTATCAAATATTAACATATATATATATAAACGAAATTATCCATAATTACAATAATTATAAAAATTTTGGTTTCTCACTAATTACATGTACAACAAGTTTGTACACATGCTATCTAATCGATATTTATTCGTTTGAATCATAGGGTGTGACCCTTGTAGGTTCATGTAACGTTAGCAGTAATATCCAGGAAAATTCTAATATTACAAGCAATAAGTGGCATCTAGCAATACATCATTGCTACATAAGTTACATAAAATCGTGGTTCGATTTAACCTTTTTTTCGTGATTAACTTCTTTTATGTATTTCATCCTTTTGTCCTCATATCTAGATCAGACACAAGTCATGGATTAGTCACACTTGTATAGTCCATCTAATGTTTCTTGATATCTTGAGTAGACTATTATAAACGAATAATTATGATATCCCATGTCAATTTATTCAAGCATGGCTATGCATTTTCTAGTCTCACCAATCAAGTGGCCTATGATATTACTCTTATTATGTATGAAGGACAAATCCTATCTTGATCAACCATATTACCAAGCTGAGTTCGAGCTCAAGTTGAGTCTAATCGAATTGAATGTTTACCGAATTTTGACCGAGTCGCCGTTGCTTGTCGTTCGTTGACCGGGCCCTTAACATTTTTTGGGAACTCTACCCGGGAATTTCTCGACGTTTTGAGTTCGTTGGCGCGGTCCATTTTGCCAAATTCAAACCAAGTAAGTTGTTTTTATACGTTTGACCTTGTGTTTTGATTAGCGGTGTAGGAAATTAATGTGTTTTCGTATTCGTTTATTTATGAGGATTGTTCGGGCTAGAATATCGAATCAAGAGGAGCGTTTGTGAAGCTCGAGTAAGGATTTATCACTATGGCTTAAGGTCAGTATACCTCGAACACCGAAATGCTTCATGAGCATTATAACTGTAATTGCCTTGCTTGTTTCGCAAAATAGGTATATGAAAATAAGCATGTGTTGAGACCGGTATTGTGAGACTTTGTAATTATGAAATGCATGATGAGTTTGAGAATATGTCGAGACTCGTATGAGCTTTAGCCTTTAGAGACCGTGTAAGCTTGTTTGGAATGCTTGCATAGTTAATTGAGGATTGATTGATTTGCAAATTTTTGATGCCCTGTATGTGAGTTCGAAGGAATTGACACGATTCAATGGAAATTATGCCTAAGAGATAATACATATTAATATTCGATTAAATGTTCGTAAAGGCGATATTTGATATTAAATGATTACATACGCTTTGAAACAAACTCTAATGACTTTTATAAGCTTTATGGATCGAATAAAGTGTTGTAATATCATAATTCGAGGAAATTGTATAAACTTGTGATTAGGGTATCGATACGAGCTTTGGCTGTACCGGTACGCGTTTGAGGGTCGTATCAGTACGGGTCAACCCGTATTGGTACTTGTGAAAACCTAGGATTTCTAGGAAGCAGTTTCGGTATGATTACACATGTGAGTACCGATACCTAAGGGTACCATATCGATACTCGTGTTGGAGTACCGGTACCCAATATGCTAAATAATCAATAAATGTAATTTAAAGATAGAAATCGATGTGAACATTAATAATTGAAATTATGCTTCGATAAAAGAGATAGCATGAATTAATAGAGATAATAAATGAGATTAATTCTATACTCCTCCAAAATGTATTAACAATTCTATAATGTAAAATAAATGATGTGTTGGCGAGTAGCAATAATCGGAGGATCCTTGGGATCACGTTGCTTGTATACCAGGTAGGCATTTGATTGATTTCATGATTTGATTTATGGGATCCATATACCCAAGATTGTACTGTAGTACTTGTTCCCTTTCTTCACGTGCACTCGATATTTAGGTGATCCCGAGTGGCACTCGCTACTCGATGGCTAGGTGATTTCGAGTATGCGATATTTCTCTACCTAATATCTAGGTGATATTGGGTAGATGGCCCATCTTATACTTTATGGCTAGGTGATTTTGGGTATATAGTGAAGGTGGGTACTCTATGTCTAGGTGATCCCGAGTACATGTGTGATTAGCCTGATGTCTAGGTGATTTCGGGCTAAACCGGTTTCGTTACCACTGTTTGTGGTTGAAACTTTGTGTGCTTTTGCCTAGATGATCTGATGATATCTCGGTTATGGTTGGGCCTTGTGAGCCATGTATGATTGCTATGATGTTAGTCTGTGTTTAGGCGACTAGTGGTAGCGCCACATGTTTATTTATCTCTCCTTATTGCTCGTACTAGCTTGCATGCTTATGTTTATGATTAGCGTGAAGTATGGTAGAGTAGATGTGTACCACTGAGCTTTGTAAGCTCAGCACTCGGAATCGTTGTTTTCGTGCGTAGGTTGATCGTGAGATCGTGGGATCGAGGAGCATTATTAGTTCGAAATTCTAGCACATGGTGTTTTTTCCAGAGTACGATACTTGAGTTTAGTGAGCTATGTATTCATAGGATTTTACAGGTCGAGCTTGTAATTCTTACTTTTGAAATTGAATTAATCAAGTCAAATGTTTAAATGTTTTAAATTAATGTGGAGCTCCTTTGTAATGAATTAACTATTTATTTATATTTTCATCCATTCGATTTAAATGTTTTTGGAATGTACCTTATTGGGCTAAAGCGAATTGAGTTTATAGTTTGGGTTTAGGCCCAAATATGATATCCGGGTCGAGAGTGTTACATCGCAGGCTATTCGAGTTCGACGTAGTCAAAGCTCGATCAATACTCGACTCGATTGATTCAACTCGAGCTTGAGATTAGCTCAAATTCTTAACGAGTGGAGTCGAGCTCAACACTACTTGACCTCGACTCAGCTCGTTTACACCCCTAATCAAAACACAAATGTTTGTTCAGATAATCAGATTAGATATTAAAATGTGTCACTACTTTTTATTATTATTGGCATGGTCTAATTTTATTTTTTTAATATGTAGAGGCAAGCCCTGTTGTTAAACACTGAGATGTGAAGCAAGGTATTGATGTTTTTATTATTCTGGAAATAGCAGTCAAACACTGGACCTTTTAAAGTGGGATTAAGACCATTCAACCACGAATTGATGTACAATGATCTACTTAGTAATCACCTTTGTTGACCAACTTTTTTTGTATAGCCCACGCTAAAAGAATAAGCAACTTGGGTCAGGAATTGACCGCCGGAAAAAGAGTTTCATCTAAAAGCATATGCATTTATCTTCTTCCTTTATTCCTACTCCCAGAAACAGAATTTATTAATACTGATAATAGGTAACGCACTATCTGTTATCAGGAACGAACGTAAAATTTTATGTTAAGAATGTGTACTTATAAAATTTCAAAGGAGATAAATTTATACAATTTTAGAGGACAAAAATAAATTTTCAATAGAAAACGAATAATAATTTTTTAAAAAGAATAAATTATATAAAAATTTTAAAATTTTAAGGGAGCGACTGCCATCTTCAGCCTTTTTTAGGTCCATCACTGTCTGTCACAACTAAGATTAAGGTTTGAATCGTTCACTGTGTAAACCTCATCATATTTACTTGAAAATAAAATTAGTAGAGATTGGAGAGAAATTGCAACGAAATGAAAGCATACCAAAGGGATTTTGGGGACTTTCCGAGCCTGCAATGAAATAGTTTTCTCTTTTCTTTTTTATTTTTGTCTCTTTTAAACGATAACGATCCTAAGATGGATTTGATCATTTGATATATGTTTTACTTTGCACATTTTTAATAATGATTATTATTTTTTCAAATAGATTCGTTTATTTATTTGTTAAATCATTTTAAAGTAAAGGCTTAAACCAAAAAACAGCCCTCAAATTTTATTTTTTTTTTCTGTTTTAAGTACCTAAACTATGGTTTGGGCAAAATAAACTTTTAAACTATTAGTTTTGGTCACTTTAAGTCCAATAGTTATTTAAGTCAAAAGAAAATTATTTCGACTAATAAGATGTTGACACATCACAAAGATTTTTGACCAATAGATAGTTTAGAGACTAAAAGAAGAAAAATGACATAATTTAAGTACTTATTTTGACTAAAAAATAATTTAAAGACTTAAAGTGATCAAAAATAATAGTTTAAGAGCTTATATTGCTCAAATCATAATTTAAGTACTTAAAATAGAAAATATATATATATAATTAAAGGGTTGATTTTTCATTATTTTTCATTTAAGCCTAAAGCAAAAAATATAAAATTTTAATAAACCTAAAACAAAAAATATAAAATTTTAATACAACAATAAATCTGTGATGATATAAATCAATCTGATTGCAAGTCATACCAGATAAATATTTAATCCTTAAAATAATGTCACGGCGGATGTGGACGTCACATATACAAGCCTGGAGATTTTTGGCACTACAGCTACAGGGCATCGTCCACCATATCAAATTAAAACCATGTAATGCGTAGGATCAAAATTTGAAATCTAATTGTTAAGAGTAACCATGATTTCATGGTGCAGTGTTACGTGGCTCATGGGAAATAAGTTCCTTTGCCGTGAAGCTCTATGACCGTGGTGCCTACTTGAATGATCATTTCATTTCATTTATTATTATTTTAAATTATTCGATTCTATTTATTTGTACAAGTCGAATTTAATTATCGGAAATAAAATTTTGATCATCGAATATTAAAATTTGATTAGACCAGTTTTTGAGGTATTACAATTAAGCTATGATATCCTTAAAAAAAATTAGGGTTTCATGATCTTTAAACATTAAAATTAAACATAGTTTAACCATGAAATAAATAATCTAATTGAGAGGAAATGCTTACCCAATAAATAGCTACAATTTAAGATGGATAAATTTAAGGAAAACAAAACTTGACCTATCCTTCAATAAAAGTGCTTGCTTGTTCCAGCTAAAAGAAAAAAGATGATGAAAATAATGACTTTTCAAATTAACCGGGTAAATTTTTCTCTTTTTCTTTTTATTCATTCCTTTATCCCTTATTAGTTAATAGCTTTACTTTGAATGAAGGAAGAAAGCTATGTTAATCATTCCATAAGTGGTGATGAGGCTTGTGGAGGGGTTAATCGCAAAATTAGCCCTTCAACTCTAGAGATTTTATGCTTTTGACCCTATATTTTTAACTTTTATAATTTGGTCACTAAAATGTGTTTTAAAGCTTGCAATAAGGTCTTTAACAATATCAATGCGTAATTAGGGTTCAATGACTAATAATTGGTCAGTTGGTCAAAAGTCAATCTTACAATTTTGACTCTTCGTTGTGAAATTTTCGACCACCAGAATCAAATTTTAACTAGATCCGGTTTTAGAATGTTGCACCACTGATTTGCGCTTATTGGAATCGCCACCAACTATATTGCTCTCATTGCTTGACACTGACTCAATTTTGATCATGTAATGGCCTAATTTTAAGTCCTCTTTTCGATTCAAAAAAATTTAAAATTATAATTTTTAAATTGTTATAATAATAACTATATCAATTAAACTATTATTTAATTAATAATTTAAATAGCTTTTTTTTAGAGATTGTGGGGCCACTCAAGTAGTTATCAGCACAGCCAATTCGATGGGAACAATTCCAAAATTTCCCTTTTGGCTAGATTTTGGGCGGCTTAGCCAATTTTGTTAGGTGTAGTAATATGATATAAAGATCCCATTGAATTTAAATAATACTTGCTGATTTTCAGACATTAAAAGCAGAAAAACCTCTCACTGCTCAAACTCATACTTAGATATCAGAAGGGGCGGATGCATGAAGCCCGACAAGAACAACTGCATACTTATTTTTGAGAAAACAAGTTGAGTTCACTGTTAATTTTTTTTTTTGAAAAAAATAATTTTGTGTAAAAGAAATAATGTACATACGCATTTAGAAAAAGATAGGCTTAATTATAAAATAAGTGTCTAAATTATATTTATTCTTTGTAATAAATGTCTAAAATTTTATTTTTTTATTGAAATAAGTGCCTAAAGTTTCATTTTTTGACTTGTTTTAAAGTCAATTGAGGCACCTACTTCAACTAAACAAAACTTTAAGCACATATTTCAACCAAAAAATGTTTTCGAAACTTATTTCAGCAAAAAATAAAACTTTAAACACCTATATTAATCAAAAAAATACTTTAAGCATCTATTAAAAAAGAAATAGAATTTGAACACTTATTTTGTAGTTAAGCCAAAAAGATATTATAAACTCCATTATTTAATTTTTGAATCCGACAACTAGAGGGGAGTGGCCTTTTGCCTTCCTACATCACATGAGAGTCCCCCCTTTCCTTTGCTTAACCTATTTTCTCATTATGCTTCTTTCAGGACTTTAATTAAAAGAACAGAGACGTAATATTCCCCCATCACCACCAATGCACGACAAACAAACATTATGGATTATGGACCGAGACTTTAGATCACGTTCACATTGCATTGATTCGGTTACCTACATTTTAAATGTTTTAATGATTAATCACGTTCACTAATGGAATATTATTATTCAAAAAGAAATTGTGGAATATAAAATATTGAAATATTTAATTAACATGATTGATTCAAGTGGTAAGCAGTTTGATATCGTTTAAGTATATTTTAAATTAAAGGTTTTGTGTATGCAGAAAATTCTCGTTCAAATGCTCATCTATCAAAATCAAGTGTACGACATAGGTCGATCCGAATTAATCAAAATAAAGTCCGAAAAACCGAGAGAACAACAAAAAAATATATTGAAATATCTAATGAGATAATAACAAAGGTTGGCATTTGCCAAATTCCAAATTTGGTTACGTAGAGTAGAACCCGGATGTACGCTGCGCACGGTGAAGACTTTTGTACACTATTTACAAACAACTAGTGCATAAAGACCATAAATATTGATACTGTACAAAATGCCATGGCCACATCTAAAAAAGGGACCACATTAAATCATATCATACATCTTAATGAATAATGATTTCCATGTCGGGGGGGGGTGGACACTATTCCAAGCTTGCATATAGTTCTTACATACATTAGATTTCATCACATTAATGACATGGATAAATGAAGTATTTTATATGTGTACAATCCTTGATCATATGATTTTTATATGATTTAGAAAAAAATTTAGAAATTTTCTATGTATTTTTTATTAAAAATCTATTTTTACCCCCTAAAATTTTATAAACCCGCTCCCTAAAATTTATAAAGTCGCCCTAACATAAAATTCCGCATCAGTCTCTTTTGTCAACTATATTCCTTAATCTCTCATAGACCATAGTAATAATGTATTGGTACAACACAAATTGGCAATCAAGTAGGTGGAGCAGCCCAAAGGCAAAGTTGACCCCTATCCATCTTATCTCATTACTATCGTCATCCGTTGTGGTATTCGCTGCATCATAGTTTCTTAATATACATTTCCACCGTTTATTTCGGACTTGAACCCCCACAGAATTTATTGTGGAACAGGATATAGTTTCTTGATGGGTTCTACATACATGTGCGTGGCATGACGAAGAGAAGTAGGGATACCATTTGATTTGTGGGACAACCACGTTTGAACTTCATATAAGCAGCGGAGATTCTAGAAAGATTAGAGGAGAATTAATAGTTAATCAAAGTCTTATATATGTTGTGACTTCTAGAAACCATGTAACACACACTTTGGTGCTCAACAACAGTAGAGAATGGGTCCGGATGGATGAGATCAAAATCTTAAATTGTTCGAAATTGAAGCTTCTATGAAATATCGTATCCTGGTCTGGCTCCCCCCCTAGTCCATGTGTTTAAACCCTATGTGCCTCAATTCTCTTCATTCTCCACTCTCACATTTCACAAGAAGCATGGAGTTCAGGCGAGACCGAGGTGGAGAAGCCGACCGGGCAGAGGCATAAGGAGGCAAAAAAGGGTTCCAAGAGAAGAAAGGAAGTGTGTTCCCAGCGAAGAGAAAGCTGGTGAAGACTATGATGGTCGAGTACTGCATAGCTAAATGCTTTTCTTCCTTGTCTATTCCTAATCCTAACACTGCCCCATCCAACTCCTCCAAATGCAACAAGAGTGCTGTCAACATATTTCCAGACCCTTGATTGTTCAACGCACCGTTCATCACATGATTTACAACCTTATCTAAAAAGTCTCTTGGGAAATTCTCCTGTTGCTTTTCATGTCTGCAAAACAAAAAAATCACTTGCATAGTATTAGTTAGGGATGCCAATAGATCGAACTCTATAAAATCCAAGTCCGAATCCGTTACAATTGGACTCAGATATTTTTTTAAAATTTGGGTTTGGATTTTTTTTTTCAACCTGATTTGGATTATATTTTATTCGGAATAGATTTTTCAAATTGGATTCAGATTAAATTGTCATCCCTAGTATTGACCCGAGTTCGAAGGGTAATGCAACGAATTTTAGCGTCTTTAGGCTATATTGTGTTTTGGCCCTCTAATATTTTTATTTTAATGCAAATAAGTTTGTAATTTTATGTATTTAATTTCTTGCGTTTTTAATTTATGTCATTTCGTTATGTACTTATTCATTTTTATCCTTTATTTGTTGACTACATTTAAGTTCTATTTTGTTTTTATTATTTATGCTATTAATTTGCTTTCTATTTTAATTCATAGTTTTAGCCTATATATTAGAATTTTGGTCATGTTTGGTAAACAACTTTTTGAGCTAAAATTTGAGGTTTGACTAATTAAATCCGCTGATTTGAATGTTTGGTAAATAGACAATTGTAATAACGGATTGAGGTGAAATCTCTTATTTTGAAAAAGCTCATTTTAGGAGCCTTTTCAGTTAGGGGTTTGAAATACTTGTAAAGACTATTTTATCCTTGATAATTATAATTTTTTTAAATAACATAAGTTTGGTTAACTAATAAAATTTAAAAAATAATAATTTCATTAATAATAAATTAATAAATACATATAAATTTAATAATTAATAATATTATATTCAAAATATAATTTTATAGATAAAAAATAATCTATACATCTAAATTTAATAATTATTAAAATTATATTAAAAAAATAATTTCACAAATAAAAAATTATATACATCTTCATATACGCTCAATAATGATATTAAAAAAATTAATTTTCATAATCTTAATATTAATAGATACAAAATGTTAATAACTTATAAATTATTCAAACAAATATCAAATATAACATATTCAAAAAAATATCAAATATAATCATGTCTTTATATGTCATTTTGCTTATTAAAATAATCAAACAGTTATTAGCTATCAATTAATTTGACCAAACATTTTTATACAATCAACTAATGTAATTCTCTAGTCAAATCAGCTAATATTATCAGCTATCCACTATTAGCTAATGTAATCCACTATCAGTTATCCTCTAATTGTCAAACAGGTCTTGCAATTTCACATCATTTACTATTTCTTTTATTAACTTCCTTAATTTTTGGTAATTCATTGATATTTACATTTATTTGTTTCTCCATTGTATTTATTTTCTTGTTTGTTTATCAATAATTTTATCTTACATTTATTTCTTTTTTCATATTTACGTACATATGCATATGGTGCAAATAGATATATTACACTATATTAAGTTTATTTAATAGATATAAATCATCATCATCATCATTATTATTTTGAACATATAATTATTATTTAACTTGCATTTTTAAGACATTTATATTTTTATTATCACTTTTAATATGAATATATATGTGTAAGTTAATTTTATTACCATTATCCCAAGTTACCTAATATATATCATGTTTGGCAATTAACGGATAACTGATAACGGATTACATTAGCTAATAGTTGATTGCATTAACTGATTTGATTAGTGAATTGTATTAGCTGATTTTATAAAAGTGTTTAGTAAAATTAACTGATAGCTGATAGTTGTTTGATTATATAAACAAGTAAAATGACATATAAGGACATGATTATATTCTATACTTGTTTGAATAGTTTATTAATTATCAATATGTTGTATCTATTAATATTAAATAGGTTATGAAAAGTAATTTTTTAATATAACATTAATAAGCATATTTGAAGGATCTATATATTAATTTATTATCTATATAATTATTTTTAATATAATTTAATTATTTATTAAATTCAAATACAAATATAAACGTGAGAGAATAAAAAAATCATTTTTCAGATTCAGATTCAGACTTTTTTTTAATATATTTATGTTTCTCTTAATATATTTACTTTTAACTTTTTTACTTTATTTATGTTGTCTTATTGTTTTAATGTAAATATTATGCATGTTATTTTATTTCAAGGAATTAAAAGTCATAAATGTTTTGATTCGAACTCAGATATGGATCAAACTTGGACCAAACATAGACTTGAATTAGATTCAGATCGGATCCTGATAATTTCCATATTCGATCCGCCTCCTATTTTTTTCTTTGATCCGCCTCTTATTAGGACTCAGGCCTTTTTTTAAATTCAGATTCAGACTTTTTTAATCGAATTTAGACCTATTTTTTTCTTCAGATTAAATTGTCATAGTAGTAGTTTGTTATTATTAGGGGTAAACTGCACCAATAACCATCGAACTATTAGAGCGTACCTATTTTGACCACCGAACTATCTAACTCGTCAATCAAACCACCAAACTTATTAAATTGACCTATTTTGACCATCGCGTTAAAAAAATAACGGATGGATGATGTGACAGTTAACGAAAATTTGTAAAATTACACATTTAGTCCATGTTATTTACCTATTATATCAATTTGGTCCTAATTTTAATTTAATTAAATAAAATTAACCAACCAACCAAATGACGACATGTGTCATCACCCAATTGGATAAATTTACTCAAATTTTAATTTATTTTTATTTAATATTTAATATATTTCCCCTCCAATTAGGTGGTAACACGTGTCACTATCTGGTTAAAGGAAAATTAAAGATGGATGGAATGGCCTTGGGGAGAATCAAACCTAGGACCAAAGAGTTTTATACCTACACTTATACCATTGCACCAACTTGCTCTTAATGATATAAAATGCACCCTTTTATATACATATCTTATACTGCAGTAAAGGTTAGGAAAAAGAAGTAAAAATGGTTGGAAGATGACTCGAACCTAAATCACTTGGGATGTGTAAAATCACACAAACCACCAAATATTCTAATATTTTAAATCAAATTTCTTTTCTTTTAAATCAAATATTTAATATTTTAATAAATATTCGATTTAATTTAAATATGAAAAAGGAAAATATTCGAATATTTTAAATCATTTTTCCTTTTAAATAGAATATTTAATATTTTTCGTATTTAAATTACATCAAATATTTAATAACTACTTTAAATATTCGATTTAATTTAAAAATAAAAATTAAATAATAGATGTATTAAAAATAAAAAATAATAAAAAATTAAATCAAATATTTAAAGTAGTTATTAAATATTCAATGTAATTTAAATATGAAAATATTAAATATTCTATTTTAAAATATTCAATTTAAAAGAAAAAAATTGATTTAAAATATTTAAATATTTTTTCTTCTTATATTTAAATTAAATCGAATATTTATTAAAATATTAAATATTCGATTTAAAAGAAAAGAAATTTGATTTAAAATATTCGAATATTTGGTGGTTTGTGTCGTTTTCACATCCTAAGTGGTTTAGGTTCGAGTCATCTTTCTATCATTTTTTGCTTTTTTTTCCTAACATTTACTTCAGTATAAGATATGCATATAAAAGGGTGCATTTTATATCATCAAGAGCAAGTTGGTACAGTGGTAAATGTGTGAATATAACTACCACGTGTCACCACCTGATTGGAGGGGAAAATATATTAAATATTAAATAAAAATAAATTAAAATTTGAGTAAATTTATCCAATTGGGTGATGACATGTGTCGTCATTTGGTTGGTTGGTTAATTTAATTAAATTAAAATTAGGACCAAATTGATATAATAGAGACTAAATGTATAATTTTATAAATTTTTGTTAACTGCCACTTCACCCCTCCGTCACCCATTCATTAGTTTTTTAACGACGATGGTCAAAATAGGTCAATTTAATAAGTTTGATGGTCTGATTGATGAATTAGATAATTTGGTGGCTAAAATAAATACGCCCTAATAGTTCGGTAGTCGCTAGTGTAGTTTATCCTATTATTAATTAAGTAATTTTACCTTCTCATCTCAATCGTCTTTTTAAGGAAAGTGTTGTTGGAACCTGTCACTGTTACTTTAATGTCAAACTGGCGTGCTATATTTTTATTTTTACCTATATACGACAGTTTACTTCAAGTTAAAACTCGACTCGTAATTTTATAAATTCGACTTAACTTGAAAAAATTTCAAATAAAATTTAGGTTATGAAATAAGAATTCGAATAACTCGAATAACTCAAAATTTTTAGTAATTAGTTGATCAATTTTTATATTTAAGTCGAGTCTGTCAATTCTGCATAATATATTATGTATATCACATGTGAAAATATGAAGAAATATATATATATATATATCATATATGCATATAGAAAGTCGTTAAAATTAGAATAAATATGTGCACCGCCCAACCCTAAGTATATGCATATTAGAAATATATATGTACAATTAAATTTGTACAATAACTCGAAAATTTGACTCAATTCGAAATTTTTTTAAATAAAGTTTAAATCGTAAAATATGACTTACTAACTCGAATAACTAAAAAAATTTTGACTCGACTTATCGAACGTCCAACCATCCAAATATAAAAACTCAATTGTATCCTTGTAATTGATTCAGAATTCTTGCAAGATTTGAGTTTGTTCATCAAACAGACTTGATTATTCTGTAGGAAACATGAACACACCAAAATATAACAATTTATATGTGTTCTTATTTATGTATGAAAATATTAAAAATATATAATTAGATCATGCACCCATTTTCTCGGTCTATAAGAGGAATCTTAAAAAGGTGAATATTTTGGAATGGAATCATATATATTTGATGTTAATATAATGCTACAGAAAAATACCCTACATGCATGAGAAGAGGTAAGGTGGATCATTTCAATCAATGAAATTAATTAAAAGAACATGCGAAGGTGATCTTGATGACCTCTGAAGATCTTTTGGAAGATAATAGATACAAGGACAATTGGAGAGGACTTGAACGAAGAAGATTGGATCGAGAGAATCGTCTTTATAAGGAGTTTATGTAATTTTTAATTTGGATTAACTAACTAATAGATTAGATATTAATGACTATACAATTTTTTTTAAACGAGTATAATTATATAAATATTTACTATCAGTTGGTCTAACATGACGAAACATTAAATTCTTTAAATAATGTTTAAAGTTTAAAATTTTAAGTTGTGGATAGAAGAAGTTAGATTGGGAGGATCATCTCACACTAAACTTCTACAATATTTAAATCCGTATTAACTAATCAATGAATTGAATATCATACGATTGTACAAAAAAATATAAATAATTAAAAAACTTATATATGGTCTAAATGTTACATTTTAATTTAAGACTAAATTATTTATTTTTATAATAGAATGGTTAAACCTAATAATGTTACCTTGACTTGACTCATAATTTCATAAATTTAACTCGGCTTAGAAAAAAATTCAAATAAAGTTTGAATTATAAAATAAAAACTTGAATAACCCAAATTTTTTAGTAATTAGTGAACCGATTTTCAAGTTCGAGTCTCTCAATTCTACTAAAATTTGAATAGAAACTTGACTCGACTCGACTCAAAATAATTAAAATAAAGTTTGAGTTATAAAATGAAAGTTCAAATAACTAAATTTTTAGTAATTAACGAACCAGTTTTCAAGTTCGAGTAAAGTTTCTCAATTCTATTAAATTTGAATAGGAACTCGGACAACTTGACTTGATATGACTCTCCTTGACTTGAACAAATTTCAAATAAAGTTTGAGTTATAAAATATGACTCTTCAACTCAAATTAACTCAATTTTTTTAACTCGATCGAATATACCCTAATTTAACCCCAATTAAACTTAAACTGCTGAATCTATAAGACAAGTAGATCACCCATTCACCCTTGTCGTTCTGTCTTTTTATCTTTTCCGTCATGAAATTCATATAGGGACTTGGGCTAAGTCCTAAGCATACAGAGTTTATACCTATGAGCTAGGAGACAAGTTAGCTGACATGGTTTTTCTTTTGAGATTGTTTCGGGCTTGTCCTCAATAAACCATGTAATTTTATGGAACATTAAAAAATGCATGTGACAAATAAGTTTTAGTATATTGTTAGATACTTACAAGTTTTGGGTATTGTCTCCATATATACTTATATATATATATATATATGATTTTGGTCTGCTGTAAATTAATTTAGGGTTATCTACTGCAATGGCCATATATGTTTTCGCCCAGTATAATTTTGGTCATTGATTTTTAAATTCGACTGATAAAATCATTTATGTTTTCAATCTGTAAGCTTCTGGTCACTCGAAGTTAAATATCGTCAAATCGGTGACGTGGTTGTTAAAGAGAAATTTATATAATTACACATTTGGTCCTTGTTAGTTATCTATTATATCAACTTGATTCTAATTTTAATTTAATTAAATAAATTAATCACTCAATTAGGTACCGACACGTGTCATCACCTTATTAGAAGAATTTAATTATTTATTTTTATTGAACAAATTTATTTTCCTCCTCCAATCAGGTGGTGATACGTGTCACATAATTGGATGAGAAAAATAAAATAAAGAGCTATTTTGCCTTCACTAAGAATCAAACTTAAGTTCCCTTAAGAGTAAGTGGCATGAGATTACCTCTAAACCAAGTGACCATTTGTGATATGAAGTACAAAATACAATATATGTTTTAGTTTGTTGTCAATGCAAGGAAAAGGAAATAAATGTGGATTAAGAGGACTCGAACATGACATACTTGAGACGCATAAAATATATTTAAACCACTGTAAAAATATAATAATTAAATTAAAGATGACAACATTTTATATATTTATATATAATTATATTAAAAATAAAAAATATATTCGAGTCAACTTTCATTTTGTTGTTAATCGTATTTATTTTATATTTCATGACATACTTGAGACGCATAATATACATTTAAACCACCGTAGAAATATAATATTTAAAAATATTTAATTCATGATTTAAAATAAAAAATTTAAAATTGTATTAAAAATTCATTTAACGAATTATAACTCACGAATATAACTCTAATCATACGATAAGTTTGGTTTCGTTAAATGAATTTTTTACATAATTTTATTTATTTTTATTTAATCAAATTTAATTTTGTTAAAATAAAAATATAATAATTAAATTAAAGTTAATACCATAAAATAGAAAATAAATAAGATTAACAACAAAATGAAAGTTGACTTGAATATAATTTTTATTTTTAATATAATTATATATATAAATATATAAAATATTGTCAACTTTAATTTAATTATTATATTTCTACAGTGATTTAAATATTTTTTATGTGTCTCAAGTATCTCATGTTCGAGTCTTCTTAATCCATATTTATTTCTTTTTCCTTAATTAACAACAAACTAAAACATATATTGTATTTGTACTTTTTATTACAAATGACCACTTGATTCAGTGGCAGACTTATGCCACTTACATCTAGGGGAACTTACGTTTGATTCCCAACCAAAGCAAAACAACTCTTTATTTTATTTTCCTCATCCAACCAGGTGGCACGTGTCGGCACCTAATTGAGTGATTAATTATTTAATTAAATTAAAATTAATATCAAATTACTATAATATATAACTAATAGGGACAAAATGTTTAATTATATAATTTCCCTTTAACAAACACGTCACTAATTTAACGACACTTGACTTCAAGTGACTAGAAGTTTACAGATCGAAAACATAAATGATCTTATCGGTGACCAAAATTGTACTAGGCGAAAACAAAAGTGACCATTGCAGTAGTTAACCCATTAATTTAACCTTTTTATCTGTAACAAAAAGTTGAAAGATTAGTCAACAACCTCTAGAATAAGTGGTTAAAAAGCTCTCGGTTGACATCTCTCATCCTCTTAGGTTGTGAGTTATAGTCTCAGTAGGATCAATTTTCTCCATCCCCTCCCCTTAATAGGAATTGTTTAGAAAAAAGTTGAAAGATTAAATTAACGTTTTGAATTAGATTTTTTTTATATAACCTGATATTAAGAAATGAGTTTATTTAATGGATTTTCATTTTAACTTGGTGGAAATTTTGTTTCCACAAGCTTGCTTAATTTCATTTAAAAAAGTTAAAATTTAAATCCCTATTCCTAAACTTTAAATCATAAGTCTTCGCCTTTAAACTTTAAAATATAATCATAAATCTTAAACCGCTAAACTTTATTCACTAAGCTAAACAAATAAACTCTGAATTGAACATGTTTGTGAAAAGAAATTCACTATCGTTGCATAATTTTTGTGTGGATTCATTATCCAAAATCTGTTAAACTGCTACAAGATTTAAACATGATCGATACAAGTTAATCCAGGCCGATACTAATCTAGTAATCCTAGTTATTCCAAATCTGACATAGGTGCACATTAATAGGGTCAAGCCGATTAATGAGCTTCCCCCCTTAAGCCTGATACTAACAATCCCAATAACAGAAGATAACAAACTAGATTTCATTGTTATAATATCCTTTAAACAGTCCGTTTTTCTTTCCTTCTGGATCAAGTTCACAAAAGCAGCCCTAGCAATATTTAGGATGCAGCTCAAGAAAGCCCCCCTCTATTTTATCACAGAGCCAGTAAAGCTCACGTTGCTAGTGCCTGAAACATTTTCTTTTATTTAATTAATAAAATTAAGAGCTAAAGATTTAACACGTTAAACGTGAACAAAACCGCATAGAAGATCGATTGACGACCATGAATAAAGGTAATTCGATTGAAGAAACATTATTATAAACTCTTTGTGTGAGGAATTTGATTGATCTAAAATTTTATTAAATTTATAGTTTAATGAGTTCACTAATTGAACGAGTGGCAAAGGATGATCATGTGCTCTTATCTTGTGTGTTTGAATAGTAACATATGTATTGAGAGTATAAATATCTACCTACTTAAACTGCATGACCAAGAAAATAAATGAAATTATTTAATTAGCAAGTAGGAGGAGAAAACATGTGGTCAAAAAAGGTTAATGAGATGCATTCTTCTTATTCATGAAATTTAAAAGTGTGTAATCAAAAAGTAGTTCGGATGAAAAAAATGAGTAATATTTTTTAGATGATATAGTTTCAAGCAACTTTATTTATATATGCATGAGTTTTATTCCGGACATAAAAATAAACTATATACTAACATAGATCACATTAAATGTATTAAATAAAAAGACGTTATAAAAATAGGTCATGTTTCGGAATTAAAAAAAGGGTCAAAACTTGAATTTCATTTTTCGAACATTGAATGTTGTCTTAAAATAAAATGCAAAAACCAACTCAATAAAGCTGGTGCTGAAGCTAAATGAGCAAATGCAGTTCAAATTGCCACTACACATTTCTCCGTTTCATCTGCACCATAGAAGATTCTTGAGATTGGAAAAGCGTTCATCATTTCTTTTCCATATGTGACCGTTACCCAACGGGTTTCAAACCCGGTAACAAAATTCAAAACACCCACACGATAAAGTAAAAGCGATGAACCAAAAAGCAAAACCCAACCCTTTACTTTTTTTCACTCCCATTTGTCCAAATCCAACAACCTTCGACTGTATAAAACCACATTGTTCGATCTTATCTATGAACTCAGAAACCAACAAAACAAAATGGGTTGTTGCATCAGCAAATGCAAACCCAAGAAACATTGCATCGAAGATTTCAGTCATGTTCAAGACAAGCTTGTCCTGTCTTCATCGCAAGCTCCCAAAACTCCCATCCCTGTCTCGAAGAAAATCTCCCCACTGCCTCGTTCCCCCACCTTCTCGTCCTCTTCTTCAGTTTCGTCCTTCACCTGTTCTACCGTCAATACTGCAATTAGTTCTTGTTCTAGCTCGGCTTCTTCGGTGTTGAGCTCAAAGGATCGATCCTTTTCCAATGAGTTCTTGTGGGCGTGCGTTAAGGAAAACCCTCATATTGTTCGTATTAATTCGATCAAGGAAGCTTCTCGTACGTTAGCTGTCACTAAATCTCCTTACCAGGTATTGAACTCGCCTGTTAAGCCAGTGGTGGCACTGGCGAAACAGGCGAGTCCGGCGAGGGAGAAAGGCTCCACGCCGAAGAAGAGAGGACGGTCAAATTCACCATCGGCGTTAACCAGACAAAAGAGCTTCCGGAAGAACCCTGATTATAATTACTTAATAAGTAGGAGTTTGAAGTTGCCATCATCACCGAGCAGGAGATTCAACGGAGATAACAATGTTAGTAACTATCGAGGATTATTGGCAAGTACGTCCAAGGAAGTTTGTTCATCAAAGCGAATCGTTGGTCCCAAGGTGAATGCACTCAACTCAGTTTCTTCCTCTCCAAGAAGGGAAAATTTCAGGGTTTCGAGTCCGAAGCTCAGCAGCCTTGATCCGAATACTCCATTGAAGCCTTGTTTCAGAAACCGTGAGACTTTCGTTCATCGAATTAGTTCGAAGATCGACGAAACAGCACTGCGGGCAGCGCTGTCGTCGCAGCAAGAAAATGAGCCCGTTACCATGGAGGACATTGACAATCCTCTAATTTCCTTGGATTGCTTCATTTTTCTGTAGATAATTGGTTTGCATGCATACTGAACATTTATCATGTTCATTCATACATTTACTTTTTTCCCCCTTTTGTTTTGATGTTTGTTCATTGATTTTCAAGATTGTTTCTTACAAACATGATCGACGAGATCATATATCTAGAATATTTATATGTATTGATTTTCTGAAAATTTCTTGTTATATAAGATGCATTGAAGGCTTTGAAATTGGTTGGCTCATACATATGCTTTGATTTTAAGATGGATTTATTCTGATTATTTGATTTTCATCGACGGCTACCATATTAAGTCACACTGCCACCAACTTGAAACCCTTTTTGATTGCTTAAAAAATAGGGAAAAAAAGGTTAAGTTAATTGGTTAATAAAATTTCTTAAAAAAATTTAAATACAATAACAAATTTTAATATATATATTATGTTAATAATACCTAGAGCATGTGGTTAAAACTCTCAGTTGACAATTTTCTTTTTCCCTAGGTTGTGGGTTCTAGATTCCAGTAGAAACAAAATTTTTCTTCCTCCTCCCCTAGGTAGAAATTGTTCTCTCTATATATAAACAATGATAAAACTTAGTTTTAATTAAAAAAGGAATTGATATGTATTAATATCCATGAAAAAAATAAACATTACAATCTAATTTAATTACACCAATTTTCATGCTCTCTAAGAGTTGAAGAGTATAATTTGAGATTTTTAACTATCCTTAATACAATAAAACTCATGAATTATAATAATTATTCAAACATGTCACAACTATATAATTACACTTAATTACACCAAATCTAGTTACTCGATGACCTTTCAAAGTGTATAATTGCATTCTCATTATAATGTAGACTATTAGCTTTTATACTAAAATTAAATATTTTTTGAATATATAAAGTATGATAAAATATTTAATTGTATTTTACATTCGTATTTTACATTCATATTGAAGTGCACATTCATTATACTTAGATTATTTAAATTGATAGATAAATAATGTCTTATTATTTAATTTTTTATTAAAGAAACATTGAAATATATTTATTATTATACTAATTGTTTGAATATTCAATTGCAATTTATATCAAATCTTTATTTGCAGTTAAAAACTTTAATTACACTATCATTTTAATTTAAACTATTCAAACTTATGTATAAACAATATCTTATTGGTTTTACTTCCTTTTTCTTACTTAAACATAAGAAATTATAAAGATTTTTCTATAAAAAAACATAAGAAATATTATATTAAAACTAAAATTTTTGGTTTAAGTGCTTCATGGCAGCCACCTCCTGAGCAAGTGAGCATTGGATTAAGATCAACACATGTGCCGGATCAAGCCACCACACGGATCGGAAAGCTAAACCCAAGCCTGGTCGAGCTTCCCGGCCCATAAACACCTAGCTTACGGCATTGCTCAATATTAAAGATTGGATTCTTTTAGTTAATAGTCGAATTGTGAGTTGGGCTGGACTTTTTTTCCTAAAAAATTAGCTGGAAAGTTATTTTGACATATATAATTGTGAAATTAGCCCTTAACATTTACCTATTTTTCAATTACACCCTCATTCTTTTTTTTCTTCTTATAGTGTCACCTTATAGTTTTATTTTTTGTCAAATAGGACTGATTTGGATGAAAAACCTGATGTCTCTACATGGTGGTGGTGGATTTGAGAAGGGGGTGCTACTGCTGTAGAGGGTGTTGAAGAGATTGAAACAAAAAGGATGACATTGTTAAAAATATAAATTCATAATTTAAAAGGTGAAAAAATCAAGGACTAATTTTACTATTATGCCTAGTTTTTTACACTAAAGATTCTTTATCAACTATAATTATTGATGAAATCATTGTTATTCGGATGCAACGTTATTATGATAATAAAAGTGAAATAACAATTACCTTGATTTGAGAGATTAATCTAAATTAGGATAACATTAAACTCTCATTAGTCTTATAGTATTTCTCTTTAACCTCATACAAACGGTCTTTGAAAACATTGCAAGGTAATGACCTGAGGGAAGGGGGAGGAAGCAAGTAATGATGCTCTGACCACTCGACCATTTTCGCAAACTCGGTAATTACAATGTACAATGAATAAAAGGCACATATCGTATATTGTTTGTTCAACGGGGCATGATGTTAAGGATTTTGGTTTGGAGCATATGGGAGATTCAGCAGGTAGTCTTGTGAGGGTGTGACTGTTGGTACGGCCGATTGTATAAGCAAGCAAGGAGGGGGGGACTCCTCGGAGGGGAAACAAAGTTTGAGGGAGTGATTGATGTAATAATTATGATACAGTTGAAAAATCTTTTTAGGGTATTCCCCACTCACTTTATCTCCATCCAATAATGTTCATCTCCCGCACTTTTTAAAGTTCCAACCAATAATCAAATGCCCACAAGGAAATAATGATCCAACACAAACGTTGTCTTTTGACCAAATTTTTTTTGGAATAACCGCTATGTTTTTCGTTTTTAATATTTTATTAAGTAAATAGATACTTGAGATAAATGTTAAAATTTAAATTCATATAAAATGAGATAATATAAACATAATAAATTAATTAGTGGACCTCTTTCGAAAATATTATTTTTAAAATTCGAACATAAATCATTTTTTGAGATTAGATTTTATTAACATTACACGCGATGTTGGTTGATCATACAAACTAGAGTATTAAACTTTATACAAAATATTTTTTAGCTCGAATCCCACTAATCTATATTCTTTTTAGGGTAACTATTTCATGTACAAACGCTTGTGGAAACTTTATTTTTACAAGCGTCTTAGTTTTAGGGTATATGAATTTAGTTTAGGGATTTAAGTGTATGAATTTTGAATTTAGGGGGTGTGGTTAGAATTTACGTTTTATGGTTAAAATTTAGTGTTTGTAGGTTGAAATCCAAATCCCTAACTAGATGTGGCAATCGGGTCGTTCATATCGGGTCACTTTGGGTCATGTTGATTTTTGGTTCGGGTTATTTTCGGTTTAGGTATGATTTAGGTCGGATTAGGTATGGTTCGAATTTAACTTTGTCTATGTTATTTTCGAATCGGGTCGGGTATCGAGTCGAGTTAATATCGGATCAGTTGATTTTCGAGCCAGGTCAATATCAGATCGGTTGACTTTTTGGGTCGGGTCTATATTCGATCGATTGACATTTCTAGATGGGTCAATGTCGAATAGGTTGCTTTTCGGGTCGGGTCAATACCGGATCGGTCAACTTCCAATTTGAGTCAACATATGAATATGAGGAGAAAAATGATATTAAAATATTACTAAAGGTAGTTGTTAATTAGTAATATAACACAAAATGAGAATAAAACATACATATTTGAGGAAATTAAATTTGGGTTGCTTTCGGTTCGGGTTGCTTTTCGGTTCGGTAGATTTTCTGTTTTGGTTATTTTTAGTTTCGGTTAATTTCAATTCGGGTTGATCTTCGGTTTAACTAAATTCGAGTTGGTTTTGGTTCAGTTCGGTTTTGGTTCAGATCCGGGTCAAGTTTAGACCATCATATTCAGGTCTATATTGGGTCGAGTAAATCGGTTCGGGTCTCGGATTTTGGGTCAAGTTTACCAGGTCTATCTATAACCATATTACCCTAACCACTAAACTCTAAATTATAAACCCTTACAACTAAATCCTTATACCTTAAACCTTAAAATGGACCATAAATTTAAAACTAGGTGTTTTTCGTTTTCACTCTGTAATATTTTCCCTTCTTTTTATACATGCATTATTCTAAAACTTTCTTATAGTCAAACGGCCAGTTTGACTTAGTTTTTGCGTAAATATATTTAGATAGACAACCCTAATCAGATAAACACGGTTGAAAAAAATTAAAGATATTTTTATATGAACAATTCCTATATAAAAAGGGAAATGAAAATTTTACTTCTAATGAATTTAAAACTTACAATTTAGAGAAAGAAAAATGTGTCGACTCAGAATTTTAACCACTTTCTCTAACGTTTATTGAGATTAAAGATATATTTTAAAAGTGATTTGCAAGAGTAATATTTGAATAAATCATCTTTGATGTACTATCTTAAAACTGACTAATGTAGAAATTCAACTAAAATAAAATATAGATAGTAATTTAATTATGATCACATATACTTTACGTCTCAATTAAAATGTTATTGTGGAATTTCTGGGTCAAATTTTTAAAAACTTCACTGTAGTTTTCTTTTTAATATTTAAATAAATAAATTTTATAAAAAATATATAATTAGAAACTACCAGATTGAAATTTTTATCGCATCCATAATATAGATAAATGAAAATATTTTATTTTAAATATCAATAATTGATTATTGGTAGAGAGTAAGAGAAATTTATATGGATGCTTTGATTTTGCGTTCGATTAAAAATTCTTATTATAATTAGAAGGCATAAAACCAAAAAAAATGTCTCTAAAAGTTTCATTCAATAATCATTTTGATCTTTATTCTTTTTAAGTAATTTAACCCTTAATGTTTTATTTTAGGTCAAAATAATTCATATGCAGATAAAAACTATCAGTCAACTAACGGTAAACAACTTTAAATAACTTGACAGAATGACACGTCAGCAAAAAAGTTTATATTTTAAATATTTTTTTACTGATGTGAGATTCTTTCAAGTTAATACATTTGTCTATTGGTAGAACTGCCATGTAGGTTTGTCATGTCATTTCAAGCCATTTATCGTTAGCTGACTAATAATTTTTATCTGTAGATGTGTCACTTTAACCGAAAATGGAATACTGTGGGTTAAATTGCTTAAAAAAAGATTAAAATAACTATTCAGTCAAACATTATAGATATTTTTAACATTATGATTAATTAGAAACCCTAAAAGTCTTTGAATATATATATATTTAAAATTTTAACCCATTTTAAAACATTATCGGCAGAATTTATGACCATTTTAATGTTTAAAATAACTTATGACAAGCTGTTTTGGAATTTAAAAAATAATATATATATATATATATCTTTACTAAAGATGAATCGAGGAGGAATTGAGAAGAAATATCGCCTCAAAAATTTTAAATTTATAAAAGATTTAATTATATATATTTAAAAAATATATATTCATCCCTTAAAATTTTATTTGTTCAACTTATATAAAATTCTACATCTAACCTTAAAATTCGGTCCAAGAAATGCTTAATTAGCTAAGACCAAAAAATAACAATATCTTATCGTCTAGTATCTAATATTGCTGCAGTCATAAAATTTCAAATCGATACCTTTAGTCATGTCATGTCAGATTGCGACATGAAAAGAAATCATTAAAGCTCTCGTTGCTTTGTTTCTCTCCCAAAATTAAGAATCAAATCTGTGGACGTACGTTTAACTTTTGTTATTTTACTACGAGGCCCCCGTCCCCTAGAGAACTTTTGGCCAATTCTTGGGTATGATTGTAGCGAATGATGCACTTAAGATTTAATGTCGTAGACGAATCTATAAAATTTTAAAATAATTAATTTTATAAATTTCAGGGGAAAATATAATTTTAATAAAAAAAATTAAAAAGTTTTAGATTTTTTAAATTATAAAAAATTATATTTTAAAGGAGACGAGACCATCTCCTCCAGCACTTCCATCCTTCCGTGGTTATAGCTTCCTTGTTCTAGAGTTTTTTTTTTATCTTGCTATTAACGTGGCTTTTGTAATTTTGTAAATAAAGTTTTGAAATGCATTAAATTTCTAAACCAGGTTAGTCATTTTTATAGGTTAAAGTTTATTAAAAGTCCTTATACTATATTTAAAAGTTTATTTTAGTTCATCTACTGTTGAAAGAAACATTTTAATCCTTATACTTTGAAAAGTGAATATTTTATTCTAAATTTTAAAGTTATATTTAGATTAAATAAATTGGTTTAAACACCCTTTAAGTCCCTTCAATTTTAAAATTTAACAAATTGATATTTCTTAAGAAATGAAGAGTAATTTATTCAATGTACATCTTGAAAGTGAGTAAATTATAATGACATATGGTGGTGTAGTACGTGACACACATTCAATTATCATTGGATAGTTTTTAAATAATAAAAAATATATGATTTTATAATATTTTTTCATAATTTTAAAAAATTTAATGAAATTTTAAATATTTTATTTTTTGTATCATGCTTTTCAATTAGACTCTTACTCTCACGTTAAATACAAATGTTCTAAGAAAATTGAACGTATATTTTTTCAATTAAATAATATAATTATTATTTTTATGTTTCGACTTGCAATTACAATATCATTGTAAGTGAAGACAATAGAGTTTGGAGTTAGAATAAGAATTAATTTTGCATTTAGATTTGACAAGTGTTTAAATTTTTATGTTAAAAATCATAGAAAATGTTGAGGGAGATCAATTTACTTGGATTTAAAATTGAGAACCACCTAAAGAGTGTTTGAATCAAACTATTTAAGTCAATTAACACTAACTTTAACATTTTGGACCAAAATGTTAAATTTTTAAACGTATATAGACTAAGAAGTTCCTTTATATAATAGAGGGGTTAAAACAAACTTTTAGTGATAGTACAGGGAATAAATGTTCCTTTTTACTAGAGACTAAAACGAATGTTTAGGAATAATATAGGGATTTAAAATAATTATCTTAAAAATTACACCCAATTTAAGGCAGATTTGTTTGAATATTTTTTTTGGGAAAAAAAAAATTGAAAACTAACCCCTCAAGTTATTATTTGGAAAAATACCCCACATTCGGCCCCACGTAAGGGCGACTCGCGTTTTGCAAGACGCGACTTCTGAACTTGCGCTGTACCAAACGCAAGTTGCAGCTGATGTGACGCATCTTATCCGTTGTCATATTTTAATAATTGATAAAAGAAACTCGTGTCCAGCAGGATGCGAGTTCGGTCTGATGTGGCTAGAAATTCACAAGAAACGAAGTGAATTTATCGCATGCATTAATTTGAAACTCGCGTTTGAGAGTATGTGAGTTTTGTGTATCCTGTTGTTAAAACAAGCTTCGATAGGCATGTTTTAGGTGAATTTAAGTGGTTTAGGGTGATAATATTTCGTATTTTTCAGCTTTCATGTCGTAGTATTAAAACATTTCTTGAAAATGTTATAAAGATCATCGCGTATAAAGCATCCTAAAGGGTGTAAAAAACGCATAAAAATGATATGTAGCCATGTTTTTTGCATGAAGAACAAGCAAAAATGGGTTGATAGGCATGTTTAAATGGATTTTGTGGTATGGTGGGGGATATCTTTTCTTGTTGTTTAACTTTCGCGTCGTAGTACTGAAATATATGTTTACAATGGTGCTAAAATTGGCGCGTATAAGACATCCTAAAGGGTGTAGAAATCGCGTTAAAAATGCCATCTAGTCATGTTTTTTTTCCATGAAGAACAAGCAAACATGAGTCGATAGGCATGTGTATGGGTCGATAAGTGAAAGGCATAAAGTTGGTGTATGAAATGAGTGAATTCATGGCGTTAAATAGGGGTGTGAGTGATTGGGAAGGTAAATTTAAAATTTAGGGTAAATTGCATAGATCATCACTCAACAATCTTCCCATTCCTATTTTGCTCACTCAACTTTCAAATTTGAATTTTTAATAACTCATCTTTCAACATTTATTTTTTCATCACTCTACCGTTAACCTAACGATTTTGCTGTTACATGGCTTACTTTAATATTTTATGTGCCATGTAGGCATGCTGAGGTGGATATTTTATTAAAAATAATTTTATAAAATGACCGTTAGTACTTAAAACCCCTATTTACTGATTAAAATCCCTAAATCTAACTTTCATTTTTCATTCACGATAGAAAGAGGATAGGGGCCAACAGGAAATGAGAAGGATGAAAGAGATGGAGGAAATGAGTCAATCCGATATCATTCCGTTCTGTCGGTGTGGAAAGCCGACAGTGTTGAAGACTTCATGGTCAGATGACAATCTTGGAAGACAATTTTTTGATTGTAGCAATTACGGTAACAAATTTCAAAAATCTTGTAATTTTTTTCAATGGTATGAATCTCCAGTGAGTCCTCGTGCAAGAATTCTTCTTGTTGGACTCCTAAGAAAAATCAGGGCCAATGATAGGGATAGAAGAAAAGAGAGAATTGCTTGGTTTCTTGCACTTATATGTTCTATTGTTCTGACTGCTTTTTTCATGGATAAGAAATGATGCAAGGTTGAAGATAATAGAGGTTTTTCGGTGGGTATTTAAAAGGTTGAAGATAAAGGGAGGTTTTTCGGTGGGTATTTCAAAGGTTGAAGATAAAAGGGTTATTTTCAATGGGTACTTCAAAGGTTAAAAAATAGGGTTGATTAAGCTATGATATTTTGTAGTATGAAAGGTTAGGTGTTGTATGACATTATGATATGATGTAGTATTTTGTTGAACAAAGTATTAAATCAGTGGATTGGTATTTACAGATGGTATGTCAATCTATGTTGGTTTTATGAAATTGTACTATTTCTATTGTGAATGCATGATTAAACTTTTTCAGTGGACATTTATGTTGTTAATAGAGCATAAAAGAGTTAATAGAGCATTTTTATTATGAATGGATTAAGTGTTAACAGAGCACAAAATGAAATGGTAACAAGTTCAAAGAAGCAAAATGAGAAAATACCATTAACAAAAATATAATAACAGATTGTGATCACAAATAATCAAAGTTTAGGTATTTTCAACCTTACACAAAATACCTAAAGACTTAAACAAAATACCTTTAACAAAAGACCCCAAATGATCACAATATACCTAAAGAGTTACACAAAATGGCATTCACCAATGTACTCAAAGTTTAGTTTCAAATGAAAATGTCATTTCAAAAAATGGTATTCACAAAATACCATTTACAAAATACCAGTCACATTCACAAAAACAATAAGTCATATTCATCTCCATCTTGGCCTCTTTGAAGTAGGATCTTCTTGTGTTTGAGCTTGACATTGAGAATGCATCCATCTGACAGTGGTGACTGAGCTTTGAACATGCTGACTCCCTGATTGAAGATTTTAACTCGAACCTACTACATTGAATTATGCTGATCTTCTAACCTACAATGGATAATATAGGCAGTGGATGAATTCACGAAACAAAACTGAAAATATGTATAATAATGAGTTAATAACACACTGACACGAAGTTTAGAAATTCTTTGTGCTGGTGCAACATGGGCAATAGAGACAGAGACATTGGATGTCTGTCTTTCTAACATAGATAGTAGGTATTGATTGAGAGGCATTGGAAGTAGCGGGCACATCTGTAGGTGTTGATTGAGGGGCACTAGAAGTGGCAGCCCTTGCAGTCCCTTTTCTAGGAACCTTTGCATTGACATTGGAAGGCAAATATGCATTTCCACCAACTGGTCCCCTGCAAGACCTCATATTTTGGCATGTATTGCCACATTTTCTACAAGTCATTCGAACAATTCCCTTCTTTGATAGTCTTCTAGTTGTTGCTAATATCTTATCTACCTCATTTCTTTTATTCTTTTGAGGTCTTCCAACAGGCCTTTTAATTACAAGTGGCAAGATGGGATCATTTTTCTGAAGGTGAGCACACTGATTCTGTCCTCTTAATGCTCTTACATGGTAAGAATATATCAACAATTGAGTGTCTTTAGAGTAGCAATTGTCCACATAAAGTTTAGGCATTTCTTCTTGTATAAGAATGTCAGCTACAACATGCATGCAAGGAATTCCAGTAAAGAACTGTTAATATAATCAGCTTCTTTAATTGAAGTCACATGATAAAAGAAGATTAAATTTTTTAGAAGTAAAAGAATCATACTTGTAAGATCTCATTTTCTGCAGCTACATATATGTGCTCCCAAATCTACTACATGTCGATCTGCAGGTCCAACAGGGACCTCATACTTATTGTCACCAGCATTTCTTGGCCAACATCTACAACAAACATAATATAAATTTGACAACAAATTTTAAGTATATTTAAAATAGAATCTGACATATAAGTGAATTATTGAAAACATTATCTAATAATTACCTTACTGGTTGAACAATAGCTGCATCAATTTTTTTCTAAAGTTTTGGTCAAAGTGATCCAACAATTTTCTTAGCATCCTCAGCCTTTGTAGCAATTCTGTTCATAATTTTACATCTGATTATCTCCATCATGGTCAAAATTGGTTTGTCTCTTGATTCTAAAATCATCTAAACATGTGACAAGAACTAAAAAAATATCAGTAAATAAGTGAATAGAGAAGGATGTTGAATAAATTAGAAATTAAGACTTCAATTTCTTGCCTTGTTTAAGCTTTCACAAAAGTTGTTAAGGATCATGTCAGATTTACAATTTGTATCAAAATAAGATTTTGACCATTTGCAGGGTTGGTCTTCTCTAACAACCAATCACATGCATTTCCATTAATTGACCTCATTTCATTCATTGCATCAGTGAATTCTTTCATGTAAGTTGCCCTTGCAACCTTCCAAAATGAATCTTTTAGTGCCTTGCCTTGTCAACCACTTTTGGACTTCAAGTTATTATACAGATGTCTCATACAAGTTCTGTGTTTAGCTTTAGGAAACAGTTCACCAATTTCTTCTCTCAAACTCTGTCAAAAAATAAAGAAATCATTAACAATAAATAAGTAAAAATTAACAGGTAATAATAAAATAAAATAAAATAAAAATAGACATTTACCTTTTGCTTGTCAGACATGAAAGTGTAATGATAGGAATTTGTAAGTTCCAAATCTACTTCTAACTTCTGTAAAAACCAACACCAAGATGAACGATTTTCACTCTCAACAACAACATAAGCCAAATAAATGCAATCATTTGCATCTATCCCAACTGCTGCCAGCAAATAAACTTGGTAATGGCCTTTGAGGAAACAACCATCAATGCTAATGATTGGTCTACATCCAGCCTTAAAGCCATCTTTGCAAGCTTGTAGACACACATACATTCTCACAAACAACCTATTATCTAAATGACATATAGTTGTTGTCCCAGTGTTCGTTTCTCTCAATTCACCAAGATAATCATATATCATTTCATATTGTTCATCATCACTCCCATAAATCATTGGAAGAACTAGGCTTAGTACAAAATACAACGACATCGAATCAGATTCCTCTTCCATTCATTTTAACTAGGCTTAGTAATTTAACGTTGGTGTAGTTATTTGAATGAACTATTGTCGAACATGTTTCGTTAATATAATTTTGTACATCTATCTGATTTAAATTGACTAAGTTACATTAATATATTATTTCTCAATATAAATAATGAAAAAAGAGGGTTTATAATATAGGAAATAACATTCTCAATCCGTTAACATTCACAAAATATGTAATTAAAAAACATACAAATCACCTAAATACATTGGAAGAACTAGCATGTACGAGGTCCGTCGTATCTTGTTATCTACCACATATTGTTCAGCCTCTTCTTTCGTGATATACAGATCCTTCAGTTATTGTCGTAGTTCTTTTGGACACATTCTGCAATATAGTTGTCCGTATTCGTTTTCAAAACTTTCGAAGCAACTGATCAGCGTATGTTGTAGTTTTTAATTGCATCATCCGCGATTTTCTTTGTCGTGAATATCATTCCAACCTGTAGTTTCCAGTCAGTATCGATAGTAACATAGCATGATTGAATCCCAATAGATGGGAAATCATCTACATTTCCAGCCATTATAGAGTGAATTTGTACAAAAGTGACTAAGAGAAATATTGAGAGTATGGCATGAAAGGTGTGAGTTTTTGATGATGTGGACGGGGATATTTATAGGAGTGTAAATGAACTGAGGTTGAACGAACAAAACTATGTAATGCAAGTTCGTTCGTTTATTTTTAAAGGTGTTCGTTGCTTTATTTTAGAAATTGTTCGTGTTAGTTTATTTAATGTTTATGAATGTGTTCGTCTAAGTGTTTAGGGTTTGTGTTCGTTTAAGTGTTCGTGAACGAGCTTATAGATTGGTCTATAAACACGTAAATTGTACCCCTAAGTATTTTAATAAAGAAGGTTATAAAATAACATAAATAAACGGTATACAAGACATTGTACACCTAACATGCTAATAAAGAAACTTATAAAATAAAATAAATTAATGGTATACAAGACATTTTACAAACATAAAATTCCCTCAAGTTTGTTTTGCTCTCTTGGTCTCATCCTTAGTCAAGTTTTACAATTTTACCCCTAAACACATGATTCTGTTTTTCAAGCCTAAACCGGTATTTGAGGCTGATATCGACTTACTTCTAGGGCTGAATAGTCCAACAAGTTTAAATTCTTGGGGTATGCTTTACTCGTAGTCTTCCTTGTTAAAATACCATAGTTTATCAACCAGAGCTGAGTAAGCCGTAGAGACCGGTGCCCTTCTTCAAGCTCAAAGGTCTATTAGAGCCTAATGTTGTGCCCCTAAACATGCTTTCATGAAGTGGGCAGATTAACAAGCTTCGTGGATTTTGTGTGCCCACAAAGACGACCAATTCTTCCTATTGATCGTGTACTACGCCAGTGGTAGGGGCTTTAACTCTGGATACATGCGGGGATCTTAACCTTGAACAAAAGGTTAAGACCCCCACATGTGCTTCAAAAAGACCTCGAATTTCTGGATTATGGTTTGTAGTTCCTCGTGAACAAAAAAACCGAGCACTCATCTCACCAGAATTGATAACCAACCCAAAGGATGTAATCATCATATAAATCAACTACAAATACCAACAAATCACAATATCCGAGAAATTTCTTTGCATAAGAATTTTCCAGATACGTGGTTTGTTGCCATTAGTAGCTACAATTCAATCGAAAACTTAAAGCACTACAATGAATTTGATGTTTTTGGTTCGATTCTACGCCCTGATTGGATGGCATAATTCACCAGTATTTATACCATTGAACTTACGTTCATCTGAACTCGAGTTCTGACATGTCGGTTTTGACTTTTCAGTTTGGGCCGAACTCGCGTTCCTCAGGACGTGAGTTTAGTGTGCTATATTTTTTTTTGCTTTCGGCCTTCATTATATTTTTAGTTGCAATATATTATGCATTTTTGTATTGATACGATCCGATATAATTTTTTTTGCCTTCATTTGATTAGTTTTATTTTACAATACTTGTAAGTACGACATAATATTTCGTGTTTACTAACGATACGATTTGGTCAAAATTAAGGCAAAACTAAATTTTCAATACAAAATGTTGAAAAAAAGTTTATAAAGTAACAAAAAATAACTGGAAAGTGCAACTAAAATTATTATATACTACTTAAATAAAGGAAAAATAAAACTACTGATGCCTATGTCCACTTGTACCACACCTTGGTGGACGACGGGGTCGATCGGGATTGCGTTGATGACGAACGAGCTCGACTGGCTACTTATCATCCTCATCATTATCATCCCCGGTTCCAACTCCAACAATACCACTAGTTCCAACTGGCCCACCAATAAAGAACATGGACTACAATAGTGTTTGCTGAACAAACCAGGTCCCAAAATCGGTTGCCAGCGATTGAAATTGATACAAAGGTACCTAAGTTTTAGGAACACTCGACGTCCCACTCATCAAAGCCAAAAATGAACTGTAAGGGTTGGCCACAACATGCGTGAAAAAACCTTCTGTTAGACTCGACGGCAGATGAAATGATGAGTGCATCGAGTGGGTAAAGTCCTATGGTCGGATCAGTTGAGTGGCCTAAGATGGTCCCGGTGCTGAGGAGGCAGAAGCATGTCTTCTACTCAATGACGAAGCATCGTCAAAAGTCGTACGTGCTCCCCTTGTATGTTGAGTTGGCGGGCGATTACGTTGCACACGCTCAATGACAACTACTTGTTACTCTCGAATCAAAATATACAGCTTCTCATTCGCGTTAAACCACGCAAAATAATTGTCGCTGACCATCGTATCAAACAATACGTAGTCACGAATGGGTTGCCGATGAGGAAGATCCTTTTCCATCCACTGAACAATCCAATCTATGTGCTGAACCGACCAATCAACCTATCCAATAATAAAAAAATAAAAAATAAATTGATAAAACATTAAATCAATTTAAAAAAATTACCTTGAGCTTTCTTGTCGAGTGAGCCTATGTAACTCGTCCAAATTTTCAAGCTTCGACTAGATTCATTGGACACAACCAAACTGCCGTAAGATGCGATTGTTCGGATGCCACTCAACTATAGCGTAGAAGATAAGTGATACTTTGGTCGTCCAAGCCCTGATAGTCCCTTCTAAAAATTTCGGGAGGCATTCGTGGATGCTCATATCCACGTACGATGTCCATAAAAGCTGTATGATATTCAATTATAACTAGAATTAATAAACTTTAATTTAAATAAATTTCCCAAATTCAATAACAGCCAAACTTTGAAATTTTTACCTGATTCCCGGATTCATTCTCAATATCCTATCTGATAGACTTCAGACCTTTGGGAAGATCAATATGACTTAAGTTACCGTTCTACCTACAAAACAACAACATAACTTTAATATTAAAAAATGAATTTCTAAAAAAAATTATCAACTTTTTTCTTACCTCGGGCATAGTGGAAAAACATATAGACTCAACACGCTCAGTTCAAGGCATAAAAATGTCGTTGTGAACCACGTCCAAGACTGAAGCAACAAAAGACAACCTCCAATGTCGTGCTTCTATGGATTGGTGTTCTTGCACAACTGATGAAACAAAAATGCTAGTACCGCCAATCCCCAACTCATTTTACTGACATCATCAAAATCTTAAAAATGCCGCAACCACAACATGTGTACTTTATTGCCAGATTTGTCAGGCGCTAATATCCCGCCGATTATTTCTACAATAGGAAAAGCATATATTAATATATGGAAACTTAATTAGTTCATTCTTATTTACTAAAAATTGTATTTTTACCTTATTTACTTCTTCGTTCGCCTCATCCGGTAAACTGGTAAAATTTTCTCAGAGCCACTTCAAAAATACTTTGCCAATTTCCATCTTGTCTGGTGCAACCCCTAGCAACTCCAAACACAGGTTCGGTCAGTCACCAATGTTGTGATGGTGATAGCATCTCCATCAACCGGTAGAACGAGAATATGCGTCATGTTCTCTAAGGTAAACGTCGCCTCACCGCATAAAATGTGGAATGCGTGTGTCTCCAGCCTCTACCTTTCTATCAGAGCGTTGATCAAATCAGCGTCCAATTTTGCACCTCTAATGATTTTGTATACATGCTAAAATCCGTCTTTCGAGATATATTCTTCTAAAAGCGGGTGGGGTCTGTTAAATGTGTAAAAGTACTATATTTCTACCCTTTTTTACTCTTAATTATTGTTAGATTTAGGGTCATTCCAGTTGCATTTTTAGTCATTCATGCATAATTGCATAGTTTCCTTCATTTTCATGCTTGATTTTATAATTTGGTTGATTTTGTGGAAAATATGCTCATGGTATGTGTTTTTGTGTGTGCAGGATCTAATTGTCCAAACAAGTAGGAAATTGTCGAGGCAATTGAGGATAAGAAAAAGAGAGCTGTCGATTTTGATGGATAAATCCAATTAATTCATGTTAATTACGAGAAGCAAGGATAAATCCTAGAAGAGTTGAAGTTCCACGAAGAGATCAAAAGGAGATTAAATTGCAAGAGTTTATGAGGAGTTTTTGGAGAATAAATAAATAAAAGAGATAAATCTCTTATAACTCATCATTATCAAACAAGGAACTTGACCTATCCATCTCCTATAAATAAGAGACAAGTTGCCGCCTACAAGGGAGAGAGAGTTCAACTTGGAGAGAAAATTAGGGCTGCTCGACATCTTCTTCTTCTTTCTTCTTTATTCTATTCGATTCATGTTGGGTTGATTTTATTTTGTATTTCTTTTGCACCTAGCCATGAACTATATTTTACTTGGCTTGGGTTATTGTGTTTTTGTGGTTGTGAAAATGTTTGGATTTCTTTAGGTTTTTGAGTTGCAATTCAATTTCAAAGTTTGTTCATTCTTGGTTCTTAATTTTGATTGAGAGTGAATTGGGAGTGGATCTCGTAAATTCATCCATTTATCTAATATCGAGAGAGTTAGATTCAAGAAACGAATGAGAATGATATTCATACAAGCGAATGTTGGTGAAGACTAATTTGACATAGGGATAAGTTATGAATTTCAACGGCTAAGAGGAACGCAAGATCGGTAGTTGTTCACCCATGGTTAACGCATAGATGTATCACTAAGGCATGCACAATTAACAGTGTTTCGAGTTAGGGATAACGAGAAGCCATTGAAGAATCTTCGCCGAACTTTGAAGAAAGTCGTCCAGTTGCCCAGGCAATCACACTATTCCCAGTTGCCCAGGCAATTCGACTGATGCCAATTGCCCAAGTCGATTGAGTTACTCTTGCAATCAACTACCACGACGGTCCACTCAATCATCACACCACAACTCACGATAACCCGGCCTACTCTCTCTTATTCGATTACAATTTTATTTTATTTACTTGTTTTTTTATTTTACTTGTTAATTCAATTCTTATTATCACCACCAAATTGTGTTTTCTTTTCAGTGCAAGAAGTTAAAATCCAGAAGTTGCACCAATTCTTGTGGAGACGATATCTATTCTATACTATAACTTGCGACATGTATACTTGCACAAATTGCGAAGCACTTTAACCACGCAACAAGTTTTTGGCGCCGTTGCTGGGGATTGACAATAAGGACTTTGATTTTTATTTCTTGCACCATTGTTTCTTTTTATTTTTGTTAATTAGTTTCAAGAGACTTACAACTTTGGTTTTGCATCTGTGTATGACCAGGGCGAGACCAACAACACAAAACTACCCACCTGAACCTGAGATAGAACGAGTTCTTCATAGAAGAAGACGAGAACAACGAGCAGCAATGGCAGATCCACTTGATAATCCAGTCAGCAATCTGAATGCCAATGGCAACCAGAACGCCGCAGCAAGAGGAGTAGGAGCTCAAGTCGTACAACCCGTTCGAGTACGGAACTGACCCATCCAAGACTATTTAGAGGAAGATATCAATGGTCTCAATCCCAGAGTTGTCACACCTAAAATAGAAGCCACCCACTTTGAATTAAAACCTGTGATGATCAACGTGATCAACACAATTGGTCAATTTGACGGCTTGACAACTGAAGATCCTCGACAACATCTCAAATCATTGTTGGATATTTGCAATTCATTCAAACTACAAGGATTCCATGAGGATATCCTAAGGCTGAAATTATTTCCCTATTCACTGAGGGATAGGGCAAAAACGTAGTTAAACAGTATTCCATCCGGATCTATAGGATCTTGGACAGATTTATGTTGTGATTACATTGCTAGATTTAGTTCTAAAAATATAAGTGATAAGTTGCGTAATGATATTACTTCTTTTTGGCAGGCAGATGATGAATCCATGTATAAGGCTTGGGAGCGATATAGAGAGCTTTTACACAAATGTCCTATGCACGGATTCCCAATATGGACATAAGTGATGATGTTCTACAACTCAGTGAACACGCCGATAAGGATGATGCTAGATGCCTCGACAAATGGCATACTCCTGGACAAGTCACCTGAGGAAGCAATAGAGATTCTGAATCGTCTTGCCAAGAACGATTATCAATTCCCAAGTACCTGAAGGGGAATAGTCAGACGAAATGCCATGATAAATGATCTTGATTCATCGGGATCTATTTTCGCACAATTGGCCGCATTAACCAATTTGGTTAAAAATCTGCAGCGACCAAGCAACACAGGAGGTCAAGGTAGTAGATTCAATTTTTAATTTATGTAACAATAACCATGATTCTTCTGAGTGTCCGCAGAACCCAGAATCTAGCTTTTATGTTGGAAACTACAGCCGGAACAACAATGTGATGTCCAACACATACAATCCAGCCTGGAGGAAGCACTAATTTTCATGTAGCAACCCGAACAACACCATTAATCAGAATAGTCAGAATATACAAGCATCGAGATTCCAACAGAATATGCCACGATAACAGATGCTGCAGCAACAATCAACACCATCTAGTTTTTTGGAAAACTCTCTTAATGCTTTTATGTTAAAAACTAAATCTTATATGGTTAAAAGTAGTAGTTTCATGAAAAGGACTGACGCTTTCATTAACAGGATTGAGATGAGATTGCAAAATCAGGAGGCAAGTTTGAAATCCTTGGAGACATAAGTCGGGCAATTCACTCAGAATATGAATACAAGACCACTAGGCAGTTTACCCAGCGATACTGAGGTCATAAAAGGAGTAGGCCACGAGCAGTGTAAGGTAATCACCACTCGGAGTGGCCGGAAGCTTAAGGAAGCCAAAGCTCATCCAATGGAGAACAGTCAACCAGCAGAACAATCTCATATCCAAAAAGACACCAAAATTGATGAATTGGTAATTGCCCAGGCAAACCCCGATGCCCAGGCAATTCCAATTGCCCCATCAATTCCAGATGCCTAGGCAATTTGCGATAAAAATCCTAAATTAGGAAAGAAAAAAGAAGAGATCCGAATCCCACCACCATTCCCACAAAGGCTGAAACGACAGAAGCAAGAATATCAGTTCAAAAAATTCCTTGACATCTTGAAGCAAGTTCACATCAATTTGCCGTTGGTTGAGGCGATAGAGCAAATGTCGAACTATGCTAAGTTCCTTAAAGAAATTATCTCTAAGCGAAGAAGGCTAGGTGAGTTTGAAACAGTTACCATGATAGAATGATGCATGGTCATGTTGCACAACCGCATGCCACCTAAAATTAAGGATCCCAGCAGTTTCACCATACTATGTGCTATCAGAAATCACTACGTTGGTAAGGCATTATGCGATCTTGGAGCAAGCAGAAACCTTATGCCAAAATCTATTTTCCAGAGATTTAGAATAGGAAAGGCAAGGCCTACAACAGTGATGCTATAGCTTGTAGACAAATCCTATGTGCATCCAGAGGGAAAAAATCGAGGATATCGTGGTAAGAGTTGATAAATTCATATCTCATTGTTTTGGATTGTGAAGCAGATAAGTTCACACCCATTATTCTTGGGAGATCGTTTTTAGCAACGGGAAGGACCTTGATCGTTGTCGAGAAAGGAGAGCTCACCATGAGAGTAAATGACCAGCAAGTCAAGCTTAATATCTGCCAAACCCTTAAGTATGCTAACGATCTAGAAGAATGCCAAGTCATTCAAGCCACCACCAAATTCAACTTTGACATGGAGGAATATTGCCACGGTAATTACATTGCTGAACCCGAGGAACTCGAGGAACGAAGAGCAAGATGAAGCGAACTGGATAGTAAGTCGACCATGTAAGTATTTCGAACCATTTGACTACTCAGGTAAGGAAGGTAAGATCGAAAAACCTTCTATTAAGCAACCACCTATTTTAGAATTGAAACCATTGCTAGGGCAATTAAAATATGCTTATTTGGGACACGATAAGACTTTGCTTGTAATAATTTCTTCTAAGTTGCAGCCTGAACAGGAAAAGAGGTTGATTGACTTGTTGGCGCTACACAAAAAGGCAATAGGGTGGACAATCACAGACTTGAAATGAATTAGTCCAGCGGTATGTATGCACAAAATCCTATTGGAGTATGATCATAAACCATCAATTGAGGCATAAAGGAGACTTAACCCCGCCATGAAGGAGGTTGTGATGAAAGAAATCATCAAATGACTTGACGCCGGTATCATATATCCTATCTCCGATAGTACATGGGTAAGTACGGTACAATGTGTACCAAAAAAGGGAGGTATAATCATGGTAAGTAACGAAAGCAATGAACTCATTCCAACTAGGATTGTTACTGGTTGGAGGGTTTGTATCGATTACCGTAAGTTAAATAAAGCTACTAGGAAAGATCATTTTCCTTTATCATTTATTAACCAAATGCTTGACCGTCTTACAGGTAAATCCTTTTATTGTTTTCTTGATGGTTACTCAGGTTATAACCAGATCGGCATAACGCCAGATGATCAGGAAAAGACCACTTTTACATGCCCATATGGTACATATGCATTTCGAAGGATGCTATTTGGATTATTCAATGCTCCAGCAACCTTCCAAAGATTCATGATGGTAATTTTCTCCGACATGGTTGAAGACTTCCTTGAAATCTTCATAGACAATTTTTTGGTATTCGGAGATAACTTCGACAATTACCTCGGCAATTTGGAGAAGATGTTAGCATGATACGAAGAATCTGACCTAGTGCTAAATTGGGAGAACTGCCATTTTATGGTGGATAAAGGCATTGTGCTCAGACATAAAGTCTCGTCCAAAGGAATCAAAGTGGATAGAGCCAAGGTGGATGTGATTGAGATATTGCCACCACCAACTCCAGTCAAAGGAATCCGAAGCTTCCTCAAACATGCAGGTTTTTACAGGAGGTTTATTTATAATTTTTCCAAAATCTCTAAACTTTGTCTAACTTTCATGAACAAGACAAAGCTTTTAATTTTGATGATTCATGTGTCCAAGCATTTGAAGCCTTGAAGAAGAAACTTGCCTCGGCACCTATTATCGTTCCGCCCGATTGGACCTTACTTTTTTAACTTATGTGCGACACAAGTGATTTCACAGTATGAGCCGTTTTAGGGCAGCGCACAGGTAAGACTTTCCATGTGATAAACTATGATAGTAAAACTCTAAATTGTGCACAATTAAATTACACCACGACGGAGAAAGAATTACTAGCAGTAGTTTTCGCATTTGATAAGTTTCGTTCCTACTTGATTGGTACTAAGGTAATCGTTCATACTGATCATTCAGCAATTAAGTACCTATTTGCTAAGAAAGATGTCAAACCTTGTTTAATTCGTTGGTTTTTACTTTTAGAATAGTTTGACATCAAAATTAAAGACAGAAAAGGAATAGAGAACCAAGTTATCGATCACTTATCAAGGTTGGAAAAAGGCGATGAAGATTCAGACTTCTTGGAAATCTACGACATATTCCTGGATAAGCAGTTGTTAGTTATCACGACAACTCCCTGGTATGTCGATTTGGTTAATTTCTTGGTTAGTGGTATTTTGCCTTATGACCTTACTCACAAGGAAAGAAGCGGTTCCGACATGATGCTAAGCAATATTATTGGGACGAGCCTCTTTTGTTTAAACAATATATAGATCAGGTCATGAGACGATGTGTTCCCGAGGAGTAGGACAATGTGCTTAGACAATGTCATTCTTCACCCTATAGAGGCCATTTTGGAGGAACTCGCACCGCGGCCAAAGTCTTATAATCCGGCTTGTATTGGCCCACTCTTTACAAAGATGCTCAAGAATTCTACAAGAGGTGTGATCGTTGTCAGCAAATGAGGAATATTTCGTGACGAAAAGATATGCCACTGCAGAATATCCTTGAGGTCGAGTTGTTTGACGTGTGGCAGATTAACTTCATGTGACCATTTCCATCCTCATTCGGCAATTTGTATATTCTACTTTCCGTGGACTATATGTCTAAATGGGTAGAGGCAACTGCAATTCCCAACAATGATTCAAAGATCATGCAAAAATTCTTGTAGAAAAACATATTCACAGGATTTGGGACACCGAGGGCAATTATCAATGATGAGGGCACACACTTTGACAATAGGCTGATTGCCAAAATGTTGGAGTGATTTGGAGTGACACACAAAATTGCCATGACATATCATCCACAGACAAACGGGCAAGCCGAAATTTCCAATCATGAATTGAAGGCTATCCTTGAAAAAGTTGCCAATCATTCTAAAAAGGATTGGACTGCAAGAATTGATGAAGCACTATGGTCCTATCGAACAACATTCAAGATGCCTTTAGGCATGTCACCTTACAGACTTGTCTACGGCAAGACTTGCCACCTACCGCTGGAGATCGAGCACAAGGCTTATTGAGCAATCAAAATTGTTAACATGGATTAGGAGAGTGCTGGACAAAAGCGACTACTGGACCTCAAAGAGATCGAAGAAATCTGTGCCATAGGCTACGACAATGCGAGAATTTACAAGAATTTACAAGCGACTACTGGACCTCAACGATATTTAGCCAAGTTTGCAAACCGCAAGGTATGTGCAGAGCAAGGATTCACCTACACTGTCTCCTGCAAGAACTTCGGCCTTGATATGTTCATCTTTAAAGTCATTGAGCAAAACAAATGGCAAATCCTTTGCCATCAACCAAAGCCAGGCAATGTATCATGGGTAAAAGAGTTTTATGCTCATTCTGCTAACCCAAACAACCCCTATATTTATGTTCGTGCCAGGGTCATCCTTATTGATGCGGACACCATCAACACTTTCTATGGGATATACATTGCGAAAGATGAACATAAAGCCTTTGTGGAAAACATCACGACTGAAGAAGTCGAAAAGGTGTTTAAGGACCTCACAATCAAATGTGCCAAATGGAATCGATGAGCCTTGAAAAGGATGGTAAATCGCCTTATGTTAAAACCCGAGGGAAAACTGTGGAATAAATTTGTTAAAACTTGCTTGATGCCCACTACATACAACACCACAGTTTCATATTCTCGTCTTTTGCTATTACATTCTATTTTGCACAAGCAAATTATAAACATTGGACAAATTATTTGTGATGAGATATTTGCTTGTAGTCAAAAGGATGTAGGTGTTTTTTTTCTTCCCGAGCTTAATATCCTAACTATGCGAGAAAGAAAAAGTGCCAAGTGATCGTTTTACTGAAGATAGCGCGTGCAGAAAACTGTATACGGGTTCAATACAGGAATTTGATTTTATTACGAATTTTTAATTATTTTATTAAATATTTGTAATTAAATTCAAGCTTAGACATTTCCCTATTTTTTAACTCATTTAGGATCATATTGAATGTAAGGAAAGAGTTTGATGCCCAAGTAATAGATTATTCCCTTTCCAAGAATGTTGAGCATAAGAAGGGAATATGCTTTTAGGGTTTTAGGATTTTTTAGGTTTTTAGGGTTTCTTGAAGCGTATAAATAGGCTTCACCCATTGTAATTCTCATTCACATTCACACCAGACAAACAAGATTCATTCTTTGTAACACACCAGATTAAAGAGAAATAAAAGCTATAGTCAATTTTTGAAGTATTTTTTATACCAAAATTTTGTTCTTTTTTATATTCTATTTCGATTGGAGTTGGAAGAAAAAAGGTATGTGTTCTCACCAAACCAAGCGTACGAAGGAGTTGCCATCACCGAGAGGCGGTGTCGTCACCACCACCGAAACCGAAAGAAGAAGCAAGAGGTGCCCGCTACCGACAAGCAGCGCCGGCATCCACACACGGCGGCATGCATGATGGCGTAAGTCGGTCAACGACTCAATCCGTATCCTAGCTCTAGTGAAATTACATTATAGCCCTCATTGTTTGCATTTCTCCACTTTAGTTTTTTTTATTTCAATTTCAGTCCTTTATTTTTATTTGCTGCAATTTAATCCTTGTGTTATTTAATTGTTTTTTTGTTATTTAATTCAATCGGTAATTATATCACATAATTAAAGTTAACTCTTAGTTATATAATAATATAATAATTTCCATTAAAAAAGATAAAAAGAAAACTTTTAAGTAAATGGACTAAAAGATATTCTCTTAGGCTAGTTTCCCATGTAATGTAATAATTAATAAGTTTTAGATGCTTAATTAATTTTTAGATTGTAGGTTAGTTCACTAATAATATAATTTAACTTAATGTCCTAGATTTAGATTCCTTAAATAATTTGTCTTTAATAGTTAACTTGGTAAATTATTTTGAAAAGTAAAAAAAATGAATTTCCTTTAATTGTAAATAATTGTAAACAATCTTTGTTAGGTAATTTTTAGAAAAGTAATTGTATCTTCCCCTATTTGTAAGTAATTAAATAAAATCCTTTAGAAAGGTAATTAATCTCTTTTCCTTAAAGGTAAATAATGGTAAATAAAAAAAACTAATTTGGTAAATTATTTAGAAAAGTAAAAATTCTTTAATTGTCAATAGAATTCACTTAAGTAATTTTTAGAAAAGTAAATATATTTTCCTTAAATGTAGATAATTAAATAAGGCTTTTTAGGATTAGTTCCTTTAAATACATACTTTTAATAATAATAATAATAATAATTAACTTTGAAAATTAAACCACCATAAAAATTAAAAAAACATAAAATGTCATTTAAAAAAGAGATTTTCTTACATCATGAAAACGAAATATTTTCTCAATTAGGGTTAATTTGATCTTCCCCTAGCAGTTGTTGGAATGGTCGAAACTCTTATGCGAGCCTATATTTTCAGATTTTTAGGGATTAATGCCTTAATCCCCTTGTGTCTAAATTGATTCGGGCTTTCTCAGCCGTGAGCGAATTCGGGTAGTTTTTAGAACTCTGAGGATTTTTACATTAATCTTTGCATGCACGCATCCGAGTTATCAAGGAAAATATTAGTGATCAAGTAAGCACCGGTCTCCGGCGTGATGGGGGTGCTAATCCTTCCCCACACGTAACCGTGTCCCCGAACCCTATATCTGGTTGGTTTTTAGGTTTTCGGTCCACCTAATATAATAAAAAGGACTGTTGGCGAATCCGTTGTTACAGCTTGGCGACTCCGCTGAGGAATCTTATAAGAGGGCACAATTTTTACTTGATCACGAATTATTTTATTTCTTAATTGGTTGCATTTTTGTTTGTGCATTTTTTGGTGCTTTAAACTGTTTGCACCATAACATAAGCCTTCTACTCGGGCTTTATCAAACTTAAGTGGAAGAAAATAGCTATGCCTTCGTGAGTAACCCCCCGCATGTGCTAGTGAAAGTCTTACGGGGTCCAGATTACTTATGCTTTCGTGAGTAACCCTCCACACGTGCATAACAGAAATGCATCCCCTCAAGCCGTGTTCAATTCGCAAGCTTGTGATGGGCTAGAATCAAACGTCTTGTCCACCTTGGAGTAGGGGATAGAGAGGGCTCGAGAACCTTTTCTAGATCCAAACCCGCATGAATGTGTTTTAGAAAGCTTACCCCATTAGAGCCATGTGAAGCCATAGGTTTTATTTTATGTTATTTATTGTTTTACTTTTTGTATCTTGCCCTTGTGTTTTATTTCATTATTTATATATACTAACACTTTTTTGAATTCTAAGAGCATACATCGCATTGCATCCCTTTGGTATTCCGAAACACTAGTAAGTAAAAATCATGAGTATTCAGGTCACATTATCCAGCTCCAGAGTCTTTCGCCCAAATACTGATGTCCAAGGTAATTCCACAGAGTTTCAGCGCCGATACGAAGATAGCGTGCAGAAAGAGGCCACTATAGATCTGTCAAAACAAGTACACATGGGATTGTCTTATAATCATTTGTCTAGATTGATCATCGTATGGGAAAGCCTGGAAGGCCAAGATCGAGCCGTATTCACCAAAAGGTATGGAGATATAGCCCTTCTGCTTATGGTAGAGATAGACGAGCCCATGATGCTAGCAGCTGCCGAATTTTGGGATTCGGCTTATCGTTGCTTCGTTTTCAATTGAGAAGACATGACCCCCACCATTGAAGGGTACATGGTCTTGCTGCGCTTGAAGCTAGAGAAACTTGATAAAATATACTAGAAGGAGAAAAACTCGAGTTATTGAAAGAAATTTGCCAAGCTTGTTGGTCTAAATGTTGAAGAAATAGATGCCCATGTTGCCGAAAAGAATAAAACCCCTTGCATCACATGGGAGTTCATCTATGCCCAGATCATGAAGGTTGTAAAGCATGGAAGAGTCATCGACTTTCTTGCCTTGGCTTTTTATGGGTTAGTGATATTTCCTAAAGTTCTGGGGCACATTGAGATAACCTTGGTGGACTTGCTAGCCCAGAAAAATGTGAATCCAGTCCCGACTGTTTTAGTAGAAACCTTTAGGTCCTTGAGTTTTTGCCAAACCCAAGAAATGGGACGCTTCACCGGGTGCTCACAAATTCTCTACCTGTGGTTTTGAAGTCACTTTTGGGACAACGAGAAGATAAGTAGACATCCCACATCCAGAGATCTGGTCCAGATCAAAGAGGTCACCAGAAAGCAGTGGCCGTGAAATGAGAAGCACTAACAGTGGATGACGATCTTTAAAAACCTCATTGATGCCAATGTAACATGGAGAGCCCCATGGATGTACCCAGTGCCTATCTTGTACAAGTGCGAGAAGTTAGAGTGGGTTCCTCTCATAGGCCTATGGGGAGCTACCAGTTATGCCCCTTTGCTCGTACAGCGCTAGTGGAAGAGTTCATTACTGTTACTCATAGGCTGTGAGAAGAAGAGTTCTCCTACATGGATGATAATCCCACCAAACAAGTCATGGAGTTGGCTAGCGAGTGGAAGCAAACGTACTTAATGAAGGAGGTCCCATTTACCGGTGTTATACCCAAATATACAAGTTGGAGAAAGTAAAGGATCGACATAAGTTTTCCGCTCATGGTAAGCCCATTAGATAATCCTTAGCATGGTATCCTTCTGACTGAGCTAGAAATCTATAAGCAAGACTTTGAGAAAGGGAAGGAAAGATTGTGAGGGCAGAGTTACTGATCTCGAAGGCAAGTTCACCGCGAAACAATACCAAAGAGAGGACTACCAAAAAACGTAAGGATCTTGTTGACAAAGCAAGAGATCTACTTAAAAGATGTACAAGAGTTGACGCAAGAGAACAACCGTCTGAAGGCACGGGGGTAAGTGCTCCCAGTTCCAAAGCCTCGAAGAAAGAAAAGGAACAACTTAAGGAAATGAAGAAAGAGCTGAAAGTTTGGCAAGGTGAGGCCTAGATCGACTTGCCGAAGAAAAGAAACACTTAGAGGGGCAATACTTGAAAGCGTGTAGTAGCCTCAAAAAATACCATGACCGAAATCAGAAACTCCAAGAGAAACTGAAGGAAGATGACATAAAGGGTGTCGAGGCTAAATTGCGCCGTTATGGTCTCGAAGACACAGTTACAAGCATATAAGGGCCATATCCGATGATTGGGACTATGAGAAGATATAGTGGGCTGACACTAAACAGACTGTGAATGCTGTATTCTTGGGAAGGCAACTGTGCATTGACCATTTAACTTGGCAACTTTGAAAGGTAATCTCCAAGGCTCATAAGATGAAGAACCGTGTTGAAGATATGAGAGAGAGGTTCCTCCCAACTGGGGAAGATGAACAATAATTGTTAGACTTCCTAAATGAGACAGTCGACCAATACTAACAGGTTAGCCAGTTCTTTGGTAGTGTTTAGAAAGAGGCTAAGCCAGTTGGAGAGTTCGAGCAATTGGCACCAAAGCGCATCAAGGAAAGAGAAAAGAATGGCATCTTTGTTATGTGTACACAACTTCTTGATCTATGAAACGTGCTTTTTGTTTTGAAATAGCAACAATCTTGTAACAATACTTCATGTACATCATCATCTTCATTTATCTGGATCAATTATGGAAAGATCCATAGACTAAGCTCGCGTGGAAAAAGTATGGTACTCGCGCACGAACCAGAATCGGGCACATAGTAGCTATGGCGATTAAAGTTGTTGACACCAAAATCGAAGTTGCTTATCAAAGGGAATATTTAAATTCATATTCTGGTGGAGTATAGAATTTGAAGTTTCCAATCTAAACGAAGGGTATGAGCCTAGTAATTGGCCTAATAATTCCTCCAAAACTCAAGGTCTTAGAACTTGAAAAGTACGACAAACAGAATCAATGGCAGTGCAAGCCCTGATGACGATGTCAACCCAAATGAACGTGAAAAGAAGAAATTAGAATGTTGATATCATTCAAATATTTCAAGGTGGAGACGAGCCTTGCTACAAAGATTCCCATGCAAACAATTCAAAATGCACTACAAACAAGAATTTGAGAATTCACGCTGAAGGTATTTAAGGCATCATGCAACTATAGAAGAGTGTCTACTTGTTTTCCAATCTTTCTTCCATGACAATCAGAAAAATTGGAAGATATGTCATGACATGTAGATGTTTTCATTCAAGCCATTCAAGGAGGCCTTTCACTTCAACGAGGCTATAGAGAATATAAGAAGATAATTGGGAAGGTGGAATTGATAGTACTACCTGCCCCTTAGCACACTTGATCATGTGTTACCAAAGACGGGAAGTTTCTCATATACTGTATGTTGGAGTCTGCTACTCGATGACACACTTAACCAAGTCAATCTAAGGACATATGAGGATTCGTTAAGGGCTTCTTCTAAACAAGTTAAGAAGATGACCAACATGGTCCCAAATCAGATTGAGCTGCAAGGTATGGACTTCCGCCATTATACAATGGCAATACAAGACAATTCTAGTATAGCCATTCTTTGTTAGATTTCTCTGACGACTTTGAGGGAGCCCTACAGACATGGTTACGAATACCGAAAGCCATCAAGAGTTGAAGAATTAATTGGCAAGCCCAACGCGTCAACAATGGAACCTTGATGAGAGAACTAGCCCCTTAGTGGAATTCAAAAGAAAATGGAGCAAGTAGAGGAGTTTCCTACTGTTTCTAGGACAATTGCGAAGTCATACTCAGAACCAATTCTTGCTTTTGCCCACGAGCATTAGGGATCTTTTGCAAGGGTGGATATGTTATTTTACTTTTTTAAAAGATGCATTTTTTGTTCTTAAGTGGCAAACTTTTTTTTCTTTCTTCATTTCATTCATAAGTTATTCACTATATCTATATTCTATATTTTTTGCAGGTCCCCTATTATTGATTGCATGAATGATTCTTGAATCTAATATCGCGATAGAGGGGAAACAAAAATGTGCTCAGGATTAATGGGAAATATCCCAAATACAAAATTTCGAGAGAATTTTCCTCTCAAACATTGATGTTTAAGGTCTTTGGATTAAGTGATAACTCTAAAACATCTACCAAATGAGGACTACTTTTCTTCAATGATATCCATGTACGAGAGAAAAAGTGATGAAAGGTGACTGGTTTTGACCATGCTATGAAGATAACAAGAATGAGTGCAAGAAACAACATGAGCAAAAAAAACGTGAAGAACATGATGGGTATCCAAAAAAGGAAGAAGAAGAAAAATGTGAAAGAAAAACATTGAAAATATACCCATTGGAGGAAGCGCCAAGTTGAAAATTACAAGTTTTCAAGAAAGCATTGCATGAACCATGCGTCAGTTGAAGATTCTCGAAGCAAAAATGAGATGAACTCTAGGGTAAAAACCCAAAAATGGGCAGTCTAGAGTGATCCATGAAGGAAAAGAAAAGAGGAAGCAATACAAAGTAGGGACTTCATCAAGAATAATTTATCCTTGATTTATTCACCCTCAAACACTTATTTGGGCCTATACATCCTTTTTTTGTAACCTTGAACCTTAGCCACATTACAAGCCTTGAAAGATCATTTCGATCATATAAGGATATCTGGGAAGAGGGGTTTGTTTTCAGAACACATTTTGCCTAATTGAGTTCACCTTTTTCCAAGGACTTCAAAACTTCTGATGTTTGTTTGAGATTAGAAAAGAGGGAAAATGAATTTGGGAGAGTGGTGAGTCCAAGAAAGCCACCTAAATGGGTAGAAATTAAGAGCGATATCCGGTCGAGGGGCTTATGAATCGTTCATGCTATGAATTCGGGGGCAACTAACTTTATTTCTTGATTTTACCTTTTCCATGTTTTCTATGACTTTTTTAAATTTCCTTTAAATTCTCATGAATTCTCACCTTAAGCTTTCATCTTGTTCACAAGCATCTTACAAGTATATTAACATGGATTCATGAAAAAAACAAAAGATTTCTTGGTATGACTTCCGATTGTAGGGATCCAAAAGTAAATATTCACACTCGTGTGAATGAGGCATTGAAAGAATTCATTTTCTGTTGAAATAGAGATCAAGTCGAAGATAGCTGGGCCCAAGGTTGAATAAGGCATTACCTCGTATAGGGGGCATGAGTGTTAGAAGAAGAGCTCATGATTGAAAGATCTCAGAAATGTAAGAGTGGGGGCAAAGGTTCCCTTTACGAGAAAACAATGATAGAACGCCTAAGTCTAGCTAGATTTGAGAGGTCAGAATGAGTTCCTCCCAGAGCCTTTAGAAGTGGGGTATCATTACCCATGGAAAGACAAGATGAGTTCACATGCGAACAGACAAGATGTGAAGTAGAAAGCAACTTGAGCAATAAAGAGCTCATAAGGTTCAAATTTTAGGGTCATTTACCCAAGTTAAGGATTCTTTAGTCCTCCGAAGAGATTTAAGAGGTGAACAAGCTCTACTGCAAAGATTCTCATGCGCAAAACTCAAAAGGCGTTCACAATAATCCTTGAAGAGCTGCTACCAATCAGAAGTACAAGATTACCTGATTGATTTTGGAGGAACAAACCACATTTCTCGCCATCCTTGGAAGAAGTATATCATTTTTTGATTTGAAGCCTACCCGTTCAGGCTCATGGAGAATTGAAGCCCTTATAGCTTATCCTTTCAGGCTTATGGTGAATGGAAACATTTATAGCCTATCCGTTCAGGCCCATGGAGAATGGAACTTTATTGATTAAGTGCCCAAAAGGGCGAGAGTCACCTTTATCGATTCAGTGCCCACATGGACGAGAGTCACCCTTTCTGGGGCAAAACTCCTTGCGCATTAAATATCATTCTAAGACATTCAAGGTGGAAATAAGAAACTTTGAAGAGCCAGAAGATCTGGAGTACAAGATTACTGGATTGAGTGAACAAATATGCAAGGATCATGCGACTTATTTAAAGATTAGTCATTACTGCTTCTGAATGACACGTCAGTTATTTGATTTGTTTCTGCCGCTCCAGAGAAATAAGTCATTTGAAGTTATTGCCGCTTCGGAATGACACACCAGTTATTTGATTTGTTTCTACCGATCCAGAGAAATAGGTATTTTAAAGTCATTGTCGCTTCGGAATGACACACCAGTTATTCGATTTGTTTCTATCGCTCCGAAAAAATAGGTCATTTGAAGTCATTGCCGCTTTGAAATGACACACTAGTTATTTGATTTGTTTCTCCCGCTCTAGAGAAATAGGTCATTTGAAGTCATTGTCGCTTCGAAATAACACACTAGTTATTTGATTTGTTTTTTCCGCTCCGAAGAAACAAGTCCTTTGATGTCATTGTCACTTCGGAATGACACACTAGTTGTTAGATTTGTTTATGCCACTCTAGAAAAATAGGTCATTTGAAGTTATTGCCACTTCAGAATGACACACCAGTTATTTGATTTATTTCTGCCGCTCTAGAGAAGCAGGTCCTTTGAAGTCATTGCCGCTTCGAAATGAAACACCAGTTATTCGATTTGTTTCTGCCGCTCCGGAGAAACAAGTCCTTTGAAGTCATTGTCGCTTCGAAATGACACACCAGTTATTCGATTTGTTTCTGTCGCTCCAGAGAAACAAGTCTTTTGAAGTTATTGCCGCTTCACCGATTGAAGTCATTGCTGCTTCGGAATGATACAACAGTATGTTTCTGCCGCTTCAGAGAAACCAATCATTTCATCGATTGAAGTCATTGTCACTTCAGAATGATACAACAGTTTGCTTCTGCCGCTTCAGAGAAACCGATCTTTTCGCCAATTGAAGTCATTGCCGCTTCAGAATGATACAACAGTTGATTTCTGCCACTTCATAGAAACCAATCATTTCACCGATTAAAGTCATTTCCGCTTCAAAATGATACAAATGTTTGTGTTTGCAGCTTTGGAGAAGCCGATCCTTTCACCAATTGAAGTCGTTGCCGCTTCAGAATGATACAATAGTTTGTTTCGGCTGCTTCGAAGAAACCGATCATTTCACCTATTGAAGTCATTGCCGCTTCAGAATGATACAATAGGTCATCCCACTAATTGAAGTCATTTGTTTCAGCCACCCCGGAGAAATAAGTCTTTTCACCGATCTATTCACTGCCGCTTCGGAGGAATAGGTCAATTGAAGAATTGCCTAGTCCTTTTCTGCTTCGGAAAGACGATTTTGCAGTACCCAGTTTGTTTTTGCCGCTCCGGAGAAACGAGCTGTGTTCAACCAACTTGGCCGAATAAAATCAGTGCCTTTTGTTCTTTGCCCTATTCTTGTTTCACCAGAATGAGCAAAGAGGGGCAGCTATAGTCACCAATTTTATCTGGCCCTTTTAAATTTTATACTTGTAAATATATTAGAGTCTGTATATAAATTAGAGTCTATTAAAAAATAAAAAAATAGTCCATGTACCTGAATAAAGGACCAATTGGCCCATTTTTATATCATTTATATTACTTTTATTAATGTATTTTAGTTTTTATTGCAGACCACAAAAGGTCCTAATCAGGTCAAATATGGGAAGATTACAAGAGATCCTGCTCTACATATATGGAAAGTCAAACCATGTGCAAAGATTCCTGGCTGCGAACTAATGGAAAATTTCCGATAGGATCCAAGTGTTTTCGGGTCAGGGTGTCTTCTTATGTATTGACCGTCTTTTAGTTACCTTTCCAACACATCTTGAAACGCCTTAATCGGATGTCGGGAGCTCAAGATATACTCGTTTTACTAAAGACAGCGCGTGCAGAAAACTGTATACGGGTTCAATACGAGAATTTGATTTTATTACGAATTTTTAATTATTTTATTAAATATTTATAATTTAATTCAAGCTTAGAAATTTCCCTATTTGTTTTAACTCATTTAGGATCATATTGAATGTAAGGAAAGAGTTTGATGCCAAAGTAATGGCATTATTCCCTTTCCAAGAATATTGAGTGTTGCGCGTAATAAGTGCTCCGCAATTGTGCAAGTGTACACATCGCAAGTTATAGTATAAAAGATATCGTCTCCATAGGGATTGGTGCCACTTCAAGAATCTAATCTCTTGCACTGTAAAAAGTAAAAGAACACAAGTAGAAGATTGTAGGAGTTTAACACTAAACAAGAAAGCAATAAAGTAAAAGAAGATGTAATCAAATGGGAGAGAATAGGCCAGCTTATCGCGAGTTGAGGTGTGATAGCTGATTGGATCGTCTTGGTAAAAGAGTGCAAGGGCAACTGAGTTGTTGTGGCAACTTGCACAGCGGGGTTGCCTTGGAAACTAATCGACAGTTGCCTGGGCAACTACTTGGGCGGCTGGGCAGCAACTTCAAGGTTCGGCAGAGCGTTCTTCAACGGTTTCTTCTTATCCATAAGTCGAAACTCTAGCTAATTGTGCATGCCTTGACAATACATCCTTGCATGAATCAAGGGTGAACAACAATCAATCTTGCGCTCCTCTTAGCCGGTGAAATCCTTAACTTATTCCTAAGTCGGATTAATCTTCACCATCAATAGATTGAATAAAGACCATACTCATTCGTTTCTTGAATCTGACTCTCCATATATTAGATAAACATATGAAGTTACAAGATCCTCTCCCAATTCACTCGCAAACAAGAAGAAAAACCAAGAATGATTAAACCTTGAATTGAAAGTGCAAACTCTTATTACCTAAATAAAATCCAATTGTTTCTCACAACCACAAAACACAATAATCTTATCCAAATAGATTTAGTTCATGGCTAGGTTCCAAAGAAACACAAGACAAATAATTCCTAACATAAACCTAATCGAACAAAGAAGAAAAAGATGAAGAATGGTTGAAAGCCCTTGTCAAATCTCTTCCCTTTGCTCCCCTTGCTCTTATCGAAATCTCTCCCCTCTCTCCTCATGGAGTTGACGGCTTGGTCCTCAATTTATAGGGCTAGGTCAAAGTCTTTTTTGAGGAGGAAGTTAAGTTGGAATTAAATATTTTTAAAGAATATAATTCTTTATTATATTTAATTTCCTTTTAGAACTTCTCCTATCTTCTTGGGATTTAATTTCTCTTTAACCTCTTCATGGAAATCAAACTCCTTTGGGATTTAACTTTGCTCCACGTCATCTTGGGTTTATCTAGTCATCAATTTTGACTGCCATTTCATCTTATCCCTTATCAACAATTGCCCTGGCAACTAGCTCGGCATCTCCTTCATGCATTGCCCTGGCAACTGGTTCCAGCCTTGCTTTGGCAAGTGATTCTGCACACACACAAAAACTCACCAAAGCAGTATCTTTTTCCATAAAATTAAGCAAAATATGAAATCAAGCTTGTCCGCCAAGGAAACAATGCAAACATGCATGAATGGCTAATAATGCAACTAATATGAGACTAAGTCTAGCAATAATAAGAATAAAAATGGTGAATATAATAGTACTTTTAGACACTTAACACACACCCAAACTCGAACTATTGCTTGTCCTCAAGCAATGCAAACTAATAATTACCCGCCAAGACTTCAATTTTCAAAAACTTAGCTTTGAACTTGATTTCAATTCTCAGAACCGTGACACAAAGTATGATTGGCTTTTCATTTTTTGGAAAACTTAGGAGTTACTCGGAATCAAACTATAATGTTTGTGAGTGTATGCGGAGTTGTTTGCAAGTTGATTTTTCGGATTCTATGTAAACAAGAGGTTTTCAAATTACTTCATTGGGTTCTTTTAACATGTTTTAACTAGAGCCGGTTTCGGGCACCTCTAGTGTTTTGTTTTTAGTTTTTTTAAGTTAATTAATTTATTCGACTAGAGCTGGTTTCGTGCACCTCTAGCGATCAATTTTTAGCACATACTAGAACCAATTTCGGGCACCTCTAGTATTTATCCAATTTTTATTCTAATCCCTCAACTTTTTAACTATCAACCTAAGTTCGCTAGAATTCCTTAAATCAATCAAGCCACACAGTGTTTCATCAAGTTTAGCATCATAGTATGATTCTAAGTGTTTCCATGTTTATCCTAGAATAAAAAGTTCTATCAATTAAGTACATTGGCAAAGTCATCATCGGATATTCATCAAATCTAGGCAATTCTTATTCCAACTAAAGGTATGTCAAGCAATTTATGTATCCTAAATGCAATACTTAAGATGAATGCAACTAAACATGGTAACTAACTAATAACAATCCCCCCAAACTCGAGTGAGGTATTATCCTCAATGCATGCAACAAAGAAAAATAAAAAAAATAAAGAAAAGTAAAATGCAAACGAGGACTTACTCTGAGAGTTCGTCGTCGTGGATGATTAGTTTGCTTTTGGTCGGTGTCTTGATTCTCTTGCTTGAACGCGATGGTTGCTTCCTTGTTGCCGATGGTGGAATTGATCCTCGTACGGGGTTGTCCTCATCGTCCTCTTCATCAATGTCATTGGCTTTTCGCTTGGGCTTGGAGAATTCGATCGGTATGGTCTTTGTTGGTGCAATGGATGACTCGTCTGAATCTGAAAAATTAGACAATGATTCAGTACGAGCTGATTCAGGCATAAGTGTTTTACCTTTGGCTTTTGCAGTAGTTGCTGGGGTGTCTTTAGCTTTGGTTGCCGAGACATCTTCAGTGTTGGTTGCCATGGCAACTACTTGGGTAGGCGCAGTGTAGGTTGCCGTAAATCATCTGTTGCGGTTTTCATGGCAATTGCTTCATTGGTTGTCGTGGCAATGATTTCAGCAGGAAAGATGGGGAACGCCATGCGGTTGTCCGGGTACTTTTCCAAGATAACTTGGGTGATAGCATTGTTGTGATCCTTCATGTACCGCATGAACATTAATTGCTGGTCTTCAATTTGCCTAAGGCGATTCGCCAACGGTTGTAAGAGTGTTTCAAGTTATCTCGGGGTTGCTGTTCAAGTTGCCCGAGCATCAGTTGCTTGAGCATTAGGAGTTACCGAGGCGGCAGGAGTTACCGCGACAACTAAAGGCGTTAGGGGATTTTACCGGTGCCTCTCTCATTAGCTTTTGGATTTGTTCTCGATTCCAACTGAACTTTGGTAGGGCCTTTTCATCAGTAGACTCACTTGGGACATGCATCTCCTTGCGAAGATTGGAAATTAAGCAAGGGAAGAAAAGAGAACCCTTATCTTTTGTGCTATATACAAAAATCTCATCACAAATAATTTTTCCAATGTTAATGATACGATTATGCAAGATAGAATATATGAGCAAAAGACGAGGTGTATCAACGGTGGTATTGTGTGTTGTGGGCATTAAAGAAGTTTTAACAAACTTATTCTATAATTTTGCCTCGGGTTTAAGCTGAAGGAGATTTATCGTGCCCTTGTATTTACCGTCGTTCCAATGAGTTCCCGGTAGAGTGAGTTCTTGAAGCACCTTGTCGAGTTGCTTGGGCGTGAGTTGATCAACAAAGGCTTGATGCTCGTCCTTCTCAATATAGAACCTATAAAAGGTGTTGATGTTTTCGAGGCTTATGAGTATAGCCTTGTCACGAACAAAAACATAAGGATTATCCGGGTTAGGTGAGTGAGCATAGAATTCTCTTACTCATGAGATGTTACCCGGTTCTAATTGATGGCAAAAGATTTGCCACTTTTTATGTGCAATCATTTCGAAGATGAATGGTTCAAGGCCGAAATCTTGATGAGAGTTGGAGTATTGAAAGCCTTGTTCTTCGCAAATCTTTCGGCTTTCAAACCTGGAGTGACATCTTTCTTGAACCACCGGTGTAGCAAACTTCTTGTATCTTGGTTCTTTGGAGGAACTTGGATGAACCAAAAATTCGATTTTGGATGCCATGGATGATTTGGTTGTGAGTTTGGTAGAAACAAAGAAAAGAAAGCAAAAGAAACTAAAGAGTTGCTAGATGAAAAGTAGGAATAGGTTTCTTGGAAGTTAAGGGTGATGGGTTAAATAGAAAAGATAGGTAGTAAATATGGTGGGTGGGATTTATTGGAAAAAAAGAAAACAAGAGTTTTGATTGGGGTAGGGGACGGCTAGGGTATTTGGGGAAGGAGAAGGGTTTGGCCGGCTATGTAGGGTTTATTTAGGGTAAATTGAAGGCTTAATATAAGCCTTAGATTTAGCCCATTAATTTCCTTGTTGAGGAAGTTTCCTTCTTGAATCAAATTCCTCTTTATCTTGAACTCTTTTCCTACAATTCAAAAACAAATAAAATAAGGAATAAAATTAAAGATAAACTAATAAAAGAAAATAAATAAAGATGTGCAAAGAAATTCTTAAACTTTAAAGATAAATATGAAAGAAAGATGTAGTCTTAATCTTAAAGAAAATAAATAAATCTATCCTCAAAAGAAAAAAACCAAAATTAATAAATAAAAAAATTAAATAGTTCGAAAAAAAGAAAAAGAAAAAAGAAAATATCGAAAGGAGAGCATGCTTATGCATCCCCTAAGGTGACCACTTCTTTGTTACGTTCCACATGGGCACCGTTGTAGTGCTTCAATCTTTGTCTGTTAACTTTGAATTCATGTTCGTCAGTGATGGACTTGATTATCACGGCACCATGGGAGAATGGTTTGACAACTTCGAATGGTCCCGACAATCTTGATTTCAGTTTTCCCGGGAAAATTTTCAGTAGAGAATTGAATAAGAGAACTAGTTGCCCTAGCATGAATTGTCACGGCAATAGTTTCTTGTCATGCCATTGCTTTGTTTTCTCCTTGTAGATTCGTGCATTGTTATAGGCGAGTGCACGGAATTCTTCTATCTCGTTGAGGTCCAACAAACGCTTTTACCTGGCACTTTCCCAATCCATATTCACGGTCTTGATTGCCCAATATATGCCTTGTGTTCGATTTTCACCGGTAGATGGCATGTTTTGCCATAGACAAGTCAGAAGGGGGATATACCTAAGGGTGTTTTGAATGCAGTGCGATATGCCCAAAGTGTGTCATCTAGTCTTACTGACCAATTATTCCTAGAGGGATTTACAACTTTTTTGACTATACCCTTCAATTCTCGGTTGGAAATTTTTGCTTGCCCATTGGTTTGTGGGTGATATGCCGTGGCAATCTTGTGAGATACACCAAAGCGTTGTAACATCTTGGCGATGAGTTTGTTGTCGAAGTGCTTGCCTTTATCACTGATAATTGCTCTCGGCATCCTAAACTGTGTAAATATGTTTTTTTGCAAGAATCGTTCCACGGTCTTAGAATCGTCGGTGGGAACTGCAGCTGCCTTAACCCATTTAGACATGTAGTCGACGGCAAGTAGAATGTAGAGGTTGTCGAATGAAGATGGGAAATGTCCCATAAAATCGATCCCCCATACATCGAGCAATTCTACCTCGATGATGTTTTGGAGCGGCATCTTATGTCGTCTAGAGATATTGCCCGTTCTCTGGCAACGATCACATTGCTTGTAAAATTCTTGGGCATCTTTGTACAGTGTTGGCCAATACAATCAGGATTGAAAAACTTTGGCTGCGGTACGAGTTCCTCCAAAATGTCCTCTATAGGGTAAATAATGGCATTGTCGGAGTACATTCTGCTGCTCCTCTTTAGGGACACATTGGCGTATAACCTGGTCCGCATATTATTTTAAAAAAAGAGGCTCGTCCCAAAAGTAATGCTTAGCATCATGGTAGAACCGCTTCTTCCCTTGGTGAGTAAGGCCATAAGGTAAAATACCACAACATAAGGTAAAATACCACAAACAAGGAAATTAACTAAATTTGCATACCAGGGTATTGCCGAGGCAACTGCTTCCATGGTTGCCGAGGCGTGCGCGTCTAGAGTTGCCGTGGCATGCGCGTCAAGGGTTGCCGAGGTATGCGCATCCATGGTTGCTGAGGTAACTAATAGTTGCTCATCCGAGAATGCATCACATATCTCTAAATCTGCGTCCTCCCCCTATTGAGTTCTAAGCGTGACAAGTGACCGGCCACTTGATTTTCTGTTCCTTTCATATCCTTAATTTCAATGTTAAACTCTTGTAAAAGCAATATCCAACGAATCAAACGAGGTTTGGCATCCTTTTTAGCAAATAAATACTTAATTACCGAATGGTCCGTATGAACAATTACCTTTGTACTAATCAAATAGGATCGGAACTTGTCAAATGCGAAAACTACGGCTAGTAACTCTTTCTCCATTATTGTGTAATTCACTTGAGCACTATTAAGAGTTTTACTAGCGTAGTATATCACATGAAATGTCTTACCTGTGCGTTGGCCTAGGACTGCTCCTACCGCGAAATCACTTGCATCATACAAAGCTCAAAAGGTAGCCTCCAATCTGGTGGAACGACAATGGGTGCCGAGGTAAGCTTTTCCTTTAGGGTTTTGAATGCTTGAGCACAAGAATAATCAAAATTGAAGACTTTATCCCGTTCAAGCAAATTGCACAAGGGTTTAGTAATTTAAAAAAATATGAATGAACCTCCTGTAAAAACCTGCATGTCCAAAAAAGCTTCGAATTCCTTTAACCAAACTTGGTAAGGGTAATCTCTCGATCACGTCCACCTTGGCTTTGTCTACTTCAATTCCCTTGGATGAAATCTTGTGGCATAGCACTATTCTTTCATCTACCATAAAATGGCAATTCTCCCAATTAAGGACTAAATCGGTTTCTTCACATCTTGCCAACACATTCTCTAAATTGCCGAGGCAACTGTCGAAATCATTACCAAAAATGGAAAAATCATCTATGAAGATCTCAAGGAAGTCTTCGACCATGTCTGAAAAGAGTGCCATCATGCATCTTTGGAAGGTCGTCGGGGCATTACACAATCTGAACGGTGTCCTTCGGAAAGCATAAGTACCGTATGGGCATGTGAAGGTTGTCTTTTTTGATCTTCTGGTGCTATGGCAATTTGATTGTAACCTGAATAACCATCAAGAAAACAATAAAAGGGTTTACCTCCAAGACGGTCAAGCATTTGATCAATAAAGGGTAATGAGAAGTGATCTTTCCTAGTGGCTTTGTTTAGCTTTCGATAATCCATACAAACCCCCAACCAGTCACAGTCCTGGTTGGAATGAGTTTATTGTTTTCATTACTTACCACTGTTATACCTCTCATTTTCGGTACACATTGTACCAGACTTACCCATGTACTATCAGAGATAGGGTATATGATGCCGGCGTCAAGCCACTTGATGATTTCTTTCATTACAATCCTTTTTATGGCATGATTCAGTCTCCTCTGGGACTCAATCGAAGGTTTGTGATCATCTTCCAACAAAATCTTGTGCATGCACACTGCGGGCTAATTCCCTTCAAGTTGGCAATTGTCCACGCTATTGCCTTCTTGTGTAGCATCAAATTTTGATCAGCTTCTTTTCCTGCTCAGGCTGTAACTTAGAGGAAATAATTACATGCAATGTATTATCAGTTCCCAAGTAAGCATATTTTAGTTGCCTGAGTAATCCAGTGGTTCAAAGTACGTACCTGGTCGATTGACTAACCAATTTGCCTCTTCTTGTTGTTCCTCATCAATCGGTTCTTCATACTCCTCAGGTTCCTGTTGATCGGCAATGTAGTTACCGAGGCAACTAAATTCCTCGTCAAAGTCAAACTCTGTCGTGGCATAAAGAAGTTGGCATTCTTCTGGATCATCGACAGGCCTTAGTGTTTGGAACACATTTAGTTTAACTTTCTGGTCATTCACCCTCATCGTGAGTTCTCCCTTTTCAATATCGATCAAGCTTCTCCTTGTTGCTAGGAAGGGTCTCCCGAGAATGATAGGTGCATGTTCATCTGCTTCACAATCCAAAACAATAAAGTCAGTGGGAAAAATAAATTTATCAATTTTTACCAGTATGTCTTTGATTTTTCCCTCTGGATTCACATAGGATATGTCGGCAAGCTGTAGCATTACTGTTGTAGGTCTTGCCTTCCCGATTCCTAGTTTCTAGAAAACCGATTTAGCCATCAAGTTTATGCTTGCTCCAAGGTCACATAATGCTTTCCCGACATAGTAGTTTTTGATGGAACAAGGTATTGTAAAACTTTCGGGATCCTTCAACTTGGGTGGCATGCGATTGTGCAACATGGCCATACATCCCTCTGTTGCGGCAACTGTTTCAAACTCTCCTAGCCTTGTTCTCTTGGACACAATGTCTTTCAGAAACTTGGCATAGTTCGACATTTGTTCAATCGCCTCAACCAATGTCAAGTTGATGTGGACTTGCTTTAGGATATCAAGAAACTTCTTGCATTGATATTCTTGCTTTTGTCATTTCAACCTTTTGGGAATGGTGGTGGAAGTCGGATATCTTCGATCCTTTCATTGGTTTGGAACCTGATTGACGGTATTGTCGAGGCAACTAGAGTTACCGAGGCATTGTCAACTGGGGTTTTCGTGGCGTGCCTATCGTTGGTTGCCGCAACATTCTTATCGCTGGTTGCCGAGGTATGCTTATCGCTGGTTGCCACGGCAATTCCTGGTTCAGCATCTGAGGCTTTGCCGCTGAGTTCATCTTGTTCTTTTTGTGGAGTTTTGTTTGATGAGCGAACTTGAGCCTCTTTAAGTTGTTGGAAACTTCTATTGGTGATCGCCTTACATTGCTCACGGCCAGTTTCTCTTGCGACTTCAGTATCGCTAGGTAAGCCTCATTGCTGTCTAGTATTTAGGTTTTGAGCAAATTATCCGACTTGATTTTCCAATGATTTGATTGCCGCCTCTTGCTTTTGCAATTTCATCACGGTCCTGTTAATAAAATCATCAGTTCTTTTTATGAAGTTACTATTCTCAGCCATATAAGATTCAGTTTTCAACATAAAAACATTGAGAGAATTTTCCAAAGAACTAGATGTTGTTGGTTGTTGCTGCGGCAACTGTTGCCGTGGCATATTCTGCTGGAATCCTGATGCTTGTGCATTCTGATTGTTCTGGTTTAGAGCATTGTTGGGATTACTCCATGAAAAATTTGGGTGCTTCTTCCAAGCTGGATTGTATGTATTGGACATCATATTGTTGTTCCGGTTGTAATTCCCCACATAAAAGCTGGATTCTGAATTCTGCATACATTAAGAAGAATCATGGTTACCACCACATAACTCACAAAAGGAATCCATTACCTTGACCTCATGTGTGCTGTTTGGTTTTTGCATGTTTTGGACCATCTTGGTTAGAGTGGCCAATTGTGCCGAAATTGAGTCTGATGATCCCAGTTCATATATTGTGGCTTGGCGTCTAACTCCTCATCTTCTAGCAGATGGGAATTGATAATCATTCTTGGCAAGCCTGTTTAGAATTTGCATTGCTTCCTCTGGTGACTTATCTAGGAGTATGCCATTTGCCGAGGCATCTAGCATCATCCTTGTTAGTGTATTTACAACGTTGTAAACCATTTTTACTTGTGTCCACACTGGGAATCCGTGTAGGGGGTATTTGTGTAGAAGTTCTCTATATCGCTCCCAAGCCTCGTATATGGATTCATCATCTGCCTGCCGAAAAGAAGTAATTTCGTTACGAAGCTTATCAGTCAAATTTGTAGGATTAAATCGAGCAAGGAAATCACGACAAAGATCGGTCCAAGATCCTATTGATCCGGTAAGAATACTATTCAACCATGCTTTCGCCCTATCCCTCAGTGAATAGGGGAATAATCTTAGTCGTAAAACATCGGGGGTGAGTCCTTGTATTTTGAATAAATTACAAATCTCGAGAAAAGATTTAAGATGGCCAAATTGACCAATTGTGTTGATCATATTGAACATCACCGGTTTCAACTCAAAGTGGTCGGCTTCAATTTCAGGTGTGACAACTCCTGGATTAAGTCCTTCAAGATCTTATTCAAGATAGTCTCGAATAGTTTTGTTTCGTGCAAGAATCACTCTTCCTCCTGGTAGAACATCTTGATTCATATTGCCGTCTTGATTAGCCATTGCTACTCTTAACCTTCGTCTGAGTCTTTGCAAAGTTCGTTCGATTTCTGGATCAAATGGATATTCTGGTGTAATTAGTCTCGCCCTGGTCATATACCAATGCAAAACCAAAGTTTGTTAACCATTTGAATCTTAAAAAAGAAAAATAAAAAGTGCAAGAAAATAAAAAAAAGTTGCTATTGCCAATCCCCGGTAACGGCGCCAAAAACTTGTTGCGTGTAATAAGTGCTCCGCAATTGTGCAAGTGTACACGTCGCAAGTTATAGTATAAAAGATATCGTCTCCACAGGGATTGGTGCCACTTCAAGAATCTAATCTCTTGCACTGTAAAAAGTAAAAGAACACAAGTAGAAGATTGTAGGAGTTTAACTAACAACTAAACTAGAAAGCAATAAAGTAAAAGAAGATGTAATCAAATGAGAGAGAATATGCCAGGTTATCGTGAGTTGAGGTGTGATAGCCGATTGGATCGTTGATAAGTGTTCAAAAGTACTATTTTTCTTACCCTTTTTACTCATATTATTGTTAGACTTAGGCTCATATTAGTTGCATAGTTAGCCATTCATGCATTAATCCATGTTTCCTTCAATCGTTGAGCTTGATTACATAACTTGGTGATTTTTGTGGAAATAGATGCTGCTTTGGTGTGTTTTTGTGTATGTATGTGCAGGATCACTTGCCAAAGCAATGCCGAGCTAGTTGCCAGGGCAGTGCATGAAGGAGACGCCAAGCCAGTTGCCATGGCATTTGTCGACAAAGACCAAAAGCAATATGGATGTCGAAATTCATGATTTTACAAGCCCAAGATGACATGGAGCAAGGTCCAAGCCCAAAGGAATTTGATTGCCATGCAGAGATTAAAGAAGAATTAAATTCCAAGAGGATAGGAGAAGTTCTAATAGGAATAAAATTATAATAAAGAATTATATTCTTTAAAGATAATTTAATTCCAACTCAAACTCCTCCTCAAAGAAGGACTTTGGCCTAGCCCTATAAATATCAAGGAGATTTCGACAATTCAAGAAGGAGAGAGCAAGAGGGAATTTCGACAACTCCAAGAAGAGGAGAGCAAGAGGGAAATTTCGGCAAGTCCAAGTAGGGCAAGAGGAGAGAATTTTCGACAAGCATCAAGGGCAAGGAGGATTTCGACAAGCCTCTTCCTTCACCTTTGTTCGATTGGGTTCATGCTAGGGATTAATTATCTTGTGTTTCTTTGGAACCTAGCCATGAACTAAATTTACTTGGCTATGGTTATTGTGTTTTGAGATTGTGAGAAACTATTGGTTTTGTTTAGGTAATAAGAGTTTGCACTTTTCTATTTCAAGGTTTATTCATTCTTGATTCTTATTATTGTTTTTATGAGTGAATTGGGAGAGGATCTCGTGATTTCATCCATTTATCTAATATCGGGAGAGTTAGATTCAAGAAACGAATGAATATGATCTTTATTCAATCCAATGATGGTGAAGATTAATCCGCTTAGGAATAAGTTAAGGATTTCAACGGCTAAGAGGAGTGCAAGATTGGTTGTTGTTCACCCTTGATTCACGCAGGATGTATTATCAAGGCATGCACAAGTAGCTAGAGTTTCGACTTAGGGATAAGAAGAAACCATTGAAGAACGCTCCGCCGAACCTTGAAGTTGCTGCCCGATCGCCCAAGTAGTTGCCCAACTAGTCGCCCGGGCAACCATCAATTAGTTGCCAAGGCAACCCCGTTGTGCAAGTCGCCACGGCAACCGAGTTGCCCGTGCACTCTTTTACCAAGACAATCCAATCGGCTATCACACCTCAACTCACGATAACCTAGCCTATCTCTCTCAATCGATCTCATCTTTTCTTTTACTTTATTGCTTTCTAGTTTAGTTATTAGTTAAACTCCTTTAATCCTTTAATTGTGTTTTTACTTTTCACGGTGCGAGAACTTAAGCAAAGTGGCCCAAACCAATCCCTGTGGAGACGATACTCGATACTCATATCACTTTATTACTTGCGACGTGTATACTTGCACAATTGCGTAGCACTTATCACACGCAACAAGTTTTTGGCGCCGTTGCCGGGGATTGGCAATAGCGACTTTGTTTTTTTCTTGCACATTCTTTTTATTTTTCTTGTTTAAAATTCAAAGGGCTAACAAACTTTGGTTTTGCATTGGTATATGACGAGGGCAAGACCGACTTCACGAGAATATCCCTTTGATCCGTAAATCGAACGAACCTTACAAGGACTTAGGCGAAGGATAAGAGAAGCAATGGCAAATCAAGACGGCAATATTAATCAAGATGTTCGGCGGGAGGAGGAGTGATTCTTGCGAAACAGAACTATTCGAGACTATCTTGAAGAAGATCTTGATGGACTTAACCCGGAGTTGTCGCACCCGAAATTGAAGCCGACCACTTTGAGTTGAAACCGATAATGTTTAATATGATCAACACAATAGGTCAATTTGGCGGCTCAAAGAACTGAAGATGCACGACAACATCTGAAATCTTTCCTCGAGATTTGCAACTCGTTCAAGATACACGGAGTTACCCCGATGTCCTACGATTACGATTATTCCCTATTCACCGAGGATGGCGAAAGCATGGCTAAATAGCATTCTGCCGGATCCATAGCATCTTGGACTGATCTTTGTCGTGATTTCCTTGCTAGATTTAATCCTACAAATTTAATCGATAAGCTTCGTAGCGACATTACTTCTTTCGGCAGGTGATGATGAATCCATGTACGAGGCTTGGGAGCGATATAGAGAACTTCTACACAAATGCCTCTACACGGATTCGGTGTGGACTCAAGTAACAATGTTTTACAACGCCGTGAATACACCAACAAGGATGATGCTAGGCGCCTCGGCAAACGGCATACTCTTAGATAAGTCGCGGAGGAAGCAATGCAAATTTTAAACAGGCTGGCCAAGAATGACTATCAATTCCCATCTACTAGAAGAGGAGGAGTTAGACGCTAAGCCACAATACATGAACTAGGATCATCGATTCAATTTCGCACAATTGGCCGCTTTAACCAAGATGGTCGAACATGCAAAAACCAAACAACACACATGAAGTCAAGGTAATGGATTCTTTTTGTGAGTTATGTGGTGATAACCATAATTCTTCCGAAATGTACGAGAATCCGAATCTAGCTTCTATGTGGGGAATTACAATCGGGCAACAACATGATGTCAAATACATACAATCCAGCTTGGAAGAAGCACCGAATTTTTCATGGAGTAATCCCAACAATGCTCTAAAGCGGAACAATCGAATGCACAAGCATCGGGATTCGGCGAGAATATGCCACGACAATGGATGCCGCGAAAGAAAGAACCGACAACATCTAGTTCTTTGGAAAATTCTCTAAATGCTTTTATGATGAAAACTGAATCTTATATGGTGAGAATAGTAATTTCATAAAAAGAACTGATGCTTTTATTAACAGGACCGAGATGAGATTGCGTAAACAAGAGGCGGCAATCAAATCATTGGAAAATCAAGTCGGACAATTTGCTCAAAATCTGAACACTAGACCACAAGGAGGTTTACCTAGCGATCTCTGAAGTCGCAAGAGGAACGGCCATGAGCAATGTAAGGCAATCACCACCGAAGTGGCCAACAACTTAGAGAGGTTCAAACCCGCTCGTCAAACAAAACTCCACAAAAAGATCAAGACGAACCTAGCGGCAAAGTCTCGGATCTTTGAACCAGGAATTGCCGGCAACGGCAATAAACATGCCTCGACAACCGATGATGCCTCGGCGTCTTGTGATAAGCATGCCTCAAAGCAACCCCGGTTGATAACGCGATCGGCAACTCCGGATGTCCGGCAATGCCGTCAATCAGGTTTCAAACCAATGAAAGGATAGAAGATATCCGACTTCCACCACCATTCCCACAAAGATTTGAGGCGACAAAAGCAAGAATACCAATTCAAGAAGTTTCTTGATATCCTAAAGCAAGTCCACATCAACTTGCCATTGGTGGAAGCAATTGAACAAATGCCAAACTATGCCAAGTTTCTTAAAGACATTGTGTCCAAGAGAACAAGGCTAGGAGAGTTTGAAACAGATTGCGCTGAGAGGAGGATGCATGGCAATGTTGCACAATCGCATGCCGCCCAAGTTGAAGGATCCCGGAAGTTTCACAATACCTGTTCTATTGGAAATCACTATGTCGGGAAAGCACTATGCGACCTAGGGGCTAGCATAAACTTGATGCCTAAATCGGTTTTTGAAACTAGGAATCGGGAAGGCAAGACCTACAATGATTATGCTGCAGCTAGCCAAGCAGATCCTATGTGCATCCGAGAGGAAAAATCGAGGACATCTTGGTAAAAGTTGATAAATTCATTTTTCCGCTGACTTTATTGTTTTGGATTGTGAAGCGAGATGAGCATGCACCTATCATTCTCGGGAGACCATTCCTAGCGATGGGAGAACCTTGATCGGCGTTGAAAGGGAGAACTCACAATGAGGGTGAATGACCAGCAGGTAAAACTAAATGTGTTCCAAACACTAAGGCATGCCGATGATCCGAAGAATGCCAACTACTTCATGCCACGGCAGAATTTAACCGATGAGGAATTTAGTTGCCTCGGCAACTACATTGCCGATCAAGAGGAACCCGAGGAGTATGAAGAGCGGTCGATGAGGAACAACCCGAAGAGGTAAATTGGCTAGTAAATCGACCGGTACATACTTTGAACCTTTGGACTACTCGGGTAAGGAAGGTAAGATCGAAAAACCCTCTATCGAAAATCCACCAATTCTTGAGTTGAAACAATTGCGGATCAACTAAAATATGTATACTTAGGGATCGATAATACATTACCGTAATTATTTCCTCTAAGTTACACCTGAGCGAGGAAAAGAAGCTGATCAACATGTTGAAGCTACATAAAAAGGCAATAGGGTGGACAATTGCCGACTTGAAGGGAATTATCCGGCGGTGTGCATGCACAAGATCTTGTTGGAAGATGATCACAAACCTTCAATTGAGGCCCAGAGGAGACTGAATCATGCCATGAAAGGGGTTGTAATGAAAGAAATCATCAAATGGCTTGACGTAGGCATTATATACCTATATCTCCGATAGTGCGTGGGTAAGTCGGTCACGATGTGTGCCGAAAAAGGGAGGTATAACGGTGGTGAGTAATGAAAATAATGAACTTATCCCAACCAGGGTGTGACCGGTTGGAGGGTTTGTATGGACTATCGAAAGCTAAACAAAGCCACTAGGAAAGATCACTTCCCATTACCCTTTATTGATCAAATGCTTGACCGTCTTGCGGGTAAACCCTTTTCTTGTTTTCTTGATGGTTATTCAGGTTACAATCAGATTGCCATAGCACCGGAAGATCAAGAAAAGACAACCTTCACATGCCCCTACGGTACTTATGCCTTAGAAGGATGTCGTTCGGATTGTGTAACGCCCGGCAACCTTCCAAAGATGCATGATGGCGCTCTTTTCAGACATGGTCGAAGACTTCCTTGAGATCTTCATGGATGATTTTTCGGTTTTTGGTAATGACTTCGACGGCTGTCTCGGCAATTTAGAGAGGGTGTTGGCAAGATGCGAAGAAACAGATTTAGTCCTCAATTGGGAGAAATGCCACTTTATGGTAGATGAAGGAATAGTGCTCGGCCACAAGATTTCATCCAAGGGAATTGAAGTAGACAAAGCCAAGGTGGACGTGATCGAGAGATTACCCCCACCAATTTCGGTTAAAGGAATTCGAAGTTTTCTCGGACATGCAGGTTTTTACAGGAGGTTCATTCATAATTTTTCTAAAATCACTAAACCCTTGTGTAATCTGCTTGAACAGGATAAAGTCTTCGATTTTGATGATTCTTGCACCCAAGCATTCAAAACCCTAAAGAAAAAGCTTGCCTCGGCACCCATTGTCGTTCCACAGATTGGACGCTACCTTTTGAGCTCATGTGTGATGCAAGTGATTTCGGTAGTAGGAGCAGTCCTAGGCCAACGCACAGGTAAGACATTCCATGTGATATACTACGCTAGTAAAACTCTTAACGATGCTCAAGTGAATTACACAACAACGGAGAAAGAGTTACTAGCTGTAGTTTTTCGCATTTGACAAGTTCGATCCTATTTAATTGGTACAAAGGTAATTGTTCATACGGACCATTCGGCAATCAAATACTTATTTGCTAAAAAGGATGCTAAACCTCGTTTGATTCGTTGGATATTACTTTTACAAGAATTTGATATTGAAATTAAGGGCAGGAAAGGAAACAGAAAATCAAGTGGCGATCAATTATCACGTTTGGAACGCAATAGGGAGGAGGACGCGGATCTAGAGATATGCGATGCATTCCCGGATGAACAAATTCTAATTGCCTCGGCAACCCTCAACGCCTCGGCAGCCCATGACGCCTCGGCAACCATGGATGCACACGCCTCGGCAACTCTCGACGCCGCAGCAGTCTTTTGACGACACGCCTCGGCAATTTTGGGAGCGCGACACTACGGCAAAGACATGCCTCGGCAATACCCCGTACGCAGATTTAGTTAACTTCCTTGTTTGTGGTATTTTTCCGTATGGAATTACTCACCAAGGGAAGAAGCGGTTCCGCCATGATGCTAAGCATTACTTTTGGGACGAGCCTCTTTTGTTTAAACAATGTGCAGATCAGGTTATACGCCGATGTGTCCCTGAAGAAGAGCAACAGAATGTACTCCGGCAATGCCATTCTTCACCCTATGGAGGACATTTTGGAGGAACTCGTACCGCGGCCAAAGTCTTGCAATCCGGTTTGTATTGGCCAACATTGTACAAAGATGCCGGGACTTTTACAAGCAATGTGATCGTTGCGGAGGACGGGCAATATCTCTAGACGACATGAGATGCCACTCTAGAACATCATCGGGGTGGAACTGTTCGATGTATGGGGGATCGATTTTATGGGACCTTTCCCATCTTCATTCGGCAACCTCTACATCTTACTCGCCGTCGACTATGTGTCTAAATGAGTAGAGGCAGCTGCAGTTCCCAACGACGATTCCAAGACCGTGCAACGATTCCTGCAGAAAAATATATTTACACGGTTTGGGATGCCGAGAGCAATTATCAGCGACGGGGGCAAGCATTTTGACAACAGACTAATTGCCAAGATGTTGCAACGCTTCGGCATATCACACAAGATCGCCACGGCATATCACCCACAAACCAACGGGCAAGCAGAAATTTCCAACCGGGAGTTGAAGGGAATACTCGAGAAAGTTGTAAATCCCTCAAGGAAGGATTGGTCATTAAGACTAGATGACGCACTTTGGGCATATCGCACTGCATTTAAAACACCATTAGGTATGTCCCCCTTCCGGCTTGTCTATGGTAAAACATGTCATCTACCGGTGGAAATTGAGCACAAGGCGTACTGGGCAATCAAGACCGTGAATATGGATTGGGAAAGTGCCGGACAAAAGCGATTGATGGATCTCAATGAGATAGAAGAATTTCGTGCGCTCGCCTATAACAATGCACGAATCTACAAGGAGAAAACAAAGCGATGGCACGACAAGAAACTATTGCCACGGCAATTCACGCCAGGGCAACTAGTTCTCCTATTCAATTCTCGGCTAAAACTTTTCCCGGGAAAGCTGAAATCAAGATGGTCGGGACCATTTGAAGTCGTCAAACCATTCTCCCATGGTCTTTGTGATAATCAAGTCCATCTCTGACAACCATGAATTCAAAGTTAATGGACAAAGATTGAAGCACTACAATGGTGCCCATGTGGAACGTAACAAGGAAGTGGTCAACTTAGGAGATGCATGAGCATGCTCTCCTCTCAGTATTTCCTTTTTCTTTTTATTTTTATTTTTATTTTTAGGAGATATTTTATTTTTCTTCATTATCTTTAGTTTTCAGGTTTTCTTTATTTTCTTTTTCACAACAAGACTCACAACTACTATGCTAAGGAAATTTTTGCCAAGATCCTTGCCCGGCAACCAATGAAGAAGATGCGCGGCAACTTACTTCATGCATGCACAAGCTGATGCCACGACAACCAAAGTCAAGACATCCCGGCAACAAGAAAACAACCATTGCATTCAAGCAAGAAAATCAAGACGCCAACTAGAAGGAAACTAATCATCTACGATGACGAACTCTCGGAGTAAGTCCTCGTATGCATTTTTATTTTTATTGTTATTTTTCGTTATTTTTATGCATGCATTGAGGACAATGCCTCACTCGAGTTTGGGGGATTGTTATTAGTAATTACCATGTTTAGTTACATTAATCTTAAGCATTACATTTAGGATACATAAATTGCTTGCCATGCCTTTAAATTGGAACAAGAATTGCTTAGATTTGATGAATATTCAATGATGACTTTACCAATGCACTTAATTGATAGAATTTTTATTCTAGGATAACCATGAAAAACTTAGAATTGTACTATGATGCTAAATTTGATGAAACACTGTTTTGTGATTTGATTGATTTAAGGAGTTCTAGTAAACTTAGGTTGATAATTAACTAATTGGGAGATTAGAATAAAAATTGGATGAAGGCTAGAGGTGCCCGAAATTGGCTCTAGCATATGCAAAAAAATTGATCACAGAGGTGCCCAAACTGGCTCTAGGAGGCGTTAAATTTTTTTTTTTTTTTAACTAGAGGTGCCCAAACCGGCTCTAGTCGATTAAATTAACTTAAGAAAACTAAAAATAAAACACTAGAGGTGCCCGAAATTGGCTCTAGTTAAAACATGTTAAAAAGAACCCAATAAAGTAATTTGAAAACCTATTGTTTGCATAGAATCCGAAAAATCAACTTGCACACAACTCGCACACACTCACAAGCATTATAGTTTGATTCCGAGTAATTCCTCGTTTTCGAAAAATAAAAAGCCAATCATACTTTGTGCCCGGTTCGAGAATTGAAATCAAGTTCAAAGTTAAGTTTGTGAAAATTTGAAGTCTCTTGGCGGTAATTATGAGTTTGCATTGCTTGAGGACAAGCAATAGTTCGAGTTTGGGGGTGTGATAAGTGTTCAAAAGTACTATTTTTCTTACCCTTTTTACTCATATTATTGTTAGACTTAGGCTCATATTAGTTGCATAGTTAGCCATTCATGCATTAATCCATGTTTCCTTCAATCGTTGAGCTTGATTACATAACTTGGTGATTTTTGTGGAAATAGATGCTGCTTTGGTGTGTTTTTGTGTATGTATGTGCAGGATCACTTGCCAAAGCAATGCCGAGCTAGTTGCCAGGGCAATGCATGAAGGATATGCCGAGCTAGTTGCCAGGGCGGTACATGAAGGAGACGCTGAGCCAGTTGCCATGGCATTTGTCGACAAAGACCAAAAGCAATATGGATGTCGAAATTCATGATTTTACAAGCCCAAGATGACATGGAGCAAGGTCCAAGCCCAAAGGAATTTGATTGCCATGCAGAGATTAAAGAAGAATTAAATTCCAAGAGGATAGGAGAAGTTCTAATAGGAATAAAATTATAATAAAGAATTATATTCTTTAAAGATAATTTAATTCCAACTCAAACTCCTCCTCAAAGAAGGACTTTGGCCTAGCCCTATAAATATCAAGGAGATTTCGACAATTCCAAGAAGGAGAGAGCAAGAGGGAATTTCGACAACTCCAAGAAGATGAGAGCAAGAGGGAAATTTCGGCAAGTCCAAGTAGGGCAAGAGGAGAGAATTTTCGACAAGCATCAAGGGCAAGGAGGATTTCGACAAGCCTCTTCCTTCATCTTTGTTCGATTGGGTTCATGCTAGGGATTAATTATCTTGTGTTTCTTTGGAACCTAGCCATGAACTAAATTTACTTGGCTATGGTTATTGTGTTTTGAGATTGTGAGAAACTATTGGTTTTTGTTTAGGTAATAAGAGTTTGCACTTTTCTATTTCAAGGTTTATTCATTCTTGATTCTTATTATTGTTTTGCAGTGAATTGGGAGAGGATCTCGTGATTTCATCCATTTATCTAATATCGGGAGAGTTAGATTCAAGAAACGAATGAATATGATCTTTAATCAATCCAATGATGGTGAAGATTAATCCGGCTTAGGAATAAGTTAAGGATTTCAACGGCTAAGAGGAGTGCAAGATTGGTTGTTGTTCACCCTTGATTCACGCAGGGATGTATTATCAAGGCATGCACAAGTAGCTAGAGTTTCGACTTAGGGATAAGAAGAAACCATTGAAGAACGCTCCGCGAACCTTGAAGTTGCTGCCCGATCGCCAAGTAGTTGCCCAACTAGTCGCCGGGCAACCATCAATTAGTTGCCAAGGCAACCCGTTGTGCAAGTCGCCACGGCAACCGAGTTGCCCGTGCACTCTTTACCAAGACAATCCAATCGGCTATCACACCTCAACTCACGATAACCTAGCCTATCTCTCTCAATCGATCTCATCTTTTCTTTTACTTTATTGCTTTCTAGTTTAGTTATTAGTTAAACTCCTTTAATCCTTTAATTGTGTTTTTACTTTTCACAGTGCAGTAACTTAAGCAAAGTGGCCCAAACCAATCCCTGTGGAGACGATACTCGATACTCATATCACTTTATTACTTGCGACGTGTATACTTGCACAATTGCGTAGCACTTATCACACGCAACAATCGTCTTGGTAAAAGAGTACAAGGGAAACTCAGTTGCCGTGGCAACTTGCACAGCGGGGTTGCCTTGGCAACTAATCGACGGTTGCCTGGGCAACTAGCTGGGCGGTTGGGCAGTAACTTCAAGGTTCGACGGAGCGTTCTTTAATGGTTTCTTCTTATCCCTAAGTCAAAACTCTAGCTAATTGTTCATGCCTTGACAATACATCCCTGCGTGAATCAAGGGTGAACAACAACCAATCTTGCGCTCCTCTTAGCCGTTGAAATCCTTAACTTATTCCTAAGCCAGATTAATCTTCACCACCAATAGATTGAATAAAGACCATACTCATTCGTTTCTTGAATCTAACTCTCCCGATATTAGATAAATAGATGAAGTTACGAGATCCTCTCCCAATTCACTCGCAAACAAGAAGAAAAGCAAAAAATGAGTAAACCTTGAATTGAAAGTGCAAACTCTTATTACCTAAACAAAATCCAATTGTTTCTCACAACCACAAAACACAATAACCTTAGCCAAATAGATTTAGTTCATGGCTAGGTTCCAAAGAAACACAAGACAAAGAATTCCTAACATAAACCTAATCGAACAAAGAAGAAAAAGATGAAGAATGGTTGAAAGCCCTTGTCGAAATCTCTCCCCTTTACTCTCCCTTGCTCTTGTCGAAATCTCTCTCCTCTCTCCTCATGGAGTTGACGGCTTGGTCCTCAATTTATAGGGCTAGGTCAAAGTCTTTTTTGAGGAGAAAGTTAAGTTAGAATTAAATATTTTAAAGAATATAATTCTTTATTATATTTAAATTCCTTCTAGAACTTCTCCTATCTTCTTGGGATTTAATTTCTCTTTAACTTCTTCATGGAAATCAAACTCCTTTGGGATTTAACTTTGCTCCACGTCATCTTGGGCTTATCTAGTCATCAATTTTGACTGGCATATCATCTTATCCCTTATTGACAATTGCCCTGGCAACTAGCTCGACATCTCCTTCATGCATTGCCCTGGCAACTAGCTCGGCATATCCTTCATGCATTGCCCTGTCAACTGGTTCCAGCCTTGCTTTGGCAAGTGATTATGCACACACACAAAAACACACCAAAGCAGTATCTTTTTCCACAAAATTAAGCAAAATATGAAATCAAGCTTGTCTACCAAGGAAACAATGCAAACATGCATGAATGGCTAATAATGCAACTAATATGAGCCTAAGTCTAGCAATAATAAGAATAAAAAGGGTGAATAAAATAGTACTTTTAGACACTTAACATTGAGCATAATAAGGGAATATGCTTTTAGGGTTTTAGGATTTTTTAGGTTTTTAGGGTTTCTTGAAGCCTATAAATAGGCTTCACCCATTGTAATTCTCATTCACATTCACACCAGACAAACAAGATTCATTCTTTGTAACACACAAGATTAAAGAGAAATAAAAGCTATAGTCAATTTTTGAAGTATTTTTATACCAAAATTTTGTTCTTTTTTATATTCTATTTCGATTGGAGTTGGAAGAAAAAAGGTACGTGTTCTCACCAAACCAAGCGTGCGAATGAGTTTACATCACCGAGAGGCAGTGTTGTCACCACCACCGAAACCAAAATAAGAAGCAAAAGGTGCCCGCTACTGACAATCAGCGTCCGACATCTACACACGGCGGCAGACATGATGGCGTAAGGCGGTCCACGGCTCGACCCGTATCCTAGCTCTAGCAAAATTACACTACAGCCCCCATTGTTTTCATTTCTTCACTTTAGCTTTTTTTATTTCAATTTCAGTCCTTTATTTTTATTTGCTGCAATTTAATCTCTATGTTATTTAATTCGTTTTTTGTGTTATTTAATTCAATCGGTAATTATATCACCTAATTAAAGTTAACTCTTAGTTATATAATAATATAATAATTTCCATTAAAAAGATAACAAGAAAACTTTTAAGTAAATTGACTATAATATTCTCTTAGGCTAGTTTCCCATGTAATGTAATAATTAATAAGTTTTAGATGCTTAATTAATTTTTAGATTGTAGGTTAGTTCACTAATAATATAATTTAACTTAATGTTCTAGATTTAGATTCCTTAAATAATTTGTCTTTAATAGTTAACTTGGTAAATTATTTTGAAAAGTAAAAAAATGGATTTCCTTTAATTGTAAATAATTGTAAATAATCTTTGTTAGATAATTTTTAGAAAAGTAATTGTACCTTCCCCTATTTGAAAGTAATTAAATAAAATCCTTTAGTTAATCTTTTAGAAAGGTAATTAATCTATTTTCCTTAACTGTGAATAATGGTAAATAAAAAAATTAATTTGGTAAATTATTTAGAAAAGTAAAAAATCTTTAATTGTCAATAGAATTCACTTAAGTAATTTTTAGAAAAATAAATATATTTTCCTTAAATGTAGATAATTAAATAAGTCCTTTTAGGATTAGTTCCTTTAAATACATACTTTTAATAATAATAATAATTAACTTTGAAAATTAAACCACCCATAAATTTTTTAAAAAAAAACATAAAATGTCATTTAAAAAAGAGATTTTCTTGCATCATGAAAATGAAATATTTTCTCAATTAGGGTTAATTTGATAATCCCCTAGCAGTTGTTGGAACGGTCGAAACTCCTATGCGAGACTATATTTTCGGATTTTTAGGGATTAATGTCTTAATCCCCTTGTGTCTAAATTGATTTGGGTTTTTCTCAGCCGTAAGCGAATTTGGGTCATTTTTAGAACCCTGTGGATTTTTACATTAATCTTTGCACGCACGCATCCGAGTTATCAAGGAAAATATTAGTGATCATGTAAGCACCGGTCTCCGGGCGTGATGGGGTGCTAATCCTTCACCACACGTAATCGTGCCCCCGAACCCTATATCTGGTTGGTTTTTAGGTTTCTGGTCCGCCTAATATAATAAAAGGGACCGTTGGCGACTCCGTTGTTACAGTCATACGATTGATAAAAACATTCAGGCGACGTTCTACCACATCCTAAAAATTAAACAACCACAAATTAAATTCAAACTGCACAAATATTGATTTATAAAATATGACACAATACAAAAATGAAAATAAAAAATTTAAATAAATATAACTTACATGTCTTCGCCAATAATCGAACACGTGTTTATGATCCAACTGTATCAGCCCCGCCATAATTTTAAACCCGAGAAATTAAGAGAGAAATTGATAGAGAGAAATTGTGAGTGAGAATTTTTGTGTGGGAATAAAGGGGTAGGGTAGGACCCTATTTATAGTGCAACTCGCAATGGTTCCAGAGCGATATTAAAGGAAATTCACGTTGCACAGAACGTGAGTTATGCGTAAACATTAATGACAGAATGATCAGATTATTTTCCCTCCAACAATCAAATTTTTATCCGAAAACTTGCGCTACACAGAACACGACTTCTGTGATAATCCCCAGAGATAAAATCGCGTTGTTTCATCTCAAATTCTCTCAGATAAGACTTGCCACATCAGACTGAACTCGCATTCTGCTGGACACAAGTTCTTTTTATCTATTATTAGAACACGCTAACGGATAAGACGCGTCACATCAGCTGCAACTTGCGTCTGTTATAACGCGAGTTTAGAAGTCGCGTCTTGCAAAACGCGAGTCGCCCTTACGTGGGCCGAATGAATGTATTTTTTTAATTAATCTATTAAAAAAGAACTTTTCTATTTTTCCCAAAAAAAAAAATTCAAACAAATTAACCTCAATTTAAACAATAAATGCTAGTAAAATCATCTTAAAAAGTTGCGGTCACACTACCCAGACAAGTGCTTGACTCTGATGGACACTGACCAAACACTAGTGAAGAACAAAATCAATTAAACTTTTGCACCAACGGTCTTCATAATATTAAATTTATTGAATATTTATTAGAAGTTTAGTATTTTTCTTTTAGAAATTATTGTTTTAGTGTGATTATTGTTTATTTTATGTTTAATATTACATTCTCATATTATCAAATGGTAACGACTTTTGGGGTGTAATAGTCTAAAAGATAGACCAATGTTTGACTAATAAAGACAATATCATTGAATAGACACCCACAAACTATGAACACCAACCGCAAAATAACATAAAAGATTTTGAAAAAAAAAAACACTCAAGTAGGTTCGGCTTCATGAAAACTTTTACATGTTTCAAGTTTAGGTTTATTAAATGTTTGTATCATGACAAAACATCATGGACAAGTGTAAAAAAAAGTATGAGTTATTGAAATTTATTTAATATACATTTCTTTCAGTCTCAATTTTAATAATTTTTCAATAGTCTTGCATTTAACCATATACATTCTTTTTTAATAAAGAGTATGAGAATAAGGCGCTCCTACAATTTAGTTAACTTAAAGACCGGTCTAATTAATTGAACTTAGTTTGATTCAATTCATAAAATAAATAATTTAATTAATGATAAATTTTTAAATTTTTTATTAATCTAGTTTTAGATAGTTCGATTTGATTATTATCGAATCGACTGTTTGAATCCTCCTTCAAAATCCTTAACTCCAACCGAGTAAAATTTCTCTCATTTCTCTATTTTTTTCTTTTTAGAGTCTCTCGTAGTCTATCCAGAATTTATGGGATCCTGTGTAATTTATTACAACGAAGTTTTTAATTTAAAAATATTTATTGACTTATTGTGTACATGGTCAATTGACTTTTGAATAAAAAATCATAGGACTCAAAATTTATGAAGTATAACAACAGTTTATTTTCCCATGTGTTTTACCACTAATCTATAACTAATCTTTTATGTTTCTCTAGTAAGTATTTAACTTAATTCATTTTAAAATTATTTTTGCACCTTACGCGGTGGCAACTACTACACATGTTTAGAACCACCTTGTACATGAGTTACCACCATCATTAAAACCACTTTTATGAATCTATGCACAATTATCTAAAGGGTAAACTATACTAAATGCAACTAAACTTTAACCTTTGTAACGGACATTTTACTGAACTATAAAATGATACTATTATAACACTTAACTTCGTTTTTTGCTACTATTATACCATTGAACTTTGTTTTTTGCTACTATTATACCACTCGACCATTAAACTGTAACGGACCCGTTAAATGCAAAATGGCGTCATTTTGGTATATCGAATACTTTGATGTCTAAGATAAGTCAAAAATGACGTTGTTTTGTTAGAAAAAATTAAATAAATACCACATTTTGGGAGGCTCAAACCAAGAACCTTTAAGATGAAAGATTTATGTAAAACCACTAGGCCAACTTAAAGACTTAATATAATCCTAACGAAAATAGTATATAAATATTACTAAGGTTGAATTTAATTTCATTAATCTCAATATAATTTTATAATATTTATAATATAATTTTACAAATATATTAATTTTATAAATAAATATTATTTATAACTTATATTACAAAACTAGAATATTATTTATAATATATACAACTAAACCTTAAACCCCAAACCGTAAGCCATACATGTAACTAACTAAACTACAAACCCTAAAATATAATTAAATCTAAAATCTCATACCCCAAACCCTAAATATATATAACTAAACCCTAAATCCAAAAACCCCAATATTATTTATAATTTATATTACAAATCCTAATATATATTATAAATAATATTTTAATTTTAGGGTTTTGGATTTGGAATTTAGGATTTAGGATTTAGTTATATGTATTTAGGGTTTGGAGTTTGGGATTTTGGATTTAATTATATGTATTTAGGGTTTAAGGTTTGTAGTTTAGTTAGTTACATGTATGGTTTAGGGTTTGGGATTTAGGATTTAGTTATATATATTTAGGGTTTGGGATTTCAAATTTAATTATATATATAGGTTTTAGGGTTTATATTTTAGTTAGTTACATGTATGGTTTAGGGTTTAATTGTAAATATTATAAATAATATTTTAGTTTTGTAATATAAATTATAAATAATATTTATTTATAAATTTAATATATTTATAAAACTATATCATGAGATAAATGAAATTAAATTCAAATGCAATATTATTTATATATTATTTTTGTTAGAGTTATATCAAGTCTTTAACCTGGTTCGGTGGTTTAGTGTATACTTTTTATTCTTAAGGTTTTTGGTTGGAGCCTCCATAATGCAGTGTTTTTTATTTTTTTTTTCTAACAAAATAAAGTCATTTTGGCCTATCTTAGGCATCAACACAATTATACTAAAACGATGTCATTTTACATTTAACGGTACGTTACAGTTTAACGGTTGAATGGCATTTCGTGTAGTTTACCAAAATTTAGTGGTATAATAATATTATTTTATAATTTAGTGGTATATTCGACACAAAAATTAAAATTTAGTGGCATTTCATATAGTTTACCCTCAGGTAAACCATGTAAACCGTCAAAACGATAAACTCCTACTTTATTCATCAACAATATTGATGGTTCTTGAAATATAAATCGGATCTAAAATTTGAACAATAGCATTTACATTTTCTTAGGAATTTAACTCTGGACATGGACGGTTCACAAGAGACGCCAACTTTATTTAATGCAACTCTCCAACCTTCTTGTCCTACGTCCACATTGACACTCCATTTCTCGTCTTCCTAATGGATTCAACTGCCGCTGCTTCAAACCATCTGCTTTCCTCTCACCTTGAGATTGAAGATCAAACACGAGTCAACCAGGATAATTCTTGTGTCGACTCGTGTTTTCTTCAAAATCAAACCAGCATACCCAAAGAATTTTGTTGGCCTAAAGTTGATTTGGTTCACGCTCAGCAAGAGCTCTTGGAGCCACTCGTAGATCTTGAACGCTTCTTTAGAGGCGATGAATTGGCAATTCAACAGGCTGCTGAGGTCATTAGGGCTGCTTGTTTAACCCACGGTTTCTTTCAAGTGATCAATCATGGGGTTGATTCCCAGCTCATTAATGCTGCATATGATCACCTCAATCGTTTCTTCCAATTGCCTGTTAGCAAGAAATTAAGGGCTCGAAAGACGACTGGTGCTGAATTAACCACTTTGAGCTATTCCGGTGCACATTCGGATCGTTTCTCTTCGAATTTACCGTGGAAGGAAACGTTAACTTTCCCGTTCAAAGACAACCCCAAGGAATCCAATGTCGTAGATTTGTTCAAATCCAGTTTAGGGGATGATTTTGAAGAAATGGGGTATGCAATCATTTTGTTTTTATACTTACCCGCTAACCCTAACCCTAATTTGTGCTTATTGACATAAAAACAACCAAATCTAACTCAAAAAAGCTCTCCGTTTTGTAGCATAACGTATCAAAAGTACTGCGAAGGAATGAAGAGCTTAGCTCTATCGGTGATGGAAATACTAGCAATCAGCTTGGGAGTTGATCGATTGCACTATAAAAAGTACTTTGAGGACGGTGGGTCGATAGTGCGATGTAACTATTATCCTCCATGCCCGGAGCCGGGTCTTACCTTCGGCACCGGTCCGCATTGTGACACCACGTCTTTAACCATTCTTCACCAAGACGAAGTCGGGGGCTTGGAAATCTTTGCCGACAACAAATGGCAGATTGTTCGACCTCGTCACGATGCCCTAGTAATCAACATCGGTGAGACCTTCACGGTAGGTTTCCCATCTTTCCATGAAAAACTATTCTAGATTTCCGATGTATTTTGTTGGTTTCTTTAATAGTACGAGTCACTAACATTACATTAGACGACAGACATATATATTCGTGTGGAGGCTGCCATGTTTTGTCCCATGCTGGTGTCTTATAAAAAGGGTTGGCCCATATAGGTACAATGGGGAGATTCGTTGAAGAAAGTGGGTTTAACGAATGATAACAATAAATGGTCGAAACGTGCAGGCATTAACAAATGGGGAATACAAGAGTTGCGTGCATAGGGCAGTGGTAAACAGCGAGAGGGCGAGAACATCTTTGGCATTCTTTGTTTGCCCCCGAGAAGACAAGGTGGTGAAACCTCCGCAGGATCTGGTACGAGGTGAAAGAGCGTACCCTGACTTCACATGGTCCGATTTCCTCCGTTTTACCCAACTCTACTACAGAGCTGACGTTCATACTCTCCGTAACTTCACCAAATGGCTCTCGTCTACCAAACCCATTCTTCAAAACCATTAATTAATATATATATATATAGCTCCATAATTAATTAATTAATTAATTAATTATATGTATGTGCCGTGTCGATAAACGTGATCCTTGTGTGTTGTAATATATATTTAAGGTAGAGTAAACGCTATGGCTCGTTACTAGATTTTCCGGACAAAGCGCTGACGATAAAGGAAAGGAAGAAACAGTACCAAGCACAAAAAAAGTTTAAGAAGAAAGGAACGTGTTTGCAGGTTTCAGATCTTGAAGGGAGGTCTCTTACCGACTCGGATATGCTGGCTAGACTCGAGAAGCAAGGATGGCCCATAAGTTAGGTAAAGACCTTGGAATTTAAATACAAGGCGATGAGGAGGAGGTGGTACGGGAAATGGCACTGCTGGAAGAGGAGGATCAAAATAGTAAAGAGATTTAATTTTTCTATCAGCTGCAAGGTGTCCTTATTGCCCCTTTTGTGATAATTCGTTTCAGAGGAAGACATGTTTACTGTTTCTTTTTAGAACTGTCGTGGAGTAGTTCTAATTGTGTAGTTGAACTTTGAATCTAGTTGTGTGTTATTTCGCCATGTATATCATTTGCAGCTTCTTGGAGATATACATGATGTCGTGATGCGATTCGAGAAGAATGGGTGAAAACTCTGTCGGTTTGTATTGCTTCAAATCTGTCAAGGATTATCATGAGCAATTTACTTCGATGTTTTTGGTTTGCCTAATTTATAGGATATTGATTCTAGTTTTGAGGAAGCAAGCTGTTTCGATCCTTATTTGGTTGCATGGTGTTGTGCGATGAATAAAGCTTGTGATGTTGGTGGATCATTGTCTTTGAGATAGTTGGCTTGACCCGATCTTTTAATTTGGTGCAGTTTATATATGTGTCGAGAGTTCGAAATAGAATGGCAGATCTTCTAGTAAAGTAAGTTTTGTTTCGACAATGGATGTTCTATTGTTTGGTAATAGAAGTTTTCAGAGTCAGAATAGAAGCAGTGCGTTTTAGGTGTATAGGCATTCTTGTTTGCGGAATAGGATTGTTATTATTTCTTTTGTGGTTTTTTGGGTTTTTTTAGATTTTGGTTTCGTATCTATTTGTGGTGTACTCTTTTCTTCCATTCAAAATTAGAGAGATTTTTATTGAGACATCTAACTTAAGTTTCGGTTGTATTTTGAACCTCTTAAATAAAATCATATTTGCCGAACAAAAAAATTAGAGTAAATATTAATTTATTAGTGTTTTAAGTTATCTAGAATCTCTCTTTATGCATATTTGTAATTTTCAGTTTTAATCGATGGAATGTTATGGCAAGAACAAAATTTATGTTTTTTTTCGTATATACATCAACACTAAAAAAATAAACTCTACTTTCTAAATCCTAAAACATAAACACTATGAATTAAATTCTAACCCTAAATTTTAAACTAAATTTTTAATGTTAAAACATTCGTAAAGATATTTAAAGGGGAAGAAGAATTCTATGACAATTTATTACGTTATAGAAAGCTTTTTAGGATTAAATAAACAGTAGACGTTTGACACTTAGGTACATGTATCACTGAATTGATAATCAAATTAATAACATATAATATGATCAAAAACTCCGTAATATTGATATTTTTCCCTATGTAAACTGCTTCTGATTATACTAGTTTTTATCGATATTATTTAAAATTAATAATACATATTTTGATTAAGCAGTGTTACAAAAATATTTTCAAGGTAAAGATTGAGGTTCGAACTCATACAAGGAATGAAGTGAATGAGTATCCCTGACCACTAAGCAAATTATTTAAGATGCTTGTACAATTAACAAAATATCTGATGTATTATTTATATTTAGAATGTCTAATATGGTATTTGTATTTTAATAATTACTACAAGAAAATTCACTCTTAGTGACATTGAAAATGGTCACAAAATGTGTTAAATTTAGCCACTGAAATTTAAAGTGACTATTTTTTTCGAGTCGTCACTAATAACTTTGTCACTATTATATTAGTGACAACTTTCATGCATTTTGCCACAATAATTATATTTTTTATGACTATACTTTTTGACACAAATGATTATTAATAGTAACTAAAATTTAGACACTCATGCTATTTTTATTAGTGACAAAACATTCAATCACAAATACATATTTAAATAGTGTTTAAAATATGTTGTCACTTTTAACAAATAAAAAATTAGTTATATTTTTAGTTGTAACCATTTTATTTAGGCTTTAAACTAATCATTTGTTGTCCTTAAAATTTAGTGGTGTTTTTGCATTTTAGTCAGTAAATTTTTATTAGACCACTGAAATTTAGTTATAGATGATGTAGCACATTTAAATGTCATTTTTAGTAAATAAATGCAATGCGTGGCTTTAAGGAAGATCGAACCTGGAACCTTTAGGGCGAGAGTGCAATACTTATCCGCTAGGCTAGACAAAATATTTAATATTTTTTGAAAGAAAAATAATATTTAGGTTAAATTGTAATTGAAATTAATTTTATTTATTTTAAAAATATGTATTAATTATAATAATAATTATTATAATAATAATTTAACTAAATTTTCTACGGTATTTTATACGAAGCACGTATGTTGAAGAAACTATTTAAATTTTTTGAAGAAAAAACTAATAAAAATGGAATATTTCTTTTAAAATTTTTACAAAATAAAATTTTGTATCATATATTCTGCTAAAATTACATATTAGTGTTTGTACTTTAATTTGGTCACTTTAAGTTTCTATACTTTTTAAATTTTGAAATTTCGATTTTGACATGAATGGTAGTCTTTAAATATGTTAGGTAAAAAAAATTTAGCCAATTTGTTATATATAAGTTGCTTATTTAATTTTTTTCTTTAATTTGATCATTTTTAGTGCTTGTAATTTAGTCATATTGTCGGTGTCCCGTTAAGATTAGGATTGAAATTTAAAATTTTAAAAATATAGGGACTAAATTTGATCAAAATAGATTGACTAAAACATCAATTTACACATAGTATAGAAACTAATAAATATATTTTACCTTCTGACAAACTAGTTTATGATAACTTTAATTTTTTATAATTATAAAAATAAATTTATTATTGTGACAATATCTAATTTGTCATTACTTTTATTTTTTATCGGTGACAAAATTTATCACAACAAAAAGTAAAATTTTAAGTGACAACTAATTTCATTGTCACAACAAATATCAAATAATAGTGATCACTTTACATATCGTCACATGTATCAAAGTTAGTGACAATGAATTTTGTGTCACAATTATAGACATATAGTGAGAATTTATTTGTGAAAAATGTAATCGGCACAATTACTACTATTACAATAACCAAATAAAAATACGTCACAATTACTTATACTAATAGTGTCGCACAAAAAATTTGTTTAATATTTATGACAAAGTTATTCTTAGTTACTGGCAATTTGTCACTAAAAACCTATATTATTGTAGTGAATAAGTCTAACGTTACACCTACTTTTAAATGTTTGATGTTGTACATGCACTTTGACAAAATATCTAATGATGGTTTATGTATAACATCTACGAAAGGTGTTAATCCATGTGCCATAATAATACACATAATGTTAGTTCAAGACTTTAAGTATCATATTAGACATTTTAAAAGTACATATGTATTATTTGAATATTTTAAAAGTACAAGTATGATATTAAAATTTTTATCGAAATATAAATATCATATTAGACATTTTAGTGTACCAGATTAAAAGTTTTAAAAATACAAATATCATATTAAATATTTAGTTAAAGTACAAATACGACATACATGTTTTTCTAAAAGAAAATGTACGTTTGAATTTTAACTATTTAGACATGTTTGATATTAATTATTGTAAAAAGTAACTCTAAACCTTTTTTACAAATATTTGAGTTAGTATTAGACAATAATATTACTAATAAAAATAAAATTATTAAGGAAAAAATTAATATATATAAGAATTTCAAAGTGTTATATATACAATTGATTTTTTTTGAAGAATATATCTATATCTATCTATATATATACAATTGATGTTATAAGGAGAAAAAAAAAGAACTGAACGCACGTAAAATTATTTTTATCTATTATAAAACGTTAATATAACCACGATTTTCATAAAATTTTTTGAATATTATAATTAGTGATGGTCATTTAACCCATACCGACGGGTTCCGATCCGGCCCGATTTTAAAAGGTCGGGTTTTTTAAAGAAAATTTCATATTCGAGTCTGATTTATTGATGATGAGATCGGTCGGGTTAGATTTGAGTTTAAGGTAAAAAATATCCTACCCGATCCGAAATAATAGTTTAATTTTATTCTAGATATTTAAATATAAATGCTACGATTCTCCTCTCTCTTTATTTATATATATATATATTTCAATTATCTCCCTATTTTATCTAATAAAAAATAATTATTATAATGTTTTTCTCTATTTATATTTTTTCAATTAGCTACATATTTTATCGAATAATAATAAAAATTAATATTTTTTATTTATATCGCTTCTCATGAAAATTTGACTATTATAAATTTATAATTGAGGTCTCTAATTATACCTAATTCAACATTACCCACAACTTTCAATGATTGTCTAGACATACATAAAACTGTGTAGTTACATACATGACAACTTTCGAAACACACGCTAAAATTTATTAAAACTATGAGAAAAGAAAAAGCAAACAAAAACTCAAATAATTGACAGGTAAAAATATAGGGTGGTTGAAAAAATTGAAACTAAAACTGCACGTTCAAATTTTTAAAAGAATAAAAAGAGGAAGAGGAGCTAATAAATAAATTTTGTTTTTTAATATTTATTGATAAAAAAAATTTAGATACATTATATTGTTTTCACACGAAAGGTGTATTAATTGTTATAGAATTGGGTAATCTTCACCTGTAGTCCCTTTTGTTTAGGTTTTATTCTATTTGGTCACTCAATTTTAAAAAAGACTATTCTTGCCACTTACGTTTAGAAATGTTTTTGTTTTGGTCACTGGACCATTACTCTCTGTTACTTTTATTTTCGGTCTGTTTCGTTTTGGTCACCGATTTTAATTTTTTTTTTGTTTAAGCCATTTACGTTATCATTTTGTTTCTATTTTGGTCACCAGGCCATTAATCCTCCTTAATTTGATGATGTGTCACGTTAATAAAAATGAGTAATTTCTAATTTAATCCTTAAACTTTTATTTTTTCACCATCTTCAAATGAAAACCCTAAAAAATTTCTCCTCTCCAACCTTAACCTTCATTTTTACTAATGCCACTTATGTCAACTGTTGTTGCCTTAGCTACCGTCAACTACAAACATCTACTGAAATAGTGAAAAGCAGTTGATGTTAACTCTGATACAAAACTAACCAAAGAAGACAGTTAGAATAATTATGTTATTCTCGTTCGCTTATATGATGGCTCCTTTATAGGGTTGTGCATTATTCGGTTTTAACTGAATTAACTGACCGAATCAATTTTTTTTCAGTTAATAGGTCGGATAATTTTAGGTGAAATAGGTTAACTGTTAACAGTTTTTTTCAAACTTTGATTATCGGTTAATTCGGTTCGAAACCGATTAATTAACTGAATTAACCAAAACTATTATATACTAAATATTATATTTATTACATATATTTATTTTTGGTCATTAAACTTTTAAAAATTATAAAATGATCATTAAATTTTTTGATATATTATAAAATGGTCATTAAACTTTTATCAAATTAGCATAAAATGAAAGTTCAATGACTAAAAATATCATTTTAGCATAATTTAGTGACCAATTGGGTAATTTACCCAAAATTTTATAATAAATTTCGGTTATTTGAAAACCGACCAAATTATCTGGACTTTTTCGGTTCGGTTAAAAATTTTCGAAAAAAAATTGGTTCGTTTAACGGTTAAAAGGGAAAAATTCAGTTAATGGATTTTGGGTAATTTGGTTCGGTCGGTTAACCGAATTAACCAAATGCACACCCCTACTCCTTTCAAAACAATTGAAGAAAACGACAAAAAATCATTCAAAAAATTGAAGACAAACAAAGTGTTTGCGTGGTTCCAGTGGAACCCAGAATTAACAAGCCTGATCGGTGGAGGGGATAAATTTTGGGAGACAAAAAGATTATCGAGTTTTTTTGTTTGAAGACGGTGAAAAAATAAAATTTTAAAAGTGTAGGGATTAAATTAAAAATTATCCATTTTATTAATGTGGCACACCATCAAATTAACGGGATTAATGACCTAGTGACCAAAATAGAACGAAACGTTAACGTAAGTGACTTAAACAAAAAAATTAAAATCGGCGATCAAAACGAAATATACCAAAAACAAAAGTAACGGAGACCAAAATAGAAACATTTTCAAACATAAGTGGTAAGAATAGTATTTTTTTAAATATGGGTGATCAAAATAAAACAAAACTAAAACAAAAGAGACCACGGATGAAGATTATCCTATATAATTTAATATTCATCTATATTTTTTGGTCAATACCTCGCTCCTTTGTAACTTAATATTAAATTATCATACTCTCAATTATATGTACTCAATTATTAGTATATGCTATTCTCAAAAAAAAATATTAGTATATGCTAATTATATCCCATATTTATAAAATCGTATAAAATATTAATTCTCATGTAAACATCGATGTTTATTATGTAATAATATGATGTGTCATGAACGATATTTTGAAGATAAAAATAAAATGTTTCAAAAGTTTGGAGATTAATTTAGAATGAGAGTTATAGATTGAGGATAAAATTAAAACATTCAAATGTATGGGGATCAATTTAGAAAGAGGGTAATAGTTTGAGAAAGTAATTGAAATGTTTAAAAGTTTAGGGACTAATATAGAATGAGGGCCATAGTTTGGGAACATGTGATACAATTAATTCAAATGTTAATATAAAAATAATTTTAAGTATTTTAATATAATTTGAATAATAAATTGAATTTTACACGTCCGTTTGGTTAATATAAGTTGTTTTAGAAGAACTTAATTAAATTGTTGAAATGATCAAAAATCAAGATGGAGATGTATGGAGTTTATACACGAAACGAACTAACCAAGTCATTATTTGATTAAATGGTTTTTACAATTCATCAACTGAACCGATAAAAAAAATCGGGATGTATGGCGAGCAGATTAACTCCAAAAAGGTTAGAAATTTTCCAAATTTTACGTGTGAAAATTGATCGATCACTATATATTGAATGTAGGGGTGGAAATTGGGTGAGAAAATTTAAAAATTGTGGGGATCCGAACTACGGGATGAAAAACTATTGAAATCTTTATTTACGGGGACGGGGATGAGAAAAGTTTTATCACCGAAATTTAAATGGGATCGAGATAGGGATTGCTGTATTCAAACCGTGATGATGACCGAACCATAACTGTATAAATAACCGTGGGGATCCCAACAATTATCAGCAATGATTCCGATATTTTACAAAATTTTTAAAAATTTATACTTATTTATTTATATAGCTCTAATATATACCTTAATAAAAAAACTAACTATATTATTATCACTTCAAATTTCTCTCAAACTTAGCCACATTAAAGTTTTTCTAACATGTTTCTATCTTAGTTTTTAGATATAAGCTAAAACACTCGTCTAAATCTTCTCCAACACAATACCCTTTCAATCTTCATTATCTCAGCTTTCAATCCAAATATTAAAATTTTATATTTTAAACTGAATTGACCATTTATTTTTATTAGTAAAATAATAATTTAGTTTAATATGTTTGGGGATGGGGATTTCAAAATGTAGATGGACCTAGATTGAGTAAAAGAATTTAGCAGTATTAACAATTGAATTTCAATTTTTAAAACTGAAAAGTAAATGGACTAAACTTTTAACATAAAAAACAGACTTAAATCATATTTTAACCAAGAATTTAATCATTTAAATATATGTAATTTAAATGAATTTAAATCTAGACATTCTAAAAAGTCCAAATAGCCGAACTGGGCCGGTTATAGATATATATAACTGAAAGGTCAGCGTGGGCGTAAGGCGGTCGACAAGGAAGAGTTCAAATGGTGAATGTTTCGTAGTTGGAATAAATTTTCCATTTTTGCGTGTCTAAGCGCAGGGGATTTGTTGGAAAATGTCTCGAATCAACAGTTCTAGTTAACTGTTTCAAAGATGGCTTAGTCTTTCCAATGTGTTACTATATGAAAGGAGTATATGGCAGAAAATTATTTCTATTTATTTACCTCCAGAAACACCTTGAGAAATAAAGTCGGCCATGGGAGATGAAGCGCGAGCTTGGCTTCTAGCACTTGTTGACATGTTACTAGCAGGAGCAGCAGCAGCAGCAGAAGAAGAATCGACTTGCCAAGACAGATGTGGGAACGTTAGTATCCCATATCCATTCGGCACAACGAAGGGCTGTTATTTCAATGATGATTTTTACATAAGTTGTAATTCTACTCACTATGATCCTCCACGAGCATGCTTAACAGGAAGCACTATAGAGGTGATGAACATAACTGTCCAAGGGAAATTGCGGATTATGCAATTTATAGCCGGTGATTGCTACAATCGGTCCGGTGCCCCAGTTTCCAGCAATAATCCTTTCCTCAGACTGTCCAAATTCAGGATCTCGGATACCGATAACAAGTTTGTTGCCATCGCCTGTGATACTGAAGCAACCATTCAAGGTATCCAAGACGTTCAGGGCTACACCAGTGGATGTATAAGCAAGTGTGATAGAATTGACTATGTAGACAATCATACATGTTCTGGTATAGGCTGCTGCCAGACATCCGTTGCTAAAGGTGTCAGCTACTTTGACATATCAGTACGCAGCTATAATAATCATCGTGCTGTCTGGGATTTCAATCCCTGCAGCTATGCCTTTGTTATTGAAGAAAAGATGTTCAATTTTTCTTCGAGTTATCTTCGTGATCTGCAAGATGTAACGGTGATGCCCATGGTTCTTGATTGGTTTATTGGGAACGAGACGTGCGAAACGGTAAAGGCCAACGGGATGCGGGATGCATGCCAGGGAGATAGCACTTGTTATAATGTAGATAATGGATCTGGATATCGTTGCAAGTGCTTGGATGGCTATGAAGGAGATCCATACCTACCTAGTGGTTGCCAAGGTACTTAACTTTTTCCACCGATTCAAATTTCCTTTAGATTTTCTGCAATTCTTTTGTGAAATTGTAGCGGGATCTATTCTTTTGCAGACATAGATGAATGTAAAGATCCTAATCTGAATAATTGTGAAAGGATGTGTTGAAACACGAAAGGGAATTACACATGCTTTTGCCCCAAGGGTTACAATGGAGATGGAAGAACAGATGGTACAGGTTGTGTTGCCATTCAATCCGGATCACTTGTAATTCAGCTCACTGTTGGTAAGGAGTTCTATTCCATTTCAGTCTCTCATGTTCACTGCAACATGAATTCTGATTGTTTTTTGACGTCTATGGAATATTATAGGGCTTGGCGTAGGCATCACGGCATTGCTAGCAGGAAGCACTTGGTCATATTGGGCATTCAAGAGGTGGAAGCTCATCAAACTTAAACACAAGTTCTTTCGACAGAATGGAGGCTTGATGTTGCAGCAAGAACTCTCCAGGCGGGATAGTTCAACTGAAACGGCTAAAATTTTCTCAGCCGAAGAACTCGAAAAGGCCACCAACAACTACGATGAAAGTAGGATAATCGGTCGAGGAGGTTATGGCACAGTCTACAAAGGAACATTATCAGATGGGAGAATCGTAGCCATCAAGAAGTCCCAAATTGTCGATGAAAGCCAAATCGATCAATTCATCAGCGAAGTCGTTGTGCTTTCCCAAATCAATCACAGGAATGTGGTCAAGCTTTTAGGTTGTTGCTTAGAGACCGAAGTTCCATTACTGGTTTATGAATTTATCACCAACGGCACTCTCTTTGAGCATATCCACAACAAAAGCAAGGCGTCTTCCCTGACATTCGAAACCCGGTTACGTATAGCAGCAGAAACCGCAGGTGTGCTGTCATATCTGCATTCCTCTGCTTCCATACCAATCATTCACAGAGACGTCAAGTCTATCAATATACTCCTGGATGATGTTTACACCGCAAAAGTATCCGATTTCGGTGCTTCGAGGTTGGTTCCATTAGACCAAGTCGGTATATCAACGGTGGTTCAAGGGACATTTGGATACTTGGACCCTGAATACTTGCATACTAGTCAGCTAACAGAGAAAAGTGATGTTTATAGCTTTGGGGTAGTCCTTGTTGAGCTACTAACAGGACAAAAAGCGCTTTCTTTTCAAAGATCAGAGGAGGAGAGAAACCTTGCCATGTATTTCCTTTCGGCTTTGAAACAAGACCGGTTGTCGCAAATTCTGGAGAACTGTGTGGTGAAGGAAGCAAAGATTGAGCTGGTTATGGAAATTGCTAAGCTTGCATAGAGGTGCTTAAGAGTGAAAGGAGAAGAAAGACCGACGATGAAGGAGGTGGCAATGGAGTTGGAGGGATTGAGAATGATGGTAAAGCATCATCCATGGGGAAACGACGATGAGCCCAATTTAGAAGAGATGGAGTATTTGCTCGGTGAACCATCGTTGAAAGTTGGCTCTAGTGGCGGTATCAGTAATGCTGCCTATGATAGCATGAAAGATCATGTAATTTTACAAGTTGGTAATGGAAGATAACATAGCCTCAAACTTTCGTGTCAGGATTTCATAATCTGTGGGATTCAATTTGGTCCTCTAATGTACTTCTTTTCCCTTTTTTCTGAAAACCAACTGGTAGCAAATTTTGTGGGTATATTAATACTCGAGAGATACGAGGTCCTACAGGGAACAAGAAATGCATCGGGTTTCAAAAGTCTCGTATTTCACTTCATTCTCGACACAACGTTACATGAGCATTACACTTGGATCACAATCAGATGTTCATCCGCTTGTGTTCCTTACGGTTTGATTACCAGATCGAATCATTTGTACCATGTCCAAGGTCTGGGACAGAGATAAGATTGAATAGTGAGAGGGCAAGTTGTTTAAATTTAGAACAATTAGAATCTTAAAAAGTGATTTAACTATAAAAATTAAAGGGGTTGAGATTTAATTTCACTAATTTTAAAATTAAAATGTCTAAAAAATAATTAAATTAAGAAAATTGGAGGGTCAATATTTTAATTAATTAATTTTAAAATTAATAAGACTTTAAAAATAAATTATACCAGATAATTTCGAAATGAGCAAAAACTTAATTGAAATAACTATCAATAGTCTAAAGTTATAGTTAAACCATCAAAGTTAAAGACGCAATTGCCAGTTCTATCCTCCACTTACATTCGTCCCTGTCCAAAGTGTTACACTTATAAAGTTAATGTTTTCTATGCCTCTTATAAATTTAGGCACTATAAATTGTCACTATTCTAATAATCAATAATTATTAATTAATCATAGATAAATAAATAGGTAAATGGCAAACGACCAAGACTTCGAGTAAATCGTAACTCCTATCCAGAGACGGATGTACGTTGCAATTGCGAGAGGTTTTTGACCCCATGCAATAAATTATTTTATTTTTTAAGTTGCAATTGGGAGAGGTTCTTGTCCCCACGTAATAAATTATTTTATATTTTAAAGTGTAGAATTTTCTTATTATGAATTTGTCATCTACATTAAAACATTTATGTATTGCTCAGAGGACTGGTCTTGGACTTTTAGAAGTCTTGGGCGAACTTAAAAATTAGGCGCTAAATAAGAGATTTAATATGTAATTGTAGTTGGAATTGTATTTTCAGTTGTGTTGTGTTTATCGCGTACATATCAAATGTTATTTCAGTCACAGTGAGTATTACGGTTGTGAATTTTTTTAATAGCATACCTATTGCGGACATAACGATTGCAGGTATCACGTTTTCAGATGGTGCCACTACCGTCATATAACGGTTGTTGTTGTGGTTGCATTCCGCTATTTAAATCTTTGTCTCTAATAGCAAGTAATTTTTAAAATTAAATTTTAAGAGTAGTGATAAGTCTAATATTTACATATTTTTCACATATATATACTTATACTTTTAGTGTTCTAATCTAACTATAAATCCATGTTTTAACAAGTATTTGATTTTTGTAAGGATTTTGGCAACTAAAAGATAATACATGCTTAAAAGAGAAGTTTCAGTTGGATTTGGATTTGGATTATAAAGAACATTTAACACAAGAAGGGAAATTCTACCTCAAGTTGAACTTTCACTTTTATATTATATTTGGAGGAGGATAGAGTTTCAAATTAAATCTTATTGTACTTACTTCTCCTAGTTGATGTAAATGACCTTTATTATAAATAGGTCATGAGGAGAAGAGAAATCATTCATCCCATAATTCTCATTCTTCTTTTCTTTGTTGATTTCTCATCTCCATAAGTTGCTAAACTCTTTTTCTAGTTAAGGTTTAGATTCGAAGTTATTAATAAAAGTTTTAGTGAGACTTCTTGTTTCTCATCTTCTTCATCTATTTTAAGTATTTTTATATCTTATGGGCTTATTCAACACGTATATATTGGATTATATATATATATATATATATATATATACAACAATCAATCAAGGCATCCTTGATACAAGTGGTAAGTAACCAAGCAACGGGTTAGAAGGTATGAATTCATATTCTTGATAAGTTAACGGATTAGTGTGGATTCGACCCTTCTTACCGCTTCTACAAGTTACTTTGAACAGGTTTTATTTTTGACGGCTTCGACAACCGTTATAAAAAAATTAGCATCATTGTCGGGGAGTAATGTCAAGTAGGTTTATTTTATTTTATTAATTTTTATGCTTCGTTCTTCTTGTGTCAGGAAGCTTGAGTACGATCCTAAAATCGAAAGAACTGCACGCCGACTAAGAAAAGAAGCAAGAAGGCAAGCAATCTTTGATTGAAGAAGAAAGCTCAACGCAAAAACCAAGAGGGGCAAAAAAATCCCGCCTTTGAAGAAGAATAGATGGTCAAACAAATCCTACGCCAAATCGTTGCCCCTAAAATCGCTACGCAACCATTATGCATCGATTACCAAGATCTTGAGGTACCATTTGAACTCAAGTAAGGACTAATTCATCTTCTTCTTACTTTCAGGGGACTTGAGAATGAAAAACCGCACAAGCACTTGAAGGAAATTCATGTGGTGTGTTTGAGCTTGAAATCACACAATGTCACCGTAGATCAAGTCAAGCTTCAAGCCTTCCCATTCTCTTTAGCCGACCACGCAAAGGATTGGTTGTACTACATACCATCCTGATTAGTTGAGACATGGACGAACATGGCGACATTTTTCCTTGAGAAGTATTTTTCCACCTCAAGAGCTGCAAACATTAGAAGAGAGATTTGTGGGGTTCGACAAAGAGATACTGAGATGCTTCATGCCTATTGAAAAAGATTTAAGCAATTATGTGTAAGCTATCCACAACATGGTGTCTCCGACCAATTGCTCATCCAATATTTTTATGAAGGTTTGTTACCTATAGAAAGGAGAAGGATGGATGCTGCAAGTGGAAGAGCGATCGTGAAAAAAACTCCCACCCAAGACAAAGATTTGATTAATGTGATGGTCGCGAACTCTTAACAATTTGATTCACATCATGACACCGTCTCTAGACGAGTTAAATATTTCTTCTCATGAAGATAAGATTTCAAATCTGACCTCTCTTGTTCAAAGATTGGAAATAGGTAATATGAAACAAGTGAAAGCTTGTGGGATTTGCACAAGCAGCGAGAATCCGACCAATCTGTGCCTTACACTCCAAGATGAAATTGAAACCACCAACACCATCAGATGACTGTAGCGACATTTTTTGATGGATAGATAATTTATAGGTTTGGCGCTACGGGTTATCCCCAAAATTATTTCTCTGTGATCTTGGCTTAAAAAATTTATTCTTTTGAAAATCGATAAAAACTTGAAGTCGCCACCAGCCACTTGGATAAGGTAGGCCGGACACCACAAAACCAGAGATTTATTTTGAAAGAGTTCAGGAGTTGGTTACGTGTGGGGAAGGATTAGCACCCCCATAACGCCCAGAAATCGGTACCAAAATGTTTGTTGCTTTTAATCGAAGGAATTTGTTGAAATTTAAAAAGAACTTAATTCGGTGACCTTAATTGAAAATTAACCTTAATTGAACGGGCTTTATCAAATTGGTGGGTTCAAATTAATTGGACATTTAATTAATAAGGTTAACGATACATCGAACCATAGATTAAACCGACATCGAATAAGCCCGAACGTCGTGTTAATTTATGGTTCGAATCACGCATGTCACATTTATGCATGATGCAAGCATTTTAGAATATGATGTAGTGATTCGGTTAAGTTTTAATTTTACCTTGAGTCGGTAAGGATTAATTCAAATATTTGGTTAACATCCTTTAAGCTTGGACTAGTGCTACACAAATATTGGAATTAATGAATACCTCTCTCTTCTATGATCTAGATTGATTAATTCCAAATAATTGATTCACATGAATGACAATTAAAAATAAATGCCAAAAAGGCTTAAAGATAAACACTCCAAAGCCCATAAAAGCCCTAACCTAAAAGGCCCAAATTATGAAAAACTCAATTGGTGATCTAATTATTAGCTAAGTGAATCTAATATTAGCCTAAATTAATTAAACCCTAAAATCTAAAAAACCCTAATAAGTTATGGATTATCTTATAACATGGTATTTAATTCGATCGGTTGTAAACTAGTATTCCAATAAGCCAAGAATACTACTTAAGAACTAATCAAGTTAGTTAGGGCTTTAATTAAATGCCAATCTAATCTCCTTATTAATTTTATCTTAAAGGTAACTGTGAAATTGTTTAACTAGCTTAACGAACTTAACATTTATCCTAATTAGACAAGGATAAATTTAAGTTAATTAAGCTAGTTCAAACCTAAATTCTAACTGAGGTTCTAAAAAATTCTAATCCTAAATTAATTTAATCAATTTAAAGATCGTGCCCCTATAAGACGAGCACACGATTTTAAATTAATTAAACTAATTTTGCCTAATCTAATCTAAGAGGCCTAATCTATCAAGCCTAAATCCCATAAGACCAAGTAGCCCAAGTTTCTAAACTTAGCCCAAGAAGAAAGGCCCAAAGCAACTAAACCCGCATATCATATACTATATTTGAATTTCAAAACCTAACTACGTGCACTTTAAGGGAAAACATATCATGTTTAATTAAAAGAAACTTCCAATACCTATATGTCTAAAGTTACATACTTTAAGTTGTTTTTCTTTCTATTTAAAAAAGGGGTAATCACATATTGCATTAAAATACACACGTAATAAACTTTACATAGGGCAAATATGTATATCGAAACAAATAGACAAAATAGAGGACCTAATAAACACATCCAAATAGTAAAATAAATTGTTAATAAAAATAATAACATAGACAAATTGAAATAAAATGCATGTACATTAAAAAGAAATTAAACACTGGAATGGACCAAATTATAAAGAAACAAAATTAAAGGGGCAAATGTAAAAAGAAAAAGAGGAAACAGGGTGTAATTGCAAACCGGTGAAAAGTTTGAGGACCCGAACGGTGATTAAAAAAGGCAAAATCGCCTCTATCCCGTAAGTAGACCATGCAGATGGATCAAATGAGTTATTTGCCCATGCGGAAACCCTCCTGACGCAATTATAACGAGGCAGAGGGACTCATAATGTGAATATCCCAAAAAAAGGACGAGCTTTGTATAAAACATAATGTTTTATAACAATTTCCCATTTTGGTTATTATTCTCAGCCTAAAAATCATCTCCCATGTTCTTTCTTTTTTCCAGAACGGGGATGAACACCGCCGTGGTGTTCATCCCCAAACCCAAAAAATACATCTATCCTCATAATTCAGACGTGCTCTGCCGCGTCGGTCGCCGACGGCCGGCAACCTTTGATACACCCCCCAAAACACTCCTCTTTGCTCCCTAAACTCCGATCTAAACCTAGTTTCAACAGAAACAAATGGAAAACCTCTCTTCCTCAAAAGTCAAAATGAAAAGCCACCTTTTTTTTTAAACGAAACACAAAGAAACATCTTTCCCCTACCGACTCACCGTTCGTAATGCCGGATGACAATACAAGGCTTGTCATTGGAGGGGAAAATAGGCTCGAAGGTAAAATCTAACCATATCTATCTATGTGTATGCATGTATTTTTGAAAGATAAATGTACCTAAGAAATCTATTTTTGTATTGCTGGTTGGAATTTCAAATCTGTGTTACATGTTTGTTGGGTTCTCTTTTATACCCGAGGGTTACATTTGTTTGAAATGAAAAGAAAAAAATCCTATTGGCTGCCTGTTGATAATGTTTTTTGCTGTCTTTTGATTTAGTTATCGGCCTGTTATCTCTAATGTTTCTACCTTTGTTTGCCTTGCCCGTGAACCATGACGTCCGGCTATGGAAGAGGACCGTCAGATAGTGCGACACTCGTCCCTTAGAATGGCGTGGCGGACTGAAGAGGGGAGGGGACCAGAGTGAGGAAGGGCTCAAGGAACGAGGACCTCTGGGAGCCGTTGGATCTGCCCGTGTGGTAATTGGAATGAATGATCATTTATCGCGTGTGGAAATCGAGGCGTCAGACGCGCGGGTAGATGATAAAGGAGCCGTGAGGGTTTTTGAGCAGTCGCGCGTACGGCGCGTGAGGTTCTTTGGAATCTTCTGTGCGTGTTTCAGCCTTTAGATCATCATCCTAGATCCAACGATCCAGGATCAACTGCCAGAGATAAAGACAGTTAGGGTTTCTTTGATGTATTTAGGGCTTTTTTGGGCCAACTGTAAATTATATTTTGTATTGTAAGTGGACTGTTTGAATGGAGACTTGGGCTTTTTTATTTAAATACATTGTGCTTACATACTTAACTATTTTGATAATTGTAATACTAATTAATATAACAATAACATCTAATAGTTAAGAATAACAATGTTAAAACTTTCGTTTCCTTTCTTTACATATATATATATTTAAAATAGATAACAACAGTATTATACGATACTTGTTATAAAGTGAGACATTTAGTAAAGGCAAATGGTAATTCTAATAAATTAATATTAATGAAGCCCTTATTTAAGAATGTGACAACAACGGGTTAATTTCCCAGATAAAATTAGTGATTACAGTTGCCCCTCTTTGCTTATCCTTGTGTAACAAGAATAAAGCAAAAACCATAAGTGCTAATTTTATCCGACTTCCCTGTCAATGATTTGATCCTCCAAAGTGGCAATGAACAAATCTGAATAACTTGCTTTCCAGAAGCGGCAAAAGCAAACCATGCAATACTGGTGTGTTCTTCCAAAACGGCGATGAACAGACCAGCTAGCAAATGACTCATTCCTCCGAAACGGCCATGAATGAGCACAAACCATTTGTTTCCCCGAAACGGCCAAAAACAAATCTGGTGGTGTGGACATGTCTTCCCAAAATGATAATAGAGCCAACCAACCTTCGCAAGGCTCAATCCTCCAAAATAGTAGTGAATGAATTCAAATAACATGCTTCCCTAAAACGACAGAGAGGGAACATGATGCTTCAAAGCAGCAGTGAACAAGTCATGTGTCTTCAAAAAGGGGTTTATTTCCTTGAGCGACAGAAGGGGATGACATGTCCCTCCAAAGCGCTAGTAGTGTAAATGCGTTTTTCGAAGTGGTATCTTTAGTTCTATAATCCTAGGGTGATGATTTTGAAATTCTTTGCTCCGTAATCCCTTCTTATATTTTTGCTATGCTTTACGCCCCTTCTTATGGAGTGTCTGATCTTTCCTTTGAACCTGTAAAAACTGAATGATTATGAAGGAATGAGTTAGCATGCTCCTAACTAAGGGATGTCTAACTAGGCATGATGCATGAATGAAGTCAATTTTCTTGGACACTTTCTCTTCTTGATTCCTCAAATTTATCATTCTCTTGTTCTTCTCCCCTCTTTTTTGGTGATGGCGGTGCTCCATCTCGTACTCGGGTTTGCCCATCCTCCTCATCTTTTCCTTGAGTCCCTGATCTTTTGATCTAGAGTGCCCCCTCAGGCTTTTTCCTTTATAAATCCCTTTTTATTTTTCCTTGTTTTTGTTTGTTTTTTTTCTCTTTTTTTCTGTTTTTTCTATTTTTCCTCTTTTTATTTCTCATTTTCCCTTTTTTTCTTCTTTTTTTTCTTTTTTTGTTGTTATCTTCTGTTTTCTTTCCCTTTGCCCCTTCTTCATTGGGCGCCCTGCCTCTTTCTCCTTAGATTCTTTACCCTATCCTTGGCGAACTCCTATCTTCTTTTTATGTTTTGGAACAAACCTGCACTTGATAGGTTAAAATCATAGTAATGCCGAGAAATCCTTTGTTTCATAATTTATGTTAATATATCCGTATGATGCTGTTGAAATAAGAAATGGATATTAGAACAAAGCTTTATTGATATTAAATGTAGTATTGGGACAATTTTGGCAAGTATGGCAAACATAAAAGAAGTGAAAGAGATGGTGCCAACTGCATGAATGAAATGGACCCATTAACCTCGGTAGATCTCTTGCTAGCCATTCTCGGTCGTCACTTATGATAATATGAGAAACGGAGCGCAGTCTTCCCTCCAGAATCCGACCTGTCAATCAGATGCCAAAGGTCTTTGTTTATCTGAACCGTCTTCTTGGATTTTCGATTCAGACCCTCATTTGGCTTTAAGGCTCCCATATTTGGGTTTTCACCTTAAACCCTCATTTTTCTTTTTTTTCCTTTTTCTTTTTCTTCTTTTTTTTATCTTTTTTTCTTTTTTTCTTTTTCTTTTTCTTTTTCTTTTTTTCTTTTTTATTTTTTTATCTTTTATCTTTTAAGTGTAATATTTCTTGACAGAGTCTGAATTGATCGGGTTACTCAGTTTTCTTCCATCCATTTTTGCTAAAATTATCGCTCCCTCGAAGAAAACCTTTTTCACAACGTAAGGTCCTTCCCAATTTGGCATCCACTTTCCCCAAAAATCTCTTTGATTTACCAGGGTCTTTTTGAGCACTAGATCTCCCACTTGAAACTCCCTCGGGCGGACTTTCTTGTTGTAAGCACGTATCATCCTTTTCTGATACATCTGGCCGTGACTAATGGCTCTCAATCTTTTCTCATCAATAAGGTTAAGTTGATCAATCCTAGCTTGCACCTATTCAGGTTCATCTAATTTGACCTCATTCAAAATTCAGAGCGAGGAATTTCTATCTCGATAGGTAATACTGCCTCTGTGCCATACACCAAGGAATATGGCGTTACCCCAGTAGAGGTTCTTATAGAGGTCCGGTAGGCGAACAGGGCGAAGGGCAGCCTTTCGTGCTAATCTTTAAAAGTCTCAATAGTCTTAGTTATGATCTTTTTGATGTTCTTATTTGCTGCTCCCACCGCCCCATTCATCTTAGGGTGATACACGGTAGAATTATGGTGCACGATTCTGAACTGCTCGTATACTTCGGTCATTATCTTATTGTTCAAGTTAGAGGCATTGTCGATGATGATTCTTTTGGGCAGACCAAAACGACATATGATCTCTTTCTTCAAAAACTTGCACACTGTCGCTCTAGTGATGCTGGCATAAGAGGCAGCTTCCACTCACTTGGTGAAGTAATCTATGCCTACTAAGATGAACTGATGCCCGTTGAAAGCCTTCGGGTGTATTTGACCAATGACATCCATGCCCCAAGCAGCGAAAGGCATAGGGAGTTCTTAGTGTGGAATGGAATTGGCGGGAGTGTATCTTATCGGCATATATCTGACATTTGTGGCATTTTTTGGAATGGCAAATACAATCTCCCTCCATGGTTGACCAGAAGTAGCCATATCTCATTATCTTTCTTGTCATTGAGAATCCACTGGCGTGGGTTCCACATAACCCTCATGGACTTCGGCTAGAATAACTTTTGCTTCTCGAGCATTGACACATCTTAACAGTACCTGATCTTTACTAATTTTATATAAAATCTCCCTATCGAGAATAAATCATGATGCCACCCTTCGGATAGTTCTTTTATCATTATCATCGGCCTCTTTTGGGTAGGCCCGAAACCTAAGGTATTAGAGGATATCATGGTACTATGGCTTACTATCTTCATCATCTTCCAAATTGTAACAATAGGTAGGTACCTCGAAAGTCTGCACTTCAACTGACTTCATTTCGGCTGTCGAATTTAAATTAAAAACGGCGGCCAAAGTTGCCAAGGCATCGGCCATCTGATTATCTTTCCTTGGCAAGTAAACAAAGCTAACTTCTTCGACCTCCTTGACCAGATCTTGAATTAATTCGTAGTACTGATTAATTTTGGATCTCTAGTTTCCCATTCCCTCCGAAGCTGGCAGATCACCAAAGAGGAGTCTCCGTAAACATGAAGTACTTTGACTTTCCTTTCAATGGCCGCTCGGAGCCCCATGGCGCAAGCCTCGTACTCGGCTATGTTGTTAGTGCAAAAAAATTCCAATCGACTGGTAAAGGGGTAGTAGACTTCATCAGGAGAGATCAACACTGCCCCTATTCCATGCCCCAAGGCATTGGAGGCTCCGTCAAAGTAAAGTCTCCAGGTTTTTTCTTTAGTGACGAACTCATTTTTGAGGACGGTGCTGATCAAATCCTCATCTGGGAAGTCAAAATCTAAAGGTTCATAGTCATCTGAACCGCGAATCGCTAATAGATCGGCCACTACACTTCTCTTCACAGCCTTCTGATTCACGTAGACAATGTCGAATTCTAATAATAACATTTGCCAATGAGCCATCTTCCCGGTGAGCGCTGGTGCCTCCATTAGAAACTTCAATGGATCCAACCGAGAGATTATGTAGGTGGTGTGATACAACATGTATTGCCTGAGTCACTTTGTGGCCCATACCAAGGCACAACACAACTTTTGGATCAAGGGGTACCGTACTTCACACTCGGTGAACTTCTTGCTTAAATAATAGATCACCCTTTCTTTCCTGCCAGAGTCATCATGTTGTCCTAGTATGCAACCCATCGAATTTTCAAACACAGCTAGATACAGGATCAACGGCTTGTCCGACGCTGGTGCTACCAAAATCGGAGCATTGGTTAGATACTTTTTAATTTTTCTAATGCTTCTTGACAATCTTCATCCTAGATTCCCTGGTTGTTCTTTCGAAGAAGTCTGAAGACGGGGTCACATTTCTCAGTTAATTGGGAAATGAATCGTGACATGTAATTCAAACTTCCCAAGAATCCCTAGACTTACTTTTGTGTTTGAGGTGGTGATAGATCTTGGATTGCTCTTACCTTGTCAGGGTCGATCTCAATCCCCTTTTGACTTACTACAAAACCCAATAGTTTCCCGGATGTAACTGCAAAGGTACATTTGGCAGGATTGAGCTTTAGCTGGTATTTTCTCAGTCTTAGAAAGAGTTTTTGTAATTTCTAGATATGATCCCCTTCAGTTCTTGATTTGGCTATCATGTCATCTACATATACCTCGATTTCTTTGTGCATCATGTCGTGAAATAGGGTCACCATGGCTCATTGATAAGTTGCCACGGCATTTTTTAACCCAAAAAGCATGACCTTGTAACAAAAGGTCCCCTACATAGTCACAAAAGTGGTCTTCTCCATGTCCTCGGGATACATTTTGATTTGATTATATCCTGAATAGTCATCCATGAACGAGAACCACGCGTTTCCGGCGGTGTTATCAACCAAGGTGTCAATGTGAGGCAATGGAAAGTTGTCCTTGGGGCTTGCATTATTAAGGTCCTTGTAATCCACACATGCGAACCTTTTCGTCTTTTTTAGGTACTGGCACTATATTGGCTACCCATTCTAGGTATTTGGAAACCTTTAGGAATCTCGCCATGAATTGTCTTTGTACTTCCTCTCTAAGTTTTAGCAACATATCCGCTCTCAACCTCCTAAGCTTTTGTTAGACCGGCTTGCATTCTGGCATAATGGGAAGTTTGTGAACCACAATATTCATGTTCAAACCCGACATGTCTCGATATGTCCATGCAAACACGTCTTTAAATTCCAAAAGTAATTCCACCAACTCCTTCCTTACTTTTGATGACAACGTACTAATGATTCTTACTTCTCTTTTTTCCTCTTCAGTTCCCAGGTTCAAGATCTCTACCTATTCTTGGTATGGAAGGATTTGATTTTCTTCTCTTTCTATCATACTCAACAATTCCTCAGGGACCTCATCATCCCCCTCGTCCACTTCTGCTAAGCATGCGGGTAGCTCGAAATCTACTTCGGGATTAGGTTCCGAATCATTCATACAGTTTAAGTTAGGAGGCCTGTATGATTATAGAAGCGTGGATTGGAAATGGAATGGAGAAATTTATAAGTGAATAAAATAAATGATGAATGAATGAATAAAATGAATGCTATGTTTGCCATTTGAGAAAGTGGTGAAAATAATCATTTTATTGACAACGGATAGATGGTGACATAGTGGCCTTTTTACAAAAGATATATGTTGCTCTTAGGCCGAGAGCAACATGGTGGTTCTGGGCATTACTTTGATTCGAGTCTAACAGTCACGGGTATGTCCTCGTAGGTCTAGTTAGTGAGTTCTTCGCCTGGAAGACATAGGCAAATCTTGGACAATGGCTGGGTAGCCTATTCGTCTTTGCAAATCACGTTTACGACCATTCCTTCCAAAGCTTCACTAACCAGTTCTTCCTGAACGTACTTCTCTCCCTCATGAATTGCTTCTTGAATATCTTGTTCAGGATTCCTGAGTCTACCCGACTTAAAGATACCTTTGAAATTAGTATAGGTTATAGGGGCCCAAGGGACGTCTTCCCCTCTAAGTCGGGCCTTCTTTTGTTAATGTCTCTTTCTCCATTCTTGTCTCTTTTGCAGAAAATTTGGTCTATACCCAAGGCCAAATCGGTCGACTTTGTGAATTACCCTGATGGGTCGGAGGTGTCCTTGTACAACTTTTCCCTAACCTTTTGCTTTCTGTGCCCAACTTCCTAGGGTCTCAAACACTACCATTTTTGGCACAATTGGACAACCTAGGACAAGGAAGTGGGTTCCCCTCAGTGACAAAAGTAGCATTGACAAATTCCAACACCCTGAACGAGCATTCCATCGCTTCCTCGTCGGCCTCTTTTGGGTAAGCCCGTAACTTGAGGTATTGGAGGATATCATGGTACCCTGGCTTACTATCTTCATCATTTTCCAAATTGTAACAATAGGTAGGTACCTCGAAAGTCTTCACTTCAACTGACTTCATTTCGGCTGCCGAATTTAAATTGAAAACGAAGGCCAAAGTTGCCATGGTATCGGCCATCTGATTATCTTCCCTTGGCAAGTAAACAGAGCTAACTTCTTCGAACTCCTTGACCACATCTTGAATTAATTCGTAGTACTTGATTAATTTCGGATCTCTAGTTTCCTATTCCCTCCGGAGCTAGTAGATCACCAAGGATGAGTCTCCGTAAACAAGAAGTACTTTGACTTTCCTTTCAATGGCCGCTCGGAGCCCCATGGCGCAAGCCTCGTACTCGTCTATGTTGTTAGTGCAGAAAAATTCCAATCGACTGGTAAAAGGGTAGTAGACTTCATCAGGAGAGATCAACACTGCCCCTATTCCATGCCCCAAGACATTGGAGGCTCCGTCAAAGTAAAGTCTCCAGGTTTTTTCATTCGTGATAATCTCATTTTTTAGGAAGGTGTTGATCAAATCCTCATCTAGGAAGTCAAAACCTAAGGGTTCGTAGTCATCTGAAGCGTGACTCGCTAATAAATTGGCCACTACACTTCCCTTCACAGCCTTCTGATTCACGTAGATAATGTCGAATTCTGATAATAACATTTGCCAATTAGCCATTTTTCCGGTGAGCACTGGTGCCTCCATTAGAAACTTCAATGGATCCAACCGAGAGATTAGGTAGGTGGTGTGATACAACATGTATTGCCTGAGTCACTTTGTGGCCCATACCAAGGCACAACACAACTTTTGGATCAAGGGGTACCGTACTTCACACTCAGCGAACTTTTTGCTTAAATAATAGATCACCCTTTCTTTCCTGCCAGAGTCATCATGTTGTCCTAGTATGCAACCCATTGAATTTTCAAACACGGCTAGATAAAGGATCAACGACTTGTCTAACGCTGGTGCTACCAAAATCGAAGCATTGGTTAGATACTTTTTTAATTTTTTTCAAATGCTTCTTGACAATCTTCATCCCAGACTCCCAGGTTGTTCTTCCGAAGAAGTCTGAAGACGGGGTCACATTTCTCAGTTAATTGGGAAATGAATAGCGATATGTAATTCAAACTTCCCAAGAATCCCCAAACTTTCTTTTGTGTTTGAGGTGGTGATAGATCTTGGATTGCTCTTACCTTGTCAGGGTTGATCTCGATCCCCTTCTGACTTACTACAAAACCCAATAGTTTCCCGGATGTAACTGCAAAGGTACACTTGGAAGGGCTGAGCTTTAGCTGGTATTTTCTTAGTCTTAGAAAGAGTTTTTGTAAATTCTGGATATGATCCCCTTCAGTTCTTGATTTGGATATCATGCCAGCTACATATACCTCGATTTCTTTGTGCATCGTGTCGTGAAATAGGGTCACCATGGCTCATTGATATGTTGCCACGACATTTTTTAACCCAAAAAGCATAACCTTGTAACAAAAAGTCCCATACATAGTCACAAAAGTGGTCTTCTCCATGTCTTCGGGATATATTTTGATTTGATTATATCCCGAAAAGTCATCCATGAACGAGAACCACGCGTTTCCGGCGGTTTTATCAACCAAGGTGTCAATGTGAGGCAATGGAAAGTTGTCCTTGGGGCTTGCCTTATTAAGGTCCCTGTAATCCACACACATGTGAACCTTTTCGTCTTTTTTAGGTACTGGCACTATATTGGCTACCCATTCTGGGCATTTGGAAACCTTTAGGAATCCCGCCTTGAATTGTCTTTGTACTTCCTCTCTAACTTGTAGCAACATATCCGCTCTCATCCTCCTAAGCTTTTGTCAAACCGGCTTGCATTCTGGCCTAATGGGAAGTTTGTGAACCACAATATCCGTGTTCAAACTCGGCATATCCCGATATGTCCATACAAACACATCTTTGAATTCCAAAAGTAATTCCACCAACTCCTTCCTTACTTCTAATGACAACGTACTACCGATTATTACTTCTCTTTTTTCCTCTTCAGTCCCCAGTTTCAAGATATCTACCTGCTCTTGGTATGGAAGGATTTGATTTTATTCTCTTTCTATCATCCTCAACAATTCCTCCGGGACCTCATCATCCCCCTCGTCTGCTTCTGCCAAGCATGCGAGTAGCTTGAAATCTACTTCGGGATTAGGTTCTGAATCATTCATACAGTTTAAGTTAGGAGGCCTGCATGATTATAGAAGCTTGCATTGGAAATGGAATGGAGAAATATATAAGTGAATAAATGAATGATGAATAAAATGAATGCTATGTTTGCCATTTGAGAAAGTGATGAAAGGAATCATTTTATTGACAACAGATAGATGGTGACATAGTGGCCTTTTTACAAAAGATACACGTTGCTCTTAACCCGAGAGCAGCGTGGTGGTTCTGGGCATTACTTTGATTCGAGTATAACAGTCACGGGTATGTCCTCGTAGGCCCAGTTAGTGAGTTCTTCACCCAGAAGACATGGGCGAATCTTGGCCAACGGCTGGGTAGCCTCTTCGTCTTTGCAAATCACGTTTACGTCCATTCCTTCCAAAGCTTCACTGACCAGTTCTTCCTAAACGTACTTCTCTCCCTCTTGAATTGCTTCTTGAATGTCTTGTTCAGGATTCCTGAGTCTACCCGACTTAAAGATACATTTGAAATTAGTATAGGTTATAGGGGCCCAATGGATGTCATCCCCTCTAAGGCGGGAATTCTTTTGTTCTTGTCTCTTTCCATATTCTTCTCTCTTTTGCAGAAAATTTGGTCTATACCCAAGCCTAAATCGGTCGACTTTGTGAATTACCCTGATGGGTCGGAGGCGCCCTTGTAAATCTTGTCTCAAACCTTTTGCGTTCTGTACCCATCTTCCTAGGGTCTCAAACACTACCATTTTGGTACAATTGGACATCCTAGGACAAGGAAGTGGGTGTCCCCTCAGCGACAAAAGTAGCATTGACAAATTCCAACGCCCTGAGCGCGCATTCCATCGCCTCCTCGTCGGTATAAACAGATGGTGTGTCTGGGGTGACCGAAGCGACAATATCTTGCTCGGCGTTTACTGTTACCAACTTTCTTTCGATCACAAATTTTAACTTCTGGTGTAGTGAAGATGGGACGGCACGAGCCGAATGTATCCACGGCCTTCCTAGCAGGCAATTGTAAGAAGGTCGAATATCCATAACTACAAAGTCAACCACATATTCTGTAGGACCGACAAGCAGGGGTACTTCTATCTTCCTGACCACATCTCGTTGGGTCCCGTCGAAAGCCCGCACTGTGTTGTGACAGGGCTTCATGTGTGAGCTATCGATTGGTAATTGCTGTAGAGTGACTAATGGCATGACATTCAAGGCAGAACCATTGTCGATCAGCACTCCTGGTAATACGTAGCCCTTGCAATAAGTGGTAATGTTCAGAGCCTTGGTGGACCCTCTACCCTCTCCTAGTATTTCGTCATCGCTGAAGGTAATGGAATTATCGGCAATAATGTACCTGACAATCCTACCCAACTTTTCAACCGAGATATCGTCTGGGATGAAAGCCTGATTCAATACCTTCAGTAACGTATCTCAGTGTTTTTCTGAACTTAGTAGGAGGTACAATACTGAGATCCTGACCGGTTGCTTCCGTAATTGTTCTACAACGTTATATTCATTGTGTTTCAGAAATCTCAAGAATTCTTGGGCTTAGGTTTCCATAACTGGTTCTTTAATTTTTAACGGTGGATCCTTTCTGAACATCTTCTTCGGTTCCCCTCAATTTTCTTATTCTTTCCTTCTTGCCCTCATGGCGCCTTTTCGTTCTCCGAGTCATAGCATAGACCACACATTGTGAAAAGCCCCACATATTTTGCCTTTTTATTGCTGGGCTCTGAAAGACCCCCAAGCTTTGTTTCTATTCCCGCTTTTCTCATTTCGGCGAACTGGGAGAGCCTAGTATTGTTACGCTTGCAGTGTAAATCCACAGGACTATCTACGTATTCTTGAAAGGAAAAAACTTTAGAGTAGCAATTATAATCTTGGGATTCATTTTTTGCGTGCTTGCCTCGCCCGGCTGGAGGCAGAGGATAAATGGTCTCTTCGCAATGTACTTAGCATTTTGGTCTTCAGAGGCGCATACTTCTGACTCTTTTTCCTCTCTTTCCTTCTCAAAGAACCCAACCTCCTTAATATCCATCATGTGCTGAACTAGTTTGTGAAACTCTTCACAATTCTAAATCTCGTAATCCCTGGACTTATGGTCTTCGCGGTACGGGCCACACCCATTTCTCACGATTATCATTCCTCGATCAATGAGACGAGTCATACACAGCTGTTGAAAGACCCATCTCAGCGGGGATCGTACCTCAGATACCCTCGCCTTGGCCCATTGAGGATATTCTTCTTCAATGTCATTTACACCTTGCCCTCCGTGGTTTAGCAAGGGGTTGTTGGTCGTGCTGGGTTCCCCCAACTGCAGGACCCCAGTCTGAATTAAATTTTGGACAAACTTTTTAAAAGCTACGTAATTCTAAATCGAATGCCCGGAGACGTCGGCGTGGTACTCACATTGCACCTTGGGATCGTACCATGCCGGATACGAGGCGTTATAAGGTGTGACATGATACGGGCAAACTAAATCTGCCTTATATAACTATGAGTAGAGTTCCTTGTAAGACATTAGTATATGAATGAAAAATCGGTTCTCATTTTCTTTCTTAGGGCCCTTTTCCTCCCTCTTGTTGAAGCCTCGAGCACTTTCTGCCGCTGCTTGGGGTTGGGAGATGGTGAGGTTTTTTGACAGCCTCATAAGTAGTGGTGTTGTTTACTTCGTTGTCCCTTTTCTTGTAGTTCTTTCGTGCTGACTCCCCACTATTAATTCTCCCACTTTTAATAGCAGCCTCAATGCGTTCACCAGTCATTACCATTTCCGCAAAATTGCTAATGGGGTTGTTGATCAATCAATAGTAGGGTGTCCCCTTTAGCGTGTCTTCGAACATTGGTGTGATTTTATTCTCGAAAAGTGGTGGCTGAACTTGAGCTGCTATATTGCGCCATCGCTGGGTGTATTCCCGGAGGCTTTCATTACGTTTCTGTTCTATTCCTTGTAATAAAAGGCGATTAGGGACCATATCTGATATATGCTTGTATTGGTCGTTAAAGGTTTTGGCCAGATCCTTCCATGACTTGATCTGAGCACGAGTGAGCTGATTATACCACCTTGAAGCAGACCCCGCTAAACTGTCTTGAAAACAATGGATTAAGAGTTTTCATTACCCGTGTACCCTGCCATTTTTCAGCAAAACATGGTCAAATGGGTAGTGGGGCAGGTTGTTCCATCAAATTTCTCAAAGTCCGGAGTCTTAAATTTGTAAGGAATTTCCACATCCGGGACTAGACTAAGTTCTCGCGCATTTAGCCCATAGGGTCCCTCTTCATCCTCATTTACCTGAAATTTTTCTTCAAGGTCATTCCGGGTGTCCTCTAACTGGTTTGAGAACTCCGCCTTTACCTGCTTAAATTTTTCCAACTCATCGAAATCTGGGATATTATCCCCAACATTCTCGACGTTTCTAACTGTTATGCCTGGCTGAGCTGGGTAGAGGTGTCGGCCTGATGATATGAAGGCATTCCTTGTGGGGGTTAGGTGGATTAGTAAAGAGAGGATTCTTGAAAATTGGGGCATATGAGCAATCTCCCGAGTCTTGAGTTGGGTTCTCAACGGCCCCATTTTCCTCTTAAATTAGCTTGTATCAGTTGGGAAATCTCATTCATCATATCTTGTTGGGACTTAATGATGGTTTCCCTCAATTCCTGTTGGGCTCGTTCGAGCTGGCCTCTGAGGTCGGCCTCCAACTTGGAAAAACCTTCTACCATTTGCCTTGTTCGTAAGCGATTACGGTAGAGGTGTGGAGTGATTGTAATGCAAAGGACCAAAATGCTATATTTCTAAAATAAAAACCCTTTAAATTAAATTGATGGTAATTAGTCAGGAAGCAAGCATATAAACCGGTTAAAAGATTATTAACATTCTAAAAATATAGACAAAGCTCAAAATAATGCATGAATGCAAAGAGCAATACTGAGTTCGAATATCATCGTTAAATGACTCGCATTAATAGGAACGTAGTCTGGTTACAATAACTTAAAGAAACCCCACTACACATATAGATTCAAAGTAGTATCGAGGTTAATGATCTCCCTTAAAACCCATACGATCCTTTCCCCTTCTTCGGACTCATCATCTACACAGTCCTGAAGTTCGGTGGCATCTTCCGCAAGAAATTGTATCTTCTGAGCAACCTCTGTCATCTGAGCGGTCCACCATGCCAACTCCTACTCCTGTCTCCAAATTGTGTACACGGCGAAGTACAGTCGCTCTAGACTCGGTGCTGGTCGTACTTGAATTGCCCCTCTAAGGCTAGCCATATGATCATTGAGCTGCTGAGCCTCTTCTTCCAATCATTCGATGCGTGTCATCAGGACTTGGTTTTCTGCATTACTAGCCTTTAGCTTGCTAGTTGAGCCCTTGTGCATAAAAAGAGACTTTTCAAAACATTTTACCTGATCTTTCAAATCGTTATTTTGGTGTTGTTCCTTCTCAATCTGCCTAGAATGTGAAATCTTCAAATCCTTCATTTCCAAGGTCAACGCGAACACCTGGTCTTTGTGCTCATAATACATTCTCTTGTAGTTCTCAGCTCGGGCTTTTTCTATTTTAAGTCAGAGTTCTAACACCTCATTTGGTCCTCCTTCTGCGATTCTCTTACCCTTGTTCAACCTTTTGAGTTTCTGAATCTCCTCTTTCTTCTCATCTTTTTTTCTCTGTAGACCTTTAATTACCCCTTCAAACTGTGTCTTTTCTAGTTCGTAGTTAATTTTTTCTTGGCGGGCCTCTTCTTCAAGCTTGAGGTACTTCTTTTTCTCCTCCTCCAGTTGCTTCCTCATCATCTCAGCTTCGGTAGGGAGTATGAACAACCTTTCTTCCAATGATCTTCCTATATCAGAACTCAACTGAGGGATATTGTCGTTAACACGTTTAAACTACAATGCTTTATATTTCGGAGTGACCGAGTATGGGGCATTTACAATCCTAACTCATCTGGCATTATTCCATGCCGATGAAGCATTGTACACCACCGTCTTATAGCCCTTCTCCTTTGCGTAATCCACGTTGAACTCATTCAAATCCTTGGTGGTTGGCACGAACTGCTTTGAGCCGTACTGCCACAGAACTAGTAGGGGCGCATATGCAGTATGCCCCTAGAGGCCAAGTAGGGGTACCTACGGATGCTCTCTGCATCAACAAAGAATGTTCTTCGCTAATAACCATGGTGCTCTCCAAACTACATCTTTCTCTTTTAAACTCCCGATAACATCTTGCCATACCTCTTCGGACCTACGGGTTGGCCAATCATTCTTTCTGAGGAATTCTTCTAGAGGTGAGAACTTGTCGTCGTAAAAGGGTCTGGAGAAACTGGGGTTGGTCCAAAGGTGGCTGTAGAACCATACAATCAGAAGTTGTGAGCACCCTCGAAAGTGTCATCCACCATTTTCTCAACAGAACCTTAAAGATAGAAAAGTTTCGGACAGAATTACGGGTACTGGGTTGGTCTCATTACTCAAACGGTCAAAAAGATCTAACACTTATGAATCAATGAGTCCCAATGCTCGAGGGAAAAGTATTAATCCATAAATCAACAATGCAAAGAGGTTACGCTAAACCCGGCCCACAGGATGTACATAGGCTAGGGCCAAAATCCCTTCCCATTTGAGATACTCTCTATGGTTCCAAGTAGTGACCTACTGTTCAACCCAGGTTAGCAACGTGTTTGAAAATTTCTTTAGCTTAGCCCGAAAAGCCTTATTCTTACTTGGCTTCGAGTACACCCGATCCATGTCAATCTTTTTGCAATTTATAAGGTCCCGGTATTCCTCGATTGTTGGGGTCAGATCGACGTCACCGATGGTAAAACAGCTGTAGGCAGAGTTCCAGAATCCCACTAAAGCTTGCTATAGTGCTTGGTCAACTAGAACCTCCAACAAATATGCGATGTCACCATACTCTTCCTTGAAAGTATCTTAGTTTCAAAGTCCCAGCTGTTCCAAACTAACTTCAGATTAGACACATCATTGAACCCGGTGTTCATGAATGTTATGGTTGACATGGCTGATCTGAACCCAGTGGTAATATTGTCTCATTCATGCAGTTGTTCCCCTTCTGACCATATCTGAACATCAGAATTATTTTCGTCACTAATGCGGACTAAATCCCCCATTGATCTGGTCTTTAACTTCAAACTATTTCTAACTCATTATGCTCTTCATGACATGATTCAATATGCAAAACAAAAGATAAAGGAAAAAGGAAATGGCAGAAGTGTTAGTCCAGTAATAGCGAATAACAAAAAAGGTGAATATTAAACAAGCATAAGTGTGTAAACAAAGAGATAAGCCTAACCATACAACTCTTAATTCCCTAAAGTTATCCTCATGGCTCTAGCGGGGTAGGTTTCTAAGATTCTCACACATGGGTTTGGTTCTAATCGGGGTACCCGAACCTATCTTATTACCTACTAAGGCAATAAGAACCCCAATTTTGGCCTATTACAAGCTTGCAAATTGGTTTTGGTTCGAGGGAAAGCACAACCAAAACGTGGAGGGCTACTCACATGTTCAAAAGCGTGGATTTCGAAAGTGAATTACCGACCCGTTGAGGGCTACTCACATGGGTATGTGGCGTTTCACTCCCACTTAAGGGACAGAGCTCGGGTATAGAGCTTAATGAAATGCTGCAACATATGTCGGTGATTCCTTAGAAATTAAATGAAAAATTAATTCGAAGACCACTAATTTTCAAAGCACGTGTAATCTTAGTCACATTTTCAAGAAAAGATTGACCTTACTAAAATCAATTGAAATTGCAACAATTTTCCATCATTAAAAACGACAAATATTTTTCTTGGCCTAACTCTCTATTGTTTTATAAAAACAAAGGTTGTCCTCAGCGGAGTCGCCATGCTGTAGCGACATTTTTTGATAGATAGATAATTTATAGGTTTGGCACTACGGGTTATCCCTAAAATCATTTCTCTCTGATCTTGGCTTAAAAAATTATTCTTTTGAAAATCGATAAAAACTTGAAGTCGCCACCGGCCACTTGGATAAGGTAGGCCGGACACCACAAAACCAGAGATTTATTTTGAAAGGGTTCGGGAGTTGGTTACGTGTGGGGAAGGGTTAGCACCCTCATCACGCCCGGAAATCGGTACCAAAATGTTTGTTGCTTTTAATCGAAGGAATTTGTCAGAATTTAAAAAGAACTTAATTCGTTGACCTTAATTGAAAATTAACCTAAATTGAACGGGCTTTATCAAATTGGTGGATTCAAATTAATTGGACATTTAATTAATAAGGTTAATTATACATCGAACCATAGATTAAACCGACATCGAATAAGCCTGACTGCCGTGTTAATTTATGGTTCAAATCCCGCGCGTCACCTTTATGCATGATGCAAGCATTTTAGAATATGATGTAGTGATTCGGTTAAGTTTTAATTTTACCTTGAGTCGATAAGGATTAATTTAAATATTTGGTTAACATCCTTTAAGCTCGGACTGTTGCTACACAAATATCGGAATTAATGAATACCTCTCTCATCTATGATCTAGATTGATTAATTCCAAATAATTGATTCACATGAATGACAATTAAAAATGAATGCCAAACAAATGGCTTAAAGATAAACACTCCAAAGCCCATAAAAGCCCTAACCTAAAAGGCTCAAATTATGAAAAACTTAATTGATGATCTAATTATTAGCTAAGTGAATCTAATATTAACCTAAATTAATTAAACCCTAAAATCTAGAAAGCCCTAATAAGTTATGGATGATCTTGTAACATGGTAATTAATTCGATCAGTTGTAAACTAGTATTCCAATAAGCCAAGAACGCTACTTAAGAACTAATCAAGTTAATTAGGGCTTTAATTAAATGCCAATCTAATCTCCTTATTAATTTTATCTTACAGGTAATTGTGAAATTGTTTAACTAACTTAACGAACTTAACATTTATCCTAATTAGACAAGGATAAATGTAAGTTAATTAAGCTAGTTCAAACCTAAATTCTAACTGGGGTTCTAAAAAATTCTAATCCTAAATTAATTTAATCAATTTAAAGATCGTGTCCCTATAAGACGAGCACACGGTTTTAAATTAATTAAACTAATTTTGCCTAATCTAATCTAAGAAGCCTAATCTATCAAGCCTAAAGCCCATAAGACCAAGTAGCCCAAGTTTCTAAACTTAGCCCAAGAAGAAAGGCCCAAAGCAATTAAACCCGCATATCATATACTATATTTGAATTTCAAAACCTAACTACGTGCACTTTAAGGGAAAACATATCATGCTTAATTAAAAGAAACTTTCAATACCTATATGTCTAAAGTTACATACTTTAAGTTGTTTTTTCTTTCTATTTAAAAAATGGGTAATCACATATTGCATTAAAATACACACGTAATAAACTTTGCATAGGGCAAATATGTATATCGAAACAAATAGACAAAATAGAGAATCTAATAAACACATCCAAATAGTAAAATGAATCGTTAATAAAAATAATAACATAGACAAATTGAAATAAAATGCATGTACATTAAAAAGAAATTAAACACTGGAAGGGACCAAATTATAAAGAAACAAAATTAAAGGGGCAAATGTAAAAAGAAAAAGAGGAAACAGGGTGTAATTGCGTGAAAAGTTTGAGGACCCAAACGGTGATTAAAAAAGGCAGAATGGCCTCTATCCCGTAATTAGACCATGCGGAGGGATCAAATGAGTTATTTGCCCATGCGGAGACCCTTCTGGCGCAATTATAATGAGGCGGAGGGACTCATAATGTGAATATCCCAAAAAAGGACGGCCTTTGTATAAAACATAATGTTTTATAACAATTTCCCTTTTTGGTTATTACTCTTATCCTAAAAATCCTCTCCCTCGTTCTTTCTTTTTTCCAAAACGCGGCAACCTTTGATACACCCCAAAACACTTCTTTTTGCTCTCTAAACTCCAATCTAAACCTAGTTTCAACAGAAACTAACAGAAAACCTCTCTTCCTCAAAATTCGAAACGAAAAGCCCTTTTTTTGAAACAGAACATAAAGAAACGTCTTTCCCCTACCGACTCATCGTTCATAACGCCATATGACACTACAAGGCTTGTCATCGGAGGGGAAAACAGGCTTGAAGGTAAAATCTAACCCTATCTATCTATGTGTATGCATGTTTTTTTAAAGATAAATATACCTTAGAAATCTATTTTTGTATTCCTGGTTGGAATTCTGAATCTGTGTTACATGTATGTTGGGTTCCCTTTTATATCCGAGGGTTACATTTGTTTGAAATGAAAAGAAAAAAAATCCTATTGGCTGCCTGCTGATAATGTTTTTTATTGTCTTTTGATTTGGTTGTCAGCCTGTTATCTCTAATGTTTCTGCCTTTGTTTGCCTTGCCCGTGAACCATGACGTCCGGCTATGGAAGAAGACCGTCAGATAGAGCGGGGCTCGTCCCTTAGAATGGCGTGGCGAACTACAAAGGGGAGAGGACTAAAGTGAGGAATGGCTCAGGGAACGAGGACCTCTGGGAGCCATTAGATCTGCCCGCGTGGCAATTAGAGCGGGTGATCGTTCATCGTGCGTGGAAATCGAGGCATCAGACGCGCGGGTGGAAGATGAAGGAGCCATGCGTGAATCCCACGCGGCCGTGAGGGTTCCTGAGCAGTCACGCGTGCAGCGTGTAAGGATCTCTAGAATGTTCTGTGCGTGTCTCAGTCGTTCGATCATTCTGGATCCAACGGTCCAGGATCAACTGCACAGAGATAAAGACAGTTAGGGTTTCTTTGATGTATTTAGGGCCTTGTTGGGTCAACTGTAAATTATATTTTGTATTGTAAGTGGACTGTTTGAATGAAGACTTGGGCTTTTTTATTTAAATACATTGGGCTTACATACTTAATTATTTTGATAATTGTAATACTAATTAATATAACAATAGCATCTAATAGTTCAAAATAACAATGTTAAAACTTTAGTTTCCTTTCTTTACATATATATATATATATATATATATATATTTAAAATAGATAACAACAATATTATACGGTACTTGTTATAAAGTGGGACATATAGTAAAGGCAAATGGTAATATTAATCTATTAATATTAGTGAAGCCCTTATTTAAGAATGTGAACACAACGGGTTAATTTCTCGGATAAAATTAGTGATTACAAGACCTTAAGGCCAAAGAAAGTACAATCTATACTCAAACACTTACAATCCAGGTGGAGATATAATCCTAATCAGAGTTATAGACAGAAGCCATATAACATGCCATATCCGAACCAACAAGGTGTTTTTCACGAGCCACAACCATCATCATCGACAAAACCTCCTTTAGAAGACATTGTGTACAATTTTTCCCACAACTTGGAACAATTTCAACAAGAGACACGGTCGAGTATCAAAAAGTCTCAAAACCTAGGTAAATCAGATCGCCTTATCTCTAAGTCAATCCGAATGTCGATGTACATTACCCTCACAAACCATTGTCAATCCTAAACAAAATGTGAGTGTTATTACTTTGAGAAGTGGTAAGAATTTGCAGGAACCACCTACCAAAGCCGATAAGGTAGAGGAGAAGGCTAGCAAACTGACGAAATTTTGGCAAACTCTTTTTCTTGAAAAATGTGCAAAAATGCAAAAAAAAGCCTTAAAAGGAATAAGATGACTCACAAAAAGACATTCAACGATAGTGATCCCACATCCATTCCCTTAAAGGTTTGCACAATCCAAGAAAGACGAACAAGAAAGAGAGATTCTTGAGACTTTTTGTAAAGTTGAGGTAAACATTCCCTTACTAGATACAATCAAGCAAATTCCTCGCTATGCAAAATTTCTCAAAGAATTATGCACCAACAAGCGAAAGCTCAACGGAAACGAAAAGGTAAGAATGGGTGACAATGTATCTGTTGTGCTTCAAAAGAAATTACTCGAAAAATGCAAAGATCCAAGTATGTTCACTATCTCATGCCAAATCGACAAAGTAAAAATAAAAAAGGCCATGTTAGATTTAGGAGCATCCATCAATGTTATACCTTATTCTATTTATTCTGCTAATAAAAATGGATCCTCTTAAGAGAACATGTGTCACTGTACAGCTTGCCGACCAATCGAACGTCTACCTCATAGGAGTTTAACTTTAGAATGATTGGAATCTTAAAAAGTGATTTAACTATAAAAATTAGAGTTAAAATTTAATTTCACTAATTTTAAAATTAAAGGGTCTAAAAATAATTAAATTAAGAAAATTGGGGGGTCTATGTTTAAATTAATTAATTTTAAAATTGATAAGGCCCTAAAAATAAATTATACCAGACAATTTCAAGATAGACAAAGACTTAATTAAAATAATTTTAAAACTATCAATAGCCTAAAATATAATTAAATTGCCTCTTATAAATTTAGGTGCTTAAAATTGTCACTAGTATTCTAATAATCAATAATTATTAATTAATCATAGATAAATAAATAAGTAAATTGTCACTAGTATTCTAATAATCAATAACTATCATGTAAGTTGCAATTGGGAGAGGTTTTTATCCCCGTGCAATAAATTATTTTAATTTTTAAGTTGCAATTACGAGAGGTTCTTGTCCCCTCGCGTAATAAATTATTTTATTTTTTAAGTGTATAACTTTTTTAAAAAATTAAATAATTATAAATTTGTTCTCTGCATTAAAACATTTATGTATTGCTCATAATCTAATCCTGACTTTATCCTTGTTCCTATTGTAATAGAAGTTAATGAAAAATAAGGTAAACTACACCATTAGTCATTGAATTATTGTTTCTTTTATATTTTGGTCATTAAATTATTATTATTTTTAAATCGTAACTAATGTTATGCTTTTTCCGTATTTTGGTCATTGACCTTTAAAAATTAACGGCAATGCTGACGTAGATTGACTTTTTTTGTAATTTTCTCTTTCATTCACGATTTTATTTTTCTTTAAATTTATTCGACCAGTGTCACCACCTTATTGGATAAAGTAAAGCAAAAAAATGCTAATAATCAAATAACCTTATCAGGATTTGATGCCTAGGCCCCTTACATAAGGGCACAAATGCTTAGCCACTATGCTAAGCCTAATTCTTGTAAAATTTTCAACAAAATCTATACATAAGTTATACTAAGTTACCAACATAAAATAAAATGAGATTAAATTAGAATTATAGTATAATTTTAATAGAAAAAAATTAACTTAAATTGTGATTAAATTTAAAAATTAAACTAAAACTATTTTCCTAGTTTGTTTGTGGCTAAAAAATAATTAATTATTTATTTTATAAAATTATTATTAAATTTTAAAGTTATAATATATGTTTATGATAGATTATAAATTATAAATAATTTATTTATATTTCAAAATTAAAATAATATTTATATTTATAAATAAATATTCTATCATAACAAATATAATAAATTCTAAAAATTTATTATTTTAATTTTTAAATTCCACATCGACATTGTCGTTAGTTTTTTAACGGTAGGTGATTAAAATAGAAAAAATAACGTTAGTGATGAATTTGTCAAAAAATAGTTTAGTGACTAAAATAAGAAAATAGTTCGATAACTACGGGTGTAGTTTACCCTAAAAATTAAAGAAAGAATACTTAAACGACGAAGACTTGAGACCGCCACTTGTTCCGAGCCCGACTTAAATTTGCAGTGCACAACAAGTCTTTGATAGCTATCGTTGTGGTGAACAACTAGACCTGAGAACTAAGATCTGAATTGATTTACTTGAACTGAGATTTAAAATCGATCTGAATACGATGATTCGAAATTTGAAATAAACTGAACTGAACCGAAATCGACTCGAATTTTAGTTAAACCAAAAATAGACTCGAATCTATTTTCAACCGAATCGAATGGACTCAATCAGACTTTTTATAAATCATTTTTCGTTAACCAATTTATTTTTCATGAAACAAACACTAAAAAATGTAAAAAGAAAAAAAAACATTTTTCATAAGTTGTTTTCGCGAAATAAACAAACCATATGAGTATTTCCGAGACTAATACCTAGCAATTTATGCCATAAATTTTAGTATAATTTTATGTGTATCTCCCAGGATTTTACTTTTTAAGTATATTTGATACAAAAAAGTTCTATAGTTTTTGTGGTCTATACGGCTCATTAAGATTAGTTTTAATTTAGATCATTGAATAAATAGGTAAAAAACACCATAATTAAAAAATTGAAGAAAAAGTCTACATTGTAATAAAGATTTGTTCTATATGCATATGACTTCATTATTCTACACCTTATGGGTTACGTCAACTATATAAATTGACTTTGAATCTTCCTATATGTAATTTTAAAAATAAATTACTCTAATTTAGAAAGAAAAAAAATACGAGTTAATTCAAAATATGGAAAATTTTAAAGCATAATTTTTTTTCCTTTCATTTTTTTTTTCAAATCTACCGAGTAATGGATGGGAAAGAAATGCATTTTTTTATTTACTTTTTCTATCTTTCCACTTTTCTATCAATTTAATTTTCTATTACTCTAATTTTCTTTCTAATTTGCTGGACAAAAATCTTTTACTCTTTTTCAGTGTCCTTTCTATACTTAATACTAAAAAATTAAATTCTAAAATATAATCTTTAATTCTAAATCATAACCCTTAAACATTAAACCCTAAATAATACACCCTACTCCAATTCCTTGCACCCTAATGATAAACTCTAACCCTAAATATCAACCATAAACTCTAAACTTAATTTTTTAATATGAGACATAAATATAGACACTGAAAAAGACAGATGATTTCTATTCTAATTTACCAAGGAAAGCCCTAGATAGGTTATTAAACAAATAAAGGAAATGGTAGGGATGTTAATGGGGCGAGTTTTGCGAGGATTTGCCCCAATTCGTTAGTGAGGTGGGTCTCAGGACTCACGGGAGTGAGTGAGAATAGTTTTAGTATTGCAAGTTGCGATATAAAGATGATTTTAAATTTTGTATTCACAGCAAGTTGTGAGACGGGAATAGAGATGAAAATTCTTATCGAGAATAGATGTAAAAATAATGTGAGGATAGTACCGTCTGACATCCCTAGGAAAGAGTCTACATTGTAATAAAGATCAGTACTATATGAATATGACTTCATTATTCTACCCTTCGTATGGGTTACGTTAACCGGTGCTTCCCAATTGATTGGCTCTGGATCTTCATACGTGCAGACTGCAGTTCTTATAAATTACTACTAATTAATCAGTTACCCTATATACAGCTGCCAAAGAGTGGAAAAACAACAAGAAGAGGACAAAACCATGGGCTTTCGCTGTATGTCGAAGGAGCTAGCTCTATTTGCAGTTATGTTAGCAGTTGTAGCAACTTCAGTGGCCGCTCAAGCAAAACCAGGGTGCCAAAGCAGCTGCGGGAATATCAGCATCCCATACCCATTTGGAACCGGCAGTGCCGATTGTAATATCAGTAGGAGCTTTTTCATTCGTTGTGACACCACCTTCAACCCACCCAAAGCATTTTTAACCACCAGCGACATTGAAGTTGTCCACATCTCTCTGGATGGCTATTTGCGCATCAATGAGTCCATAGGTTACGACTGTTACAACTCATCAGGCCCTAGTTCATATTTCGATATGTGGATGGAGCTCGCGAAATTCCCCATATCGCATACCAGAAACAAGTTCACAGCCATTGGTTGTGATACGTATGCTTATGTCCGGGATCACGAGGGAGATACATATTCGTATTCGACCGGATGCTTAACGTTTTGCAACAACATAGGCGATGTGATAAATGGGTCTTGCTCCGGCATCGGCTGCTGCCAGACGGCTATCCCTAAAGGAGTGAAGAGTTTTCATGTAATGTTTGATAGTTCTAACAATCATTCCAGAATATTGGGCTTCAATCCTTGCAGCTATGGTTTTGTTCTGGAGGATGGAGCCTATAACTTCTCTGTTTCAGATCTTTACAGTCATGATTTCATAGACAAGGAATTCCCGATGATACTCGATTGGACTATCGGGTTTCATACGTGCACAGAAGCTAAAATGAATCCACAAAATTATGCTTGCAAGCAAAATAGTGCTTGTATTGATGCAGAAAATGGTCCTGGATATTTATGCAAGTGTCTTGATGGTTTTCAGGGTAATCCTTACCTCTCCAACGGCTGCCGAGGTAAATATATTGTTGGATTAAAATTCAATAATAGTGGGCACATATGTATAATGTACGTTGCTATTTTAAAGTTTAACACGTAATTAAGTGACCAATTATGTTACACGTGTTATAGGTACTGAATTGTCATGGAATTAAAAGTGTAGATACCATAAGTTAGATTTATAACTCAATGAGGGGCAGAGTTGTAAATATTAATAAACTGTTTTAATTCAGTTTATATAAAGGGTAATGGTCCCCGAGATCTAGGTTAACTTGCATATCTCTTTTCCCCGTCTGAGAGTTGTGCGCTAAGAGGTAATCTATCATCTTGGAAGATCAAACCCTCTGAAAAATCTCCATCAATGGATTCAGGTACGCTTCCGCAAATCTAGTATTTATTCTTAATGATTTGACATACATATCGATTTAGGGTTTATATTCGTATTGAATATATTTTGGTTCTAACAAGTGGCATCGGGCCAGGTTTGTCAAATCATTGAGATCGTATTTTTTGGGTTAATTATCTTCCATCACTGTTTTCCAATTTATACCGAATCTGTTTAGTTTTTTTTTTTTTTTTCGTGAGTTACATCCTTAATTGGTTATTGGAAAAAGTTAAATTGGATTATGTATTAGGGTTTAATCTCTCGCATATGTTCTGAAATTTCTGGATTTCCCTTATATGCTCGGTTATTTTCGATGTTGCTGTGCGATTACATGTTTGCCAATTCCATTGATTTCCGGGTTTCAACTATAATTGCATAAGATTGGATTGAATTTGTTCAAATGTTGTTAATGATTTGATTTTGTGTTCGCCAATCTATGGAATTAACAATTGTTGTTAACAGTTTGGAATTTAGTCTACTTTTGCTTTTCGTTAATTAACAATTGCGGCGGTAACAATCCATCGAATTATTATTATTATTTTTTACCTAGGTTAATGAAAATTAATTTAGGTATATACTATTTTTTATCTATAAAATATATATTTGAATTTACAATATATATTTAAGTCGGTTGGATCAAAAATTTAGTTTTGATCATTAGGTATTAAGATAAATATTAGAAACATATAAATTCATGCTTTGGCTATGTCTAATATTTTAGTAGGTTAATTGAAACACAATGTCACCAAAGTGACCGCTTCTGCGTATATTAACTTATTTAAAATATCAAGATGTTTGTGTTTTGTAATTCATGCGTTTATTAATTGGCCCAAAGGAAAATTAATATTTGGCCGAATTTCAAATAACACCTGTGGTGATAAATGTGTGACAATTATAAGGTAATTTATGTGTGCAATACGTTAGTCCAAAGATTAACCTGTTGTTCAACATAGTTTATTGTCAATGTTTGATTGCTACAACAAGAGTACCGCTTTCTGATTAATATTCTTGTCCAAAGACTTGGTATTAATGTTGTGTTTGGTATCTTGGGGAATTAGTCATTATTTTGAATTTATTTGTTTACTTATGAATTATTGGTGTGAGCATATTTATTTATTTATTATTCTTTTGTTCTATATTCAGCTAGTTCTTCACGCTGCCACAATATCTGCTAATGTCAATTCTATACCCATGCTTAATGGGACGAATTTCAAGGAATGGAAAAGGCACTTATTGATAGTGCTTGGCTGTATGGACATAGACCTTGCGTTAAGGGAAGAACAACCTGCACCTCTCACTCTGCGGTAAGCACCCACGATGCAAAAAGGGATTTTGAGAGGTGGGAACGTTCTAATCGCATGAGTCTGATGATCATGAAACACAGCATTCCGGAAACCTTTAGGGGTGCAGAATCTGAAGAAATTATTCGGGCTAAGGATTTCCTTGACAATATTGAGCAACGTTTTGTTAAAAACGATAAGGTTGAGATGACATCACTTCTGAATTCTTTGATGTCTATGAAGTACAAGGGTCAAGGAAATATAAGGGAGTACATTATGGAAATGTCTCATATTGCTTCAAAACTTAAGGCACTTAAGATCGAAGTTTTACGATGATTTACTCGTCCTTATGGTTTTGGTATCGCTTCTCTGCATGCAGTTTAACCAATTTAAAATTAGTTATAATCTGTCAAAGGGAGAAGTGGACTCTAAATGAGCTCATTTCTCATTGTGTTCAAGAGGAAGAAAGGTTGAGCGTGAGAAAACTGAAAGTGCTCATTTGTCTAGTGCCTCTAAAGACAAGGGCAAGAAAAGGAAATATCAGAATGAAGCTGCTAAGGGTCCAGCTCAAAAGAAACAAGAGAATGTTCCAAATAATTGTTTCTTTTGTGACAAGCTGGACACATGAAGAAAGATTGTACCAAATATCACGCATGGCGTGCAAAGAAAGGTATGAATCTTACTTTGGTCATTCGAGGTTAATTTAGCTTGATTACCTAGAAACACTTGGTGGTTAGATTCTGGTGCTACTACTCACATAAGTGTTTCTATGCAGGGTTGCCTGAGCTACCGAAAGCCAAGTGATGGTGAAAGAAACATCTTTGTGGGCGATGGAAAATCGGTGGAAGTGGAAGCAATTGGGCAATTTAGGTTGTTATTAGGAACTGGTTTTTATTTGGATTTGAAAGACACTTTTGTTGTTCCGTCTTTTAGGCGGAATTTAGTTTGATTTCTTTGTTGGACAAATTTGGTTATTATTGTTCATTTGGAAACAATCAGTTTACTTTGTCTTTAAATTCAAGTATTGTTGGAACTGGTTATTTAAATGCTTATGACAACCTTTATTTGTTAGATACAATTGCATCCTATAATGAAACCTTGTATGTGGAATCACGTGGTACTAAGCGAAAATTAAATAAAGAAAATTCAGCATCATTATGGCATAAACGCTTAGGTCATATATCAAAGTGTAGGATTGAGCGTCTTGTGTCTAATGGTATTTTAGAGTCCCTTGACTTCACAGACTTTAATGTTTGTGTTGATTGCATCAAGGGAAAGCAGACCAAAACTAAGAGATTAGGTGCCAATCGTTCTACAGACGTCTTAGAATTAATTCATATGCGATATTTGTGGGCCATTCCCTACGGCATCTTGGAATGGTCAACAATATTTCATAACATTCATAGACGATTACTCACGTTATGGGTACCTATATCTCATTCATGAAAAATCTCAGTCTTTGGGCGTGTTCAAATCCTATAAAGCTGAAGTTGAGAATCAACTCAACAAAAGGATTAAAAAGGTTCGATCGATCGTGGTGGTGAGTACTACGGTAGATATGATGGATCGGTGAACAACGTTCGGGACCATTTGCAAAGTTCCTAGAGGAATGTGGTATTGTCCCACACAGTACACCATGCCGGGATCACCTAGTATGAATGGTGTTCTTTGAGAGGCGTAATAGGACTCTTAAAGATATGGTAAGAAGTATGATTGCTCATTCTACCTTACGAGTCACTCTGGGAGAAGCATTAAAGACAGCAGCGTACATTCTGAATAGAGTACCCACTAAAGCAGCTGAAAAGACACCTTATGAGCTTTGGGTGGGTAGAAAGCCCACTCTAAAGCATTTTCACATTTGGGGATGTCCAGCTGAGGCAAGGCCTTATAGGCCACTTGAAAAGAAATTGGACTCCAAAGCGATGAAGCGAGCTACTTTATTGGTTATTCTGAGCGATCTAAGGGCTATAAATTTTATGATCCCATAATTAAGAATATTTTTGAGACGGGAATTGCAATATTTTTTTGAGGATGTTGAGTTTGAGGGAGAAATAAGGTAAGAGACATTGTCTTTGAGGAGGAATTGAGTTTTAACTCGGTTCCTACTATCACTTTTGATGATGTTCAAGTTTCTATACCGATCATCAATCAAGAAGTGAATCCAGAACCTCAACAAGACAATGTCGAACAGCTCCCTCTTATTCAGGATGAGGTAATTGTTCCAGAAGAGCAAACTCAGCAACCTCAAGAACAAGTGCCATTAAGGAGATCCACGAGAGAAAGGAGAAATGCTATTCGGATGATTATATTGTATTTCTCCAAGAAAATGAGGATGATAATGGAATGATGGAAGATGATCCGATCAACTTTCATCAGGCCATGCAAAGTATTAACTCTCAAAAGTGGATTGATGCCATGCAAGAAGAGTATAAATCCATGCAAGACAATAAGTTTTGAAACTTATCCCATTACTGAAGGTGCAAAACCAATTGGTTGTAAATGGATTTTTAAAACCAAGAGGGATGCAAATGGTAATGTGGAGAGGTATAAGGCACGTCTTGTAGCTAAAGGTTATACTCAAAAAGAAGGCATTGACTTTTCAGAGACTTTTCTCCAGTTTCATCGAAAGACTCATTTAGGACAATCATGGCACTTGTAGCTCATTTTGATCTTGAGTTACATCGGATGGATGTTAAGACTGCGTTTCTCAATGGAGAAATTGAAGAAACAATTTATATGGTGCAACTTGAAAACTTTGAGTCGGGAGACCCAAAGAATATAGTTTGCAAATTAACAAAATCCATCTATGGACTCAAACAAGCTTCTCGTCAATGGTATCACAAATTTCATCAAGTAATTGTCTCGTTTGGTTTTGAGATAAATATTGTTGATGATTGCGTGTATCACAAGTTTAGTGGGAGTAAGTACATATTTTTGGTTTTATATGTCGATGACATTTTGCTTGCCACGAATGATATAGGCTTACCGCACGAAACCAAGAGATTTCTATCTAAGCATTTTGAAATGAAAGATCTTGGGGACGCTTCTTTTGTTTTAGGAATTCAGATACATCGAGATCGATCTCGGGGTATTCTTGGATTGTCACAAAAGAACTATATCGATAAAGTACTTAAAAGGTTTGGCATGCAAAATAGTAAACCAATAGACACCCCTGCCACTAAAGGAGACAAGTTTTGTCTTGCTCAATGCCCTAAAAGTAATCTTGAAATTCAAGAAATGCATAAGATTCCTTATACATCAGCTATTGGGAGTCTAATGTATGCTCAGGTATGTACGCGTCCGGATATTGCGTACATTGTTGGAATGTTAGGGAGATATTCAAGCAACCCTGGTATGGACCATTGGAAAGCAGCCAAGAGGGTTATGAGGTATCTTGAGAGAACAAAAGATTATATGCTCACATACATACAGAAATCAGATCATTTGGAGGTCGTAGGGTATACGGATTTCGATTTTCTTTGGGTGCCAAGATAGCAGAAAATCTACATCAGGCTATATTTATCATTGTTATGGTGGTGGAGCTATATCTGGAAAAGTGCCAAACAGACACTTGTAGCTTCTTCCACTATGGCGGCAGAGTTTGTAGCATGCTACGAGGCATCTAATCATGGAATATGGCTGCGAAATTTTGTCACTGGGCTGCGTATTTTGGAGAATATAGAAAGACCACTTAAATTATTTTGTGACAATAAATCAGCGGTGTTGTATTCCAACAACAATAGGAGCTCGTCTAAGTCAAAGCACATTGACATAAAGTTCCTAGTTGTGAAAGAAAGAGTGCAAAATGGACAAATATCCATAGAACACATTGGGACAAACTCTATGATAGCGGATCCGCTCACAAAAGGTTTACCACCCAAGGTCTTTCATCATGAGCACTTTGCTCATATGGGTGTTACATCATTTAAGGATATTATTGTTTGAGTGGGAGTTTGTTATTTGTTCACTTTATGTTTATGTTTATTTTCAGACATTTATGTATTTGGTTATTTTCGATCGAAATAAAGTATTCAGTTAATTCACTCTTTTCTTATTTGGATAAGGACCTCACTTATGTTTAAAGAGGACCAGTTGGAAATAGGCATGTTCGGTTCACATTTACATGTAATTTCCATGCTACGCATCCATGATTGATCTATGTCATTTGATTATGTTTGTATATGTGACCATTGATGGGTCCAGTCATGATTGATATGGCAAAGACCGCTTTGATCCTATATGGATATAATTGATGGACGAGATTGTTATAGAATACCTATTACATGATAGCAAATTTTTGAGCTCATAAGGTCGTACATTTGTCAGGTAAAATATGTTGCCCAAGTGGGAGATTGTTGGATTAAAATTCAATAATAGTGGGCACATATGTATAATGTACGTTGCTATTTTAAAGTTTAACACGTAATTAAGTGACCAATTATGTTACACGTGTTATAGGTACTGAATTGTCATGGAATTAAAAGTGTAGATACCATAAGTTAGATTTATAACTCAATGAGGGGCAGAGTTGTAAATATTAATAAACTGTTTTAATTCAGTTTATATAAAGGGTAATGGTCCCCGAGATCTAGGTTAACTTGCATATCTCTTTTCCCCGTCTGAGAGTTGTGCGCTAAGAGGTAATCTATCATCTTGGAAGATCAAACCCTCTGAAAAATCTCCATCAATGGATTCAGGTACGCTTCCGCAAATCTAGTATTTATTCTTAATGATTTGACATACATATCGATTTAGGGTTTATATTCGTATTGAATATATTTTGGTTCTAACATATATCAGATTCTTTCATTTCGGATTTACTTTTATCAATTTAGCTTACTATTTATGCACACATATTGATTAACATGTTTGAAAATGTGTAGACATTGATGAATGCGAGACACTGAAGCCTTGCAATGGAACCGGAACATGTCATAATTCACATGGAAGCTATAGTTGCTCATGCCCTCAAGGGTTCCAGGGTGATGGCTGGAAAAATGGAACAGGTTGCAGTCTTAAAGCCAAGCCGCCCCGTCAGGGTTTTCCCATTCTTATTGTTTCACTAGGTTGGTACAGATGAAAGCTTGAAGAAAAAAAATCATAAGATGTTAAATTCCCAAAATACCAAACTAATAATGGTCAACAAATGTTTTGTCTGGTATACAGTTATAGGAATAAGTCTTGTATCTTCGCTCTTGTGCTCCTCATGGGTGTACTTGGGGCTCAAGCAAAGAAAGCTCACCAAACTGAAACAGCAAAACTTTCAGCAAAATGGCGGAATCTTGTTGCGGGAACAGCTTTCAAAACGTGAAGAATATGGTGAAACAGCTAAAATCTTTACAGCTGAAGAACTCAAGAAAGCGACCAACAACTACCACGAAAGTAGAATCCTTGGACAAGGAGGTCAGGGTACTGTTTACAAAGGATTACTGCCCGGTGATCGCAGCGTCGCCATTAAAAAGTCCAACATCGGAGATCAAAGCCAGGTTCAAGTTCAACAGTTCATTAATGAAGTTATTGTGGTATCTCAAATCAACCACAGAAATGTGGTGAAACTCTTGGGTTGTTGTTTGGAGACACAAGTCCCTTTGCTGGTCTATGAATATGTAAGGAATGGAACCCTCTTCCATCACTTGCACAACAATGCCTCGGTCATGCCATGGGAAGCTCGTTTGAAAATAGCCACAGAAGCCGCAGAAGCCCTTTCCTACTTGCACTCTTCTGCATCTCCACCGATTATTCATCGCGATGTCAAGCTGACCAACATCCTTTTAGATGAGAACTACACTGCTAAAGTATCTGATTTCGGTGCTTCGAGATTGGTCCCTTCGAATAAACAACAGATAACAACTCTTGTGCAGGGAACACTGGGCTACTTGGATCCTGAATACTTCCATACGAGTCAGTTGACTGAGAAGAGTGATGTTTATAGCTTTGGGGTTGTTCTCATAGAATTACTAACAGCTTTGGAAGCGATTTCTTTCGAAAGACCCGAGTCTGAGAGGAATTTGGCTCTGTACTTTGTTTCTGTCATGAAAGAGGAAAGGTTGGTCGAAATTCTTGATGGACGAGTGCTGAATGATAACAACATGGAGCAGCTTAAGGACGTGGCAACCATAGCTAGGAGATGTGTGAGACTGAAGGGAGAGGAAAGGCCAAGTATGAAGGAAGTTGCGTCTGAATTACAAGGATTGCGGGCAATGGAGAAACATTCATGGGGAAAAGCCAACTTACACGTGGAAGAGACTGAACACTTGCTTGATGCGTATGACGGTGGCATTGGCTATGACGGCTCAACTAGCATCTCCATGGGGCCTGATAGCATGAAAAACCAAGTCCCATTTGAAATCTACGGTGCACGATGAGTTCCTTTTTTTTCTTTTACTTTTGGTTACGAAATAAAGAAGGGACACTAAATCTGTTGTGTATTGTCTGTGTTGTGAAAGATGTATTCTTATTAGCTTACTTAATGTGTTTGTATAATAAATTGGATCCAAAAGTACATCTCCAGTTGTTTTCAAATATAGTTAGTAATAGTTCCCTTTATAACCTCTTGGTTTTCACAATTAAAAAAATATCTTTTGGATTTAGTTGTTAATATTGGTTTGGCACTTCAATGGGTTTTATAATTGCAGACATCAAGATTGAATTTGGTTTTCTTATCAACGAAAGTAAGCATTTTTAATTCAACCTGGGAAATTTGGAACAAATATAGTAATTGATAGAAGTAGGTCAAAAATGTAATCAACTATATAATTTTGCATTAGCAGATAATGGCATATTGTTACTGTGAATCAAACAATGGCATTCTTTATAGGTTCTTCCGTGGGACGCCAAAATGTCTTGCGAACACACAGCAATCCCTCGTTGTCCTTGGAATAAATCATTAGGATCTCCCATTGTAGTGATTTAGCCATGCTCTCCACCTCGCTTATTGTCTTGCTACTATCTCGTACGACCAGCTTTCCTTCTGGCCTCAGAATTCGATCAACTTCTGCGATTACCGTAACCAACTTGCACCTGTAGCCGGTAAAACATCATATCAGGGTGGTAGTCTTGGTTGAGAATGAAATCTGCAAGAAATATAGCAGGGAAGACAGCAAACCTCTTTTTTGTACTAGAGAAGAGATGATCAGCATGAAGAACATCATACGTTCTGGGGTATGTATTAAATGACTCGCACCAATCATGATATATTCCAAACAAGCCACGTTCGTATATCATTGGAAGGGTATCAGGAGAGTCTATTGGAACTACATTCATAACCCAGACTTTCAAGTCTTTCAGGGCTGCAGCAAACCTGAACACAGAAACACAAATGCATGGGAAGAATAAGCCCTGAGAGGACGGCAACATAAGTTCACAATTAAGCTAAGCTTTATATTTCTCTTGGGGTAAGTTTGGTCTTGAAAAGGAAGGGTCGAATGAATTATGCCATAACTAGCGAGAGGACAAATGAAATACCCTCCATAAACGGCTTTCATATCCATAACATTTCTCGCAGAAGACCAGTTGATTCCCATCCCCTTCAAATATAACTGTGAGACTACTGCTTTCCAGTGATTGTAGTCTGCAATGAAATCCTCCTGAGCAGCTTTGCCATAAACGCCAACCTGAGAATTCAACCAATATGGTGGTTGCTCTAACCGTAGCGGCCATTGTGCAGGCCACAGGGATCCACGCTTTGTTGAATCTACCGGCACTTTGTGCATGCAGGCCTGAAGGGGTACATCCCTGATGATATAAACCAAAAATTATCATCCAATTAAAGTATGGAAAAACATTATTTGTCAAAAAAGTAGGATGTACATTTCTTGAAGAAAAATGTCCTTTAATCTAGTAAATAATTTTGGAGCAAATGTAAACGCTCTAGCTCACTTGTATAAAAATGCAATAGGACACTAAACAGGAGATAAATATTTAAACTTTATTTCATAGATTATTTAGGCATAATATGCCCTTATAACAGAATCACACAGATAACTCTCGACCAAGGGAAAATATTACCAGGCTGCATTGGGGTCATCAGATTCTTCACAAAGTGGAGGTGCATTTCTAGATCTTTTCTTGTAGCAATCATTGGTTGTTGGCTTTTGATATATTGCAGCTCCAATATTGTTCAATTTGTCCTTTTTAACGACCACCAGATCCCAGCACATTGACTTTGTTAGCCGAGACATTTCTGCCATCCGTAACCACAACACACAAATATTGAAGGAGGATACATAAAGCTAAACCAAAATATTGCTCTCCTTGGAGACATGTGACTAACTATTTTACCTTTCCAAATGCCAACATCTTCAGGGCCCTTCCTATAAACTGGTGTAGCTGACCAAACAAGTAACCACCGGGTCTCAGGACACGGTTGAGTTCTAACAGAAGTTTTCCACCTGAAATATGCCTCAAAATGTGTCTCTGAATTAGAAAATGACATGACTGTATATTGCTAAATGGTGATAAATAAAAGAAAAATGAAATTCCACCTTCAACATGCCAGGGTACCCTGCAACGTGCACAGTGAACAAGATAGAAGACTGAACTAGGAAAAGGTAACCTTTTGGTGCCCATCACATTTAATATGGCAGGAATACCCCGTTCAAGTGCAAACTGCACTTGGGCTTCATGCTCATCCTTAGGTGCAAATGACATTGCAAGAACATCTCTTTCGAAAAGATAGCCTCCAAAGCTAGCCACCCCACAGCCAACATCAAGTATCACGCGGGTTCTTTTTCCCCATGAAATTTCAGGAACAGACTGCATCATTGAAGCAAATATGCATTCAAATTTACATAGAGAAAATAATTTAAGCAAAAAAATAAAAGCCATACAAACTGATCTTACTGAGGTTAGCTTATCTGACTAAAATATTAAGTAGAAGAAAGGATAGTTAAAAGTTAAGGAATACATTTATAAAAAGGAGCAGAAACAACATTAACAAATACCATCACCATCATAAGTTTTTGAAGAAAAACAATGATGCCAATGTTTTGAAATAGCTTCAAGTTCTTTGAGGTGGCTCGGGTTACACAATTGGAAATAATGTGAGACACTAAACCAGATAGACTTATGCTTCATGAGATGAATGCCGTATCAAAGAGAATCACCCGGTAGCTAAAAGAAGGCTATTGCAATTTGCTTATAGAAAGAGTTAAGCTTGTGCTCAAGTACATGTTTATATGATTGTATAGTAGACATGTACAGACAGTGAGAGACAACTTATTAATTATATGCATTTGGAATTTGGATAACTTGTATGATTAACCTGCATATGGCCATTTATGTGGCTTTTCTAAACACAATAACTATACCGATGCTAAAGATGAAAAAGGAAAATCTTAAAATTATTTTTCCCAATAATGTGCAGTTTTTCCTTTGGAAGTATAATAAAAGTAGCTTGTGATCACATATCATCAGACACCAATGTAAAATAAAATGAAGATTATATCCATTTATATGAAAAGGACTTACATTTTGAATAAAATCAATGTAATGAAGAGCACCATTCACAAACTGAGTTCCACCCCAGGAAACGTAAGGTATTCACCAGTTACTTTAACCCAATTTTGATGCCCCTTAACCTCTGCAAGCTTGGTATGGGGCACATTGTAGTACCATATCTGCACCGAGCACCAAAAGAAATTTCAGCCAAAGTAAATGCACAAAACTAAAGCACTTGTTCACAAAGAAGATGGGAGCGTACATTGTCTCTACTTTTAGGCCAGTTTATTGAGCGCTTATATCCTCCAGGCAGAGAGACAAGACATGTAGGAGCTTCATCAGGACAGTGCCTCTCGCGATGTTCATAGTGGTTTGTGCTCGGAAGCTTTCTGATAACTTTCCAATTGTCTAGGCAAGGTATGTAGTCTGGCCCAGCAGTTGACTTGCAAATTTTCCAATGGTGATCATTATATTCTCTGGACATAAAAGATTGTTGTGATTTCTTCTCATTTTAGGATTCTACTGCTTGAGTTGACCAAGCTCCACTCAGTCAAAAATTCTGATTGAGTACCGGCAGGGAGAATCTCATTTGAAGCTTGATTGTTGTTTTCCTTGCTTTCCACACTGTCATCAACAACACTTTGTTCCAAATGCTCGTCTTGATTTTTGTCATTCTTCCTCTCGGTCAAAATAGCCTCTTTGCCAACATGTTTCATTTTATCTGCATCATCCAACTCATAGTTCTTCCCACTCTTTGCAGACTCAGATCCGTTTTCACCAGAGCTCTCCTTTGAATCTGCATGCAATTTTTTTTTCATTTCACCACCTTCATTCTCTGCTACTCTAGCATCTACATTTGGTTCTCCATCTCTTGAATTAGTTTCCCCATCTTTTCCATTTCCATTCCCATCATCTTCATCCATTTTTTGTGCACTTTCCTACTCATTTTTCTCATCAGAAATCTCACTTGCATGATTTTCTTCCTGGTTTTTCTCAGATGAATTCTGAGACTCCTTTTCCTCATTATCACTCTCAACAACTAAGTTCTCCGCAGAATTATCCTCATCAGTGATCCCAGGGTCTTTACTAGGCAGACCACTGCCATATTGTCTTGTTTCAGCCCCAAATAGATCACCTGAGGTATCATCAAATTGCTGAGAATCACCATTTGGCACTGTTTGTTTGACCTCGTTTCTGGTCTCCAAAGATAAAATTTCTGAATTCTTAACTGGAACAATTGATGAAGACACGAACATCCAAATACCAACTAAACAAAAAACAACCAAAACGACTATAGTAGCTATCGAACAGTATCGCGATGACTTCCTCCCATCAACTCTGGAATACTTCCCAGTAGCCATGTTTCTTTTCAAAGGGTTTTCTTGTTATATACAGCTGGGAGAGCAATAACTAGGCATTAGCATCAGAAACTCCATACAATTGTATTACAACTTCAAATATCGGATATAAATTTTGTTGGCCCCAAAGATCTAGAAAGCTAAATCGATAAACAATTGAATCCAAGTGTGGCTTGAAAATATACTGAAACAAGCAAAGGGTAACTGAAATACTTGTATCTATGCATGGAATTTTTCCATAAGGGAATCAATAGCTAAAAATATTAAAGCCAAAACCTCCTGCAGAAGTGAACATTAAATGTTTCTAGTACAGAGAGTTAAACCCTAGAGTAAACAAAAGCTACTCTTACCAATAAACGTCATAGGTAACAATAAATCAGACTAATACAGCAGTTGCATTTATCTAATGTGATTTTTAATATTTTCTTGATTTACGATGAAAACCCAGTTCCCAAAAGTTCAACTTATAGAAACCCTGATAAAAACAGGAACAGTAACTTAAAAACACCATTGGAAGCACTTCAATTACGTGCAAAACCCCATAACCAAGAAAATCCCTTAACTGATAATGAAGAATTTAGTCTCACAAAGAAAAGATATCCAACTTGAAAACATGAACAACAAAGGAGAAAGGGAAGAAAAAAAAAGGCAAAATGTTGAAGCAAGACTGTACCTTTCCGTGGAGGGTTGTTGAAGACTTGGTGTAGGGATCAGGGTTTGGAGAGATTTAGGCTGTTTTTCCCACTTGATTACACTCGTGATTAAAATGAAAGATGAATGATAGAGAGGCGAAATGGAGTAGAAGAAGCTGATGATGCAAGCGGAGGAGTTCCAACGGAACTTGACGGCAGATGATCAATGTTTTACGGGTGGCTGGATTCTTACTTCACTAAGGAAACTGTAACATTTGGAAACATTATAGAGATTTTCTACTAGAAATTACCTTGAATACTGACTACTAATTCGCTATGCATAAAATTTTATATTTTTCTTGGTATAAATTATTAAATGATTATATAAAAGGTCAAGGTACTAATGCAGAGTTATGATTAATGTTATCAAATCACATCTTGCTCACTAACTTGATCAAATAAACTACTTAAATTATGTGTTGGTTTAATTGGTTTTCAGTAGGATGGCCATTTAACTCATATTTGACGGATTTTGACCTGACTCGATCTTATAAGATCAGGTTTTGAAAAAAATTGGGGTAAGATCGGGTTCAGGCCAAATTTTTTGAAGATAATCCGGGTCGAATTTAGGTTTAAAGTGAAAAATATCATACTATACCCAACCTGAAATAATAGTTTAATTTTATTTTAAATATTTAGGTATAATTGCTACAATGTCCCTCTTTTGTATATATATTTCAATTATTTCATTATTTTGTCTAATAAAAATGAAATAATTATTACAATGCTCCCTCTTTATTTGTATTTTTCAATTAGCTCCTTATTTTATCGAATAATAATGAAAATTAATAATTTTTACTTATGTCGGGTTGAGTTCAAGTTTTTATTCTAAAATTCGGGTTTGGGTCGGGTGGAACATCATAAAATATTAGGTCGGGTCGAGTTTAAGTGGATATATTAAATTGGGAAAACTGCTTAAATAGTACCCCGCTATTATCGAAATATCGTTTTAGTACCTTAGCTATTTTTTATTGGCAAAATGGTACCTAACGTTATGTTTCGTTTTCAAAATAGTATCCACCGTTAAAAATTAACAGCATGCTGATTAGGAGAGAGAGAAATCACACGTGGCAGCTTGCCACATCGTTTTCTCTCTCCTAGTCAGCATGTCACGTGTGCTTTTTATGATTTTTAGTCGACATGGCATGTTGACTAGGAGAGAGAAAAATGAAGTTACAAGCTTCCACATGTGATTTTCTCTCTCCTAGTCAGCACACAGTTAGTTTTTTAACGGCGAGGTACCAAAATGAAAACGGAACATAATGTTAGGTATTATTTTGCCAAAAAAATAACTAGGGGTACTAAAACGATATTTCGGCAATAGCTGGAGTACTATTTGAGTAGTTTTCCCTATTAAATTTTCGAGTCGGGTGCGAATTAACCAAAAACTTGACCTATGACCATCCTAGTTTTCAGTTCTCACTTCTTCAAAATGTAAAATAAAATAATCATAATTAAATTAAAACTTTGTATTCGGTTGAATTGGTATTTTTCTGTTGGAAATGATAGGGACAGATATGAATTTTTTTATTAAATAAAGAGGTATTATATTTTTAACTAATATAAGATTAGTCATTCGACGAATTAATAAATTTTTATACATAGAGATTCTTTGATCGATATTATTATTATTTAATGAATTTATATCAATACAGAATAAGTTGAATTTTATAGATAAATCATTGCTTTCATTCCAAATATTTTCAAAAATATTAAATTTGTCACGATAAATATCGAATATGGTAAAAAGAAAGTGAATGATAAAATAAATGAGTAGATTGTAATAGATTCCAAATATTTCAAAACAACATTGCCGCGCACTGTTGGATGAGTGGGGTCTAAGGGTAACCAAAACATCAATTCTCCATTCCATTAATTCTCCAGCAAAGAGACAATGAAGAACAGAAAAAGTATGAAAATCACAAAAGCTGCACACCAGTTTCAAAGTATGATGAAAATCAAGTGCTTGCTTGCATCAAAACATATGCAAGATCAAACTCACAAAACGATACACCCGGTATTGATTATATGCAAAATGTATTGAATATATCCAACGAGCAGTTTTTCTCAAATTGAACCGATAAACACCATAGAAAACCCATAATAAACAATGCGTAAACGCATGTTTATTTAATAACATGAAACCTTGTAATCTAATACAAAAACTGATAATATCTAATCACTGTTGACAAGCTGTACCATCCAAAACCAAGCTGACTACTGGTGATGATCAAAATGACCTGTTATTATTGGGCTTGGATGATGAAGACTTGGCTTTGGCAAAATCAACCAGGTCTTTGAAGAGTGCGTCTTCTGGTTTTACTTCTTTGCTTGGGGCCGTCGAGTTAAGGGATAGATTTTGTGTATGTCCAACCAAATTGTCATAAGAGGAACCAGATCCATTACTGGAGTTAGAAGAACCACCTGGATAACCGTGTTGATGCTCAAAGAATTGTTGTCTCTTATTAAACTTTGAAGGTGGTGATGGAATGTTTCCTGCAGGAGTGTCCCAGGGTGCTGAAGGCAGCAACTCGGCATCAGAGGATTTGCTCAAGGAAGTTGGATTGTCATATACAGGCTGTACACTGAACAGGGGTGAGGAACCAGAGTCACCAGAATGGTAAGGAGGTGATGACGGAGCTAGAGGGTTTGTGTGTGTACGAGTGCGACGGAATGAGGTGTAGGTTCTCTTGTTTCAGGGGAATTCTCAGTTTTGTAGGAATCACCACTAAGGTAATCGACCACACCCGGACTTTTTGATGGGGGTGGAGGAAGAAATGGATCAACTCGCCCAGGCTCACTTTTAGGTGCCCTCCTGCCCTGCCCTTGAGAACTATCCCTTGATGATCTGAAATAAGTGAGTACAGGGACATTAAATTTAAATATAAAAAAAGAGAGAGAGAGTGCAGGGAAGAAATAAGGAGCTTTGCCAATAATCAAGGACCTGTTACTCAAATCTTGAAAACCTACATGCAAAGCAGTCTTTATGCATGTTTAACAAGACGGATTCATTTTAGAGAACAAATAGACAAGATAAAGCTGCTACAATTTCATCCATACAATACGGTTAGGTGTCCATAGTTCATTTATAAATAATGCGATCCTCCAATGAATATCAGGGAATGCAACACATGAACACAATATGGTTAAATGTCAATAGTCCATTTTCATGTGCTACGTAGATGAATTCAACTGGTAGAAATTCTAAGTTTTTCATGGTTTAAAAGTGCAAGGCTAAAAATCCATTGTGGATCAGGGAATGCAACACATGAACACAATATGGTTTAAGTGCCCATAGTTCATTTTCATGTGCTAAAAGATGAATTTCAACTGATAGAAAATTTCTTTCAGGGCTAATCTGGTGCACTAGGAAAAATTTACCGTAAATTAGCACAAATATGCTAAAAAGCAAACACGGAATGGAGTGAGGAAGAATAACACGATAAAGTCACCTATGAGATAGCTGGGTAAATTCATCTTCTGACTCATCATCATCATGGTTAAAATTAACAAACGGCACAACAGGAGTTTCTGCTACTGCTCCTGTTGGAACAGTATTTCCTTTCAGAATGTCATCATGCCGGGAAAGAACGCGCTACAAGCTGTCATTTAGTGCTAATCCCTGACATAGAAGTTCCTCGTCTCTGAAAATGCAAAAGCAATCATCAGAGCATTACTCTGACACGAGAGAAATCAACCGAAGATACAAACAGATTCTCACGTGGTATTATTAACAAGAAGCATCACACGCTTTTGGTAAGAACTGCATTGATCAACAAGGTCAACAATGACTTCTTGCTTCACAGCCTGCAAAACATCAATGCTACATTTGGTTACATGGGCCTTAACACAAGGAAAAACTTAAATACCACATGAGTTTTTACAATAGTTTGTCACAACATAGTACAAATATAAACTAGAAATTAGAAAGATGAGAAAAAAACTCGGGTAAAAAATAATTCCTATTTAAAATAAGTAATATTTTCCTTCTCCATGTCTAAACTACGATGTATGGTGGCTAAATATTACCAAGTGAAGTTAGTTTCTTGCTAACTCATGTGCTAAAACATGAGGAATAAATAATACCCTTCCAAACGTAGCCCAAAATAGTAAAGGGGTAATCATTTAACTTGCATCAGGCTAAAAGTATTATTAATTTAATCACCTTGCATGCATTAGGATTGTTCAGTTACAAACTATTATCACATAAACAAGTAATGAAGATCAGAGAAAAGAATGATCCTACTGACAGACAAATATGCAGTGCAAAAAGGAGACCAGAACATAAATTAATGAAATTACCGAATAAGTTCCGTAATACAGTAAAACAAGTGGAACCCATTTAAGAGGCTGCAGCAGAGGTCAGGGATTTAAATTGCGGTCGCAGTCGTGTTTTCAGTCGCGCCGTTTTATTGCGGTTGCGGACAATAACGGGTGAATTGCGGTTATCACGGACCGTTATTTTCTAAAATAAAGGTTTCGGATGGCGGCGTTACCGCTATATCGCGGTCGCGGTCCACTATTTGAATCCCTGGCAAAGGTGGTAAGCATCCAACCTAAAACCAATGAGTAATAGGTAGAGGGACCCAACTTGAATATAGGACCACATGAAAACCCAATACTTATAGATGTGGTATAATACCACTTAACACTCCCCCAAACGTGTAGCTAAACATGGTTAGGCAGGAACAACAGAACACAACTGAGCTCAGAGCCTCAGACAGCACGTTAAACCAACTTAAAACCAATTTGTTGTAGGCAAAAGCAGGCTGACTTGAATAAGACCATAGAAACCCAATGTTTAAGTAGATGTGGGATAATACCACGTAACAAGAAAGCATAAATATATCTGCTAGTCCACTAGCATTTTGAATCTCTGGCAAACTGGAAAAATATAAGGTTCAACTACAATTTCTTGATTACAGAAATAATGCAGGTTTATGCAGGAAGTTTACATGTCAGCAGAATCGATAGAAGAAAGATGCAGCACAGAATATTTGCACTGATTTTTTTATCATTGCAGTGAATTAAAACCCAGTAAATTTCTAACTCCAATTATCTGGAACAATTTACTAAAGAGTTTAGCTATTAAATAAGAAAATGATGTTTAAAGAAAAGCTTTCAGAAAATGCTCTGCATCAGTTTGAGTTATTACAGAAAACAAATTCACACACAATAGAAATTGTGAGAGAACAATACAAATTATAAAGATTAAAATTTAGCATACGGTACACAAATGATGATTTACAATTTATTCACTATTAGAAGATTTGTTATTTATATCTGAACAAAGAATAAACATGACAAAGAGAAGAAATGTAGTCCAAGCGAATAGTTATGATTTTGCAGACAACCAAATATTCTAAAATAATACATTGGAGCAATAGTTTCACAATCTTTGTCCCGTCAAAAAATTGTTAAAGAAAACTATGTAATCCACAACTAGAAAATAACAGCTTTAGCAAAGGTAGTACCTGAGGCCAGAAGCATCAGACTGTAGAGAGGCCTCAATAGCACCATCCTCATATGATGTATCAGGGTGATGAGTTATCGGATGAGTCTAAGGTGGAGTAAAAAATGGTACGGTATTCTCTACTCGAGGAGGAAATTCAACTCCAGCAGCCTGATAAATACCAAAAAAGCGAACTTCAAGAAACAGATATGAATAGATATACTGGAGAAACACTAGGACATAACATATGACTTTTTCAAATCAGCAAATGCAACAAATGATTTTTAGTACTGAAATGCCTAAAAAATCAATATACAAATTTACATCAACAAAATTTCTCCAAGCAACCTCAGAAGAAAAGGAAAAAAAAGATGGAAATTGTAATCGATGAACGAGGCCAGGATTATACAAACATAAGTAATGAGGATATTTTCCGCTAGATCTCCAAATGCACAATAGAACATACCCGTAGTTCATTATATGCAGCAAAATATTGAGGATACTTTCCACTAGATCCTCCAAGGGCTTCTTGCCATGCATCTATCAAGATAAGTATCTTTTCCCTAACATTCAAGTCAGGCTGCCCAATAAACCAGAAGGAAGAATACAAGTAGTAAGTGCCAGAAAAGGGGAAAGTAGCAAGATAAGTCATCGAAGTTTAGAGGGAAATAAGTCACCTTTTTCTTTACTATTTTAACCATTTCACGCAAGATATCACGCTCGACAATCTGTTGAAAAACATGCTCACCACAATTTTTGCTGAGAGAATCCAGTACCTGAACGAAGATATGAGATATATGGTATCTTATTATCTCTTTATCATCATGCACCACTAAGGAAGGGAAAAGGATAGTACTAAATTAATAGTTACTTGAGATATGATTAAAGTAAACTATTAAGAACCAACTTATAGATGTTATTACACCATAAAAGTAGATTTCAAGTAAAATACTTAAAAGAGCAATATATGCAGCAATATATGCGTGTGAAATATGAACATGGGGAGAAACATGTAACTCACAAAAAGAGCTAGTAGCTGTATTTTTGGATTTTTACTGCCCAGCCGCTTCTTGAGGATTTTCAACACATCCTTAGCCTGCCTGCAGTAGAAAAATGAAGAATGTCAATTAAATAAGCTAGGGTCCATCATGCATCAGGGAGTGTGAATAAGAGGCTAGGAAGTTATAACAAGGCAAGCAATGAATTAAATCCAATCATGGGAGTGGGACAACCGTGCAACTTTCATAACAGATGGTGCTTCTGGTCTATCAGAACCTTGGAACACAAATTCATATTTCAAACAATTAAATAGATGAAACTAACGTACACCTTGTATTCCATACCATCAGATAAATCTTTCTTCTAACTCAAACATTTTCACCCATGTTCAGACTTCAAATCCTTCAATGCTTTCATAGTAAAAGAGATAAGTACAACCCCAAGAAACTAACCAGTCATATATATATATAAGATGAAAGAATGAGAAGCTATTAGTGACACATAAGCATATATATACCAAACAATATACTTCCAAGAAAATTCAGAATAGCGAGGCTGTAGCATCCTAAATTATATTGAGTTGAGTGTACACTAATGGGTATCTATCTTAATGTTTCCCTCGCAGACATTTCAAAATTTTCACTTACATAGTCAAGCTAAAAGGAATCCAGGAGTAGAGCACAAGCATGCATGTGCCTTAAAACTCCTCTTCCTTTGTCATTGCCACAGCTCATACAAGATTCAGAAAAATCCCTCCTTCCACCCTTCACTCATGGCATATAAATTTCTCTCTTCAATTACAAGATCCATAGTGTATCATATTTGAAAGATGCAAAATTATTTCCCTTCCACCATATCTCCCTTTGAAACTCTTTTGGAAAAATCAAGTCATGAAAACTTGCCTGTAGTTAAAGAGCCAATGTACCTTTTCACCAAATTTGGAAAGCGGAAAGCCTAGCTCTTAACTACATCAATGGCGGAGCAAATCAAGTTAACAAGCAATATCCATCCAAACTCCACTTCTTTCCCTATGTAAGAACAATTGAATCACAGTGAAGAGACCCACAAAAGTGCATCACAATCTCTTCTAAAGATATAACATACCAGTCAAAGGTGGTATGGGCCAAAATTTTGGCCTAAAACAATTCAAATACTGATTAGAGCGCTCTCCCTCAAACAAGGCTTACAAGTTTATTATAGTACCCACACTGCAGAATCCATACCTCAATTACCATAGAAGTATTTGTGCTACCAAGTAAATCAAACAACAATTCCAAAATAACTATCATAGGTACTAGAATGCATCAGAGAACAGAAATTAGAAAAAAGTACAGCAAAAAGGTCACCAGACATAGAAATAAAAAGAATGATATACCCTGGATCCATGTTTATTATGTCACATAGCTCAATGTTTAGAGCCCAATCTGGACCAATCAGCATATCACTGGTTGCCCTCTCAGCACATGCTGCCGCGCTATGAGCCATGTTATCAGCCTCTCTTATAAAGTTACAAATCTCTGTTTATTGTATAAGCACAGCCTACAGGAAAACCAATCATAAAATCATTTGGGGGTATGTCTTAACTAAAATAAGAAAAGATCGGAGACATCGACAGGTAAACGCTCATCAAATCAGCTCTAGAGCATGATCATAAAAAAAAACCCAAATTTGCAATTAAAAGAAACTCTAGCAACTCTTCCTACGAATGATAACAATAACAAAATATATGGAACAAAAAAAGCAAAAGTAGATAATAGGGTTACCAAGAATTTAATCCCCAAAATTACACATAAACCCTTAAACGCCGCACATCATAGAGAAAGAAGAAAAACCCAAGACAGAAATCAAGAACCCAGAAAGGAAATTAACAAGTTTGATAGTAAACAGTAATCGAGAATAACATTACCTTGCCCCAAGTGATCAAACTAATAAAACCCCCTACTTCACCCCAAAAAAGGGAATAACAAAAGAAGAAAGAAATCCTTGAAGGGTCTGGGATTGAGGATTTCTCCTAACAAAACAGAGCAGGAAGAAGAAGGAGGAAAGAGATTGTGTTTGTAGAATGCTTAATATTGTCCGAGCTTTTTGTTGGACGTCGTTTAAGACCTTCGCTTTTGTTTTCGCGAGGCTTTGCGTCAGCCATTGGGTAGTCAATAGGATCAAATTGGACTTCTTTTCGCTTATCTTTTCCTTTTTCTTATTTCAAATTTGGGAAAGAAAAAGAATAATGGAGTTAGGGCTTAGGCTGAATTTTCTATCATTTTTAATTTGATCTAAGAAAATTATTTATGACAGGCTGTGACGATGGTTCGGGTGACCAAACGATTATATAAAAAATTAATATTGTTTATTAATCTTTGTTTTAGTATAAAATAAGGACAGTTGAACCCAACAAGTGTTATAGTAGAAAAGCGGATGATATTCATCTCGAGAGACACGCATTCAATCATAATGTTTTTAATGTGCATGCGTTTTGTCAAAGGGTTAAGAATATCTATGAACAGATACTACCTTGTAATTACCTTCAGACTATTCAAAAAAAATATAAGTCGACAGTTTTTAGAGTAAGTGGTTAAAGCTCTCAGCTAATATCCTTTAATTTCCCTAATTGTGGATTTAAGACGCGGTAGGAGCAAATTCTTTTTTATAAAAATAGAAAAATTCTATGAAGTTTAACTCGTTTGACATACACTAGTACAAGAGTAAAATTTAGATACACAGACTGTGTAAAATTAATTTTACACAAACCTGTGTATTTACAATATAAAAACATAAATCTTAAATTTCTAACTCTAACCCTAAAACATTAAACCCTATACACTAAATTCTAAACACTAACCTTAAATTCTAAACCCCACAACCTAAACCCTAACCTCTAAAACTAAAAGGCACGTATAAACTAAAATTTACACGGCTTATGTATCAAAGTTTTTTCCCTAGTATAATATACGAAAAAGTGTAGAATTTTGTTTATTAAAAATGAACTTGTAGAGTGGTCCTAGTGGAAAAGGATAATGTATTTCATCAAAATGACTCGGGTTCAAGTACCATGTGTGCACGGTGTGTGTGCGTTATTAAAGGCTAAGAAAATTAAACAGATACCACCTTGTAATCACACCAGCATATTCAAATATATATATATATATATTAAAATTCATACATAATGTTTTTATTTTATTTGAGGTCATCAATTTTGATTGCCCTAAAATAGTTAAAAATAATCATTTCATATACTTTCATTTCAATATATAAAATATATTGTGTTCGATAATATATAAATTTTAATAAAAATATTTACGAACATGAAAATTTTAGTTTAGACATATTATCTTTCAATAAAAGCTTGTGAAAATAAAAAAAGGAAATATAAGCTTATATAAATTTTAGTTTATACAGTTTAAGGTGTAAAGTGTAGAATTTAGGTTATTAAAATTTAGAGCTTAATGTTTAAGGTTTAGGTTATTATAATTAGGAATTTAAAATCAAAAAATATATATAGGTTGTGTAAATTTTTTATGCAACTTGTAAATCAAAATATAACCCTTAAAATTATAATTATGTTAAAAAATCTCACAAAATGTATTTGTTCTTGAATTTAACTAATAAAAAGGCTTTTATTAATGTTATCTTTCATATTTCAAAAATATTAATATTAATTATAATAACAACTACAAATGCCAACCAAAATTAAATAATTAATGGTCGGTCACCGAAAACAAAACCAATAAGTGTCAAACTATTAAATTATAAATTTTCACTTGAAGGGTTTGAAGAAGTTTGTTTTGTCATATCGTTCATGCTGTTGATCAAGAATCTCTAAGTTTAACAAATTATATTTTTTATTATATTCGTGAAATATCTTTTATTTTATATACATCTACTATTGTTTTTGGATAAGTTAGTTATTTTATCTTTGAATTTTCTTTTCACTTTTATTTTAAACGGTCTATTGTATCACTAAATTTTGGCACAATTTTTGTTTTGATCACGCAAACGTTTTTTTAATCTTAAAACGATGCTGAATTTTATAAAAATAAAAGAATGTATAACTTTGACAATACAACCACTCAAAGGGAGGAATTTGAGGGATGAATTTGGGGACTATGTCCACCAAAAACTCAAACAAAGAAAAATAAAAAGAAACCCGAAGTCGCAACGACAGTCGAAGTCTTCTTTTAAATCTGACGTCCATATCTATAGTAATCTAGTAACCGTCAATAGTACTCATTTGTCTCTCTTCAATTAGACGCTTTTGAGATGATGAAGGAGTGGCGAGCAAACCAAAGCAAATTTATAGGCTGTTTCACAAAAATATATCTGAATACATCAGCAAACAACCACAAAAAAGGACCTTGAAAGAACATCGACAATTGCAAATCATATACGAGGGACGTGAGAATCTTCACACAGTCGTAGATCTACTGTAGAGGTAGGCGAACAACGTGACATAGCAGAGTGAAAGCGTGCCACAAAGGCAGACGAACTTACACAAATATGCGAAAAGAAAAAACTAAACAAAATAGATTTTTATTAAAAATATAAGACAAAACTAAAAAAATAACAAATTAAAAAGAGATATAAAAATATAGAGGATATGAAATATCGGCGGTCGACAACTAACACTAAAACTAATATTACCGCCAACTAAAATAAAATTAAAAAACAAGCAATTAACAGAAAAGGAAAAGATGAGGAGGCTAGAATTTGTAAATTTCAATAAATTAAATAAGTTTGTGACTGGTTTTAATATTACGATCTAAATTTCAAACGTTAAATATATATAATTTTGGTATAAGGACTTAGGTTAGAAATCTAGTGGAACTATTTTATTTTACGGTGGTAACATAATATATAAGTTAAATTTAGAATGTTGTATTTCCTTAATAGACAAGTCAACGCAACCCCAAGTGTGGGACCCTTGAAGCCTTTCACATCGGTTGACCCTAAACCGGCCCAACCCAATTTGCAAGTTTTATTTGAACAATAGTCCAAGTTTCCCAACCTTCTTCTCCCCTCGTATAAAAAAAAAACGTATAATTAAAAATATATAAGAAAATTAACTTACCGTTAATGCTTCACATTCTCGTTACATGTATATCAGTATATGTATTTTATTGAACAGTTTGAAATTCGATCTAATGACGTGACTAAAATTAAGGCTAACTTTAAGTTTACATCAAATTTATAGTTTAAAATCTTGAACAATCGATATTTTTTTATTAAAAATGGACCAAAATAAATCATTCTTCTCTGAATTCTAGCCTTCAAATTTTCAAAGGTCTTTAAATTCTTCGTTAACGTTTTGTAAATGTTTGGAAAGTGGTTTGGATTCTAGAATGTGAACAACAATAGCCTTGTATTTTGGTTCGACAACTTGTTTACTTGTATTTAAAAATAAAATTTAACGTGGACCTTCTTAATAAAGACACTCGTAATAAAATGATTAATCACTGTTATCAACAATAAATAATTTGGTTTAAATAAAAAAAAAACATTTAATGTTTTACTTTATTTCATATAACATTACATAGGAGAGGAAGTATTTACTAATTCACTTTAACTTTATTTAGATCTTTTGCAATGCAGAGCTACATAGGTAGGGAGGGACAATTGCCTCCCACCCCTGCTTTTATTTAACCTTTAATTTATATCTAAATTTTTTATGTGGGGTGGGGAGGGATATAGCTATATGGGGTAAGCAAGCGTGTTTGATCGATTGGACAAACTATTCATCTTTATTCTTTTATAATCTTTTAGGTCATAAATTATTTATCTTTGTTTGTTTATTTTTCATCTTCTTTAGGTAGTTCGTGTACATCAGATTTCAAACAAATTAAAATAATTTTATATACGTTTCAATGAAACAATTTTAATACAATTAAGATACCGAATTAATTTGAAATTTTACATGTTTTATGAGTACTGATTTTTACTAAATTATCTTGATATATAGCTCTATAAACTTGAGTTTTTGCAAGTCTAACAATTATAGGGTTTAAGTCTTAAATTTAAAGATTTAGTTTAGGATTTATATTTTAGGATTCAAGTTTTCGAGTTTAAATTTTAATATTTGTTGTGAATAAAGTAAAGAGCAAGAATAAAATAGATGAACAAGAATAAGATGAGAGACAAAGAGAGAAACTTGTATTATATTCTCAAAGTAAGGTTGTGTACAATGCTTTCTCCAAACTCTATATTTATAAGCATAAGATGGAAACCCTAATTTCAATGAGTATTAAGCCCTAATAATAAAGTACAATAAAGTCTCATTTAATATATGGATATCCACATAAATAAAGATATTCATAACACTCCCCCTTGGATATCCATGAAGATATGTGCATCGTTAAAACCTTACTAAGATAAAAACTTAATGAGAAAAATTCTTTAGTGAAAAAAAAAATTCTTTAGTGAAGGAAAAAAAACTTTACCAAGAAAACCTATTGGGCTAAACTATTTTGATCACTAAAAACTTTAACAAAACATGTTACCTCCTTAAAAAATATTTTTTTTATATGTTGGTGTTTTTGCCTCTAGTGGGAAAAAAAAATATTTAGTGAAGAAAAAAATCTATCTTTGGGACAAAATGTTGTCTCATTAAAACCTTGCCAAAAAAGCCCATTGAGACAAAATCTCAGTTAAGGAAAAGGAGTGCAACGCATATTTACTACATCTCATGAAAATATCACATAAGATCTTTGAATATTCATAATTCAATCTTGAATACTATTTTCTAAAGATCGAAAAGGAATGAAACTTTGGAGTAATATATTCCATGATATATCCATGATGTATTCACATTGCATTATCTCTACACAAGATAACTTTGTATCATATTTTGTGAAAGCAAATCACATATCTTTTGGATATGTTGGGTCAATGGTCTTAGCCAAACACATTTTTTTGGCTTGCCTCGTGCGTAACAATTATTTCTACAAGATTTGAGGAGGCATCGACAAATGATTGAAGATCTAAAGGTAATGATCTTTGTATATTCATGGATATTTCTTGACCAACTAATATATGGTGTTTCAAGACCAAAAAAAAGATATAATTATCTTTATTCACATCAACAATCTTACAATTATTGAGATACTCAATAGATATGCTTTATCCATATCGAATCTTCTTTAAGATTTTTTCAGCTTATGTCCATTCATAGACAAAAACGCATGTTCTTAATATTTAGGTCAAGACAAAACCACATCTCAAAATTCTTTTTCTCAAATACTTTCGTTAAATACTTTGAAAGCTCTTCATGAGTTTTCAATTTGAAGATCTTCACGAGTTTCCAATTTGAAGCTCTTCAGGAGTTCTAATGATATTCAAATTATCATAATGAATCTTGATCCAAACTCCTTTATAAAATACATAAGGAAATATGATTATTCTTACAGTATTTTCTCAATTAGTACTCACTAAGGCGATTATACCAAATGCGCCAAAATATAAATATTCAAGGGTATATATAAATAAATTTTCTCGGAAATTTCCAAATGCTTCTAGCATTTTAAATCCGTCAATGATAGCTTTCTTTTTATAGGGATCCACAAAATGATTAGACGCATATAAAATATTTCATAACTGTTAAAGTAATTGCATACACCATGAAGTAATTAAAACTCTTCATAAATCATAATTCAAATCATATTTACGACTACTTATTTGTGCCCCACTTGCATTACACCTTTAGGTGTTTGGACTGATGGTCAAAATACTTCTCTTTTAGAAGTGAAAACATCTTTCTACATTGGTCAATTCAATATCTATACTTTTGAATAGATTTATATACATGATCCTCATTTTGTTCTTTTACTTCTATAGAAACATTGTTTGAAAAATCGTTGTCGACAACTTTTCTATTTCGGTTCCTTTCTCGTAGTGACATAACTCATCAAAATCTCTTCAAGATTTCAATCTTTATTTTAGGTACCTGAAACTCTTCAAGAGTTTTATTATTAGTTATGTCTTTGGTCTCTTTAGGAGCACCTGCCTCCAATATATGACCATCTCATACTACTTTCCATTTACGATAATTTTGATCATTGGAACCAATTTCAACTATCATGCTCCAGGCATGATTTTCATCCATTCGCTATAACATATAATTCAAATTTAGAGTATTTCAGCTGGTAAATGAGACTTAGTTACTCTCATTAGGTCAGCAAATATGTCTGGTAGTTGACATGTAATAACATGAATTATCTTGTGAACTTCTGGTTCATATACGAGGATCTAGATAACGATAATTTATTTTCTTTTATCCAGCTGATTATTATCTCCTCCTGATGTTGAGAAAAATCATGTCATAAATGATTCTCCAATTAATGTTTAAACATAAAAGGAGACTCATGCTCAATATATATTCTCAACCCTTTTTATATACCCATTTTGTGCGTTGTGGTGGAGCAATTCAACTATATATCGCACATTCAAAAATTCAAAATGGGAAATATATGGCTTTTGACCAAAACCAATCACAGCGGGAGTTTATTATAACTCGTTGGCTTGATGCGTATAAGTGTTGCTATGTGGAAATATCATATAAGTGTTTTGTTCTCATAGTTTAGCTATCAAAGAAGAGGCATCCAATCAAAATTTTGCTAAATTGTTTTGTTCATAAATCAATAGGCTTTGTAATAAATGATATAGCCTAAAATATAAACTAGCTTTGCAAGATGAATAGTCTAACTACATAATCTGAATCATTTTATAATCAATCTCACAAACTTCTTGTTGTAAGTTGATAAAACAATGTAGATGCATCTACTAAAATCATATAAAACTTTCTACATTTGTGGATAAATGGGCCCATATTTCATTCATATATGAAAGACATGCAGTCTCAACTTTAATACAAGAACTTCAAGTTCTTTTGGTAAGTGGAATCTTAATCATTTCCTTTGAGAACAAGCAATACAAGAAATTCATGTTCTTTTAGTAAGTGGAATTTAATCAATTCCTTTGAGAACATGCATTACAAGAACTTCAGGTTCTTTTAATAAATGTGCATATAAATCCCAATAGCTTTCACATCATTATTGATCAGGATGGTCTAACCGATCATGCCAACTATATATACATGTGTATATATCTCTGAATTTGTAAACTTCTTGTTTATCATAACATGTGATTCAATATCACTTGTATATGTGGTACAAATTTTGAAATACAAGTTCCATTGAAATTTGATAATACATTATCCACAAAAAAATGTTCATTTGAATAGGAATATATTTAGCTCTTTCAGAGCTTTCAACGAAAATTATTCTTTTGGTAGCAATATATAACTCTTCTAGAGCTTTCAACTGATTTTTTGGCTACTAGAACTTATATCCAGATTGGCTTATTTCAAATGCCAATTGATAAGATATGTTATCTATAATTCTTGAAGGATTATTTTACGAACTCATATTGCTCTCTTAAATTTTCACTTCTAGTGGTGACGATATCATTACCATTGGCGATAATTATTACAATATTCGCAATGTTGCACTTTTTATAATGTGCTTTCTCTCGAAAACTTATTGTTCTTCTGGAGCATCAATATTTTCAGTACTTTGAGATATAGTACTCACATTATTCCCTTGCATTTAAATGAGAAAATATATCTTATGTTTCTGCTGAGCATAAATCGTTACCATAGATTGTATTTGACAAGTAATCATGTGAAAGAAAATAAATAAATGTCATAATATATATATATACAAACCAACATAAAACAAAGATTTAATCCTCGTACGTGGTATTGTTAAACCAATTCACAAGGTCCTTTAAAAACCTCATTTGAGACCAGTAGCTTCGCGAACTGGATGTCCAGTCAATATATTTGGATTAAACCAACAAAAACAAATAACATATTAACTAATTAAAAATATAATTTCGACATCAAATTAATATATAAAGCGCAAATAATTAATGCGTAAAGTAAATAAATATAAAATAAATTAAATTAAAAGATCAATAATTCTCTTCATGGTTATGAGAATAATTAAAAGACAATATATTTCTTTCAAGGGTTATAAGGAAATCAACAACGTCCAAATGAGTTGGATCAATATCATCTTCTTTATTTTCGCAAACAAAATTTGCTTTTCTTTTTTTATCAATCAATGATTGTTGATTTTTCAGCGTACGATAAGTATGAGACCAATAGTTTATAACGTCACATTGGTAATAAAAATGATTTCACTTCCTTAGAATGATCTTTATTACTCTTGTCATCCTTATAACCTCACTACCGGTGGGTAGAAGTATTCTTAAAATGACCATATTTTCTATGTCTATATTCATAGCTTCAATCGCGACCACAACTATTAATGTGATCTTTATTCTTTCCATAATATAATCTCACATTCACTTCAGGGAATAGAGTGGAGCCAGTGGGCCTTTAAAACTTTTTTTCACGATATTGTGTCCGAGGTCATCATTATTTGCGTGAAAAGTTGAGTATGTTTTTATTAACATATCCTCATCATTGATAATCGCATGGAATAAACATCATGCTTGCATTCACTTCAAGGAATGCCTCCCAAAATTTTTTTTTTTTGGATCAAGACGAATTTTCGTAACTTGAACTTGGGAGAAATCTATAGTCGAGTTTTTTCGGCATAGAAAAATTATTACTTTCGAGCAAATATAGACTTTATAATAGTCTTCTTGTAGATTCAAAATCACTATGATTTACTACACTTTAAAATCGTAATTTAAAGAATAAAAACAAAAATAAAGTTTATCGATATTGATTTTCCTCTCGAGAACAATGGAGATTTAGCAAATGACCAAGAAGCTTCTCATAATCTCTTGATGTTATGTTTCTTTCCAAGCCATTTAAAGACATGTAAAACTCAAAATACTGTTAAAATATATAAACTCTCGATTATAGAATAACGTAAATAAAAATTGATCTCAGTATAAACATATTGAAGTAACGTACCTCTTTAGATTTTATCTTGATTCAAGCCATGATTTTTAAGCAATTGAAGCATATCATGTAAAACTCAAAACATGGTTAAAAAACACAATCTCTCATCAAATAAATAGCCATAAACTTCTGATCATGTATTATTATTTATTAAGCAGACTAACAAATAAATAATTTTATTTTTTTAAAGCTTTCCTTGAAAATGCTAAAAAACCGTGCGCAAGGGGATGTTAATTGTTTCAATAAAACAAGCGTGAATAGATGGCTACATATTATTGTTTTGTTAGGTTCGTTTTATATATTTGAGTGACAACACAAACTTGATGTCGTGATTAATCAATTAATAAAACGATATATAGATAAACGGAACATACCAGATGTATTTGCAAAATCAAATTGAAATCCTTTTCAAGAACCACCAACAAGAACCATGATAATTGAGTGAGATCGTGCTGATAACATGTTGTAAATAAAGTAAAGAGCAAGAATAAAATAGATGAACAAGAACAAGATGGAGACAAAAAGAGAGACTTGTATTATATTCTCAAAGTAGGGTTGTGTACAAGTTTTTCTCCAAACTCTATATTTATAGGCATAAAATGGAAACCCTAATTTCAATGAGTATTAAGCCCTAATAATAAAGTACATTAAAGTCTCATTTAATATAAAATATGCAAATTGTATAAATAAATTTTACACAACATGCATATAAAAATAACTCAAATAATATTGTATACATAATTATAAAAAAGGCTTAAACTCTTGAAAAAAATCAATTAAGCCCCTGAATCTTTTTTGCACTTAATTAAACCCTTAAACCAAAAAAATTAATCAATTAAGCCCTTGAACTAAGAAATTGAATCAATTAAGCCCTTTGACCAATTTTGACCATTAAATCTTGATAGTTTTTTTTTGTAGATATTACAGACACATGATACATTGCTATTCTATAATGTTGCAATTACATATTTTTTCCAAAAAAATATTTTTTTATAAATTTTATAAGTCATTTACAATTTTTATAACTTTTAATGAAATTTTTAAATAAAATAAAAAAGTTTCTGAAAATGTCAAGTGGAAACATTGTGATAAGACACATTACTCCAACATATCCAAAAAAACCGTCAAGATTTAATAGTCAAAATTGGTCAAAGGGATTAATTGATTACATTTCTTGGTTCAAGGGCTTAATTGATTATATTTCTTGGTTCAAGGGCTTAATTGGGTACAAAAAAATTTAAGGGCTTAATTGATTTTTTTTTTCAAAAGTTCAAGAGCTTCTTACAGCCTTAAGCCTTATAAAAATTATGAAAAATACATATTTTTTTCTCTGACTTAAGCATTTTTTAAGTATTGCTTTGATTTGAACCCAATAAGTGTCACGGTGAAAAAGCGGATGATGTTCATCCTAAGAAACACGGGTTCAAATCGATTTGTCAACATAGTGTACGCACATTGTCAAAGGGTTAAGAATATTTATGAACAAATACTATTTTGTAATCACCTTTAAACTACTAAAAACATATTACTTTGATTTATTTAGAAAATTGAAATTATAAGTCTGCTAGTATATAAATGAAAAATTATGAAAAATACATATTTTTTCTCTGACTTAAGCACTTTTTAAGTATTGCTTTGATTTGAACCCAATAAGTGTCACAGTAAAAAAGCGGATGATGTTCATCATAAGAAACACAGGTTCAAATCGATTCATCAACATAGTGTATGCACATTATCAAAGGGTTAAGAATATTTATGAACATATATTATTTTGTAATCACCTTTAAACTACTAAAAACATATTACTTTGATTTATTTAGAAAATTGAAATTATAAGTCTGCTAGTATATAAATGAATATTTACAATGAACCCAGAATATTCTAAAAACAGGTAAATAAAATGTGAGAACTTACGGATAGTAATTAAATACAATTTTTGACTTTGAAAAAAAGTCGAATTCTATAGTAGTTTTTATACAATACGTTTTTTTATATAGATTTAGTCACTTTAATATAATTTAACTATCTCTATTTTTTTAATTGAATCATCTGTGAACTTTTTGAATGTGTATTTTTAAATTTCGAGACTGATATTGGTTTGTTGATATGATAATTTGACGAGATCAATTCAAAAAAAAAAAGTGATGATATCACATGCATACATTAACTTCTTTTTTTGGTATGTTTTGACAAATTTTGTACACGTTTAAAAAAACAAAAAAAATATATAATATTGAATTTCATCGCTAAATAACATAAAATACTTTTTAGGTTAAATCGGTGTTGACATTAATTATATTTTTTATAAAATATATATGTATATATATATATATAAAGTTATAATGGAAAATTGTTATCTAAGTACCTAAAGTATTGTTTTGTCAAAGTAAATACTTAAAGTTACTATCTTTTCCATATAGTTACTTAAAGGAAAAACTACACATTTAGTACCTCAGCTATGCTCGTATTACTGTTTTGGTACCACAACTATTATTTTTGGCAAAATGGTATCTAATGTGACGTTTTTGTTCTGTTTTGGTATCCGACTATTAAAAACTAACGGAAATAATGACGTGGCTTGGGTTAATAATAACTTTAGTCAAAAAACTTATACAATCTATCAATTTAGTCTAAAATTCTATCAATTTAAACTTTAATTTAATTTTTTGGATTAAATTGTAAATTCATCATTTTTCTTCTTCCAGTTGAACGTAATTTATAATTTTACCCCAAAAATTAAGATGATGTTCTAAATTGATGGATTTTGGATTAAACTGATCATATATATGTGTTTTGGACTAAAACTGTGATTATACTAAGCCATGTCATCATCTTCGTTAGTTTTTAACGCCCGAAGTACCAAAACATAACAAAAACGTAACATTAAGTACTATTTTGCCAAAAATAATTGTTGGAGTACAAAAACAATAAGTCGAGCATAGCTGAGGTACTAAATATGTAGCTTTCCCTTATTTAAAATATTTTTTCTTGTCAAAGTAAGATCTAAAGGTACTATTTTTTCATTTAGGTGCTTAAAGTATATTTTAAGTCATTTTCATTTGGGTTCTTAAAAGTTGACACATGACATTGATTAAAAATACTTTATGTACCTAAATGAAAAGAATTATATATTTTAGATACCTATTTTGGTCAAAAATACTTCAGGTACCTAGATGAAAAATACTATACGATATGTACTTATTTTGAAGAAAAATACTTCAAGTAAGTAGATAAAAAGTTGAGAAACGCTAAATACTTATTTGTGATATAAGTCAAATTACTAATATGTTAATGTAAAATTTAAAAAAAGTCGAATGGCAAACGACGCTATTTATTTAAAATAATTCATTACAAGAATAATTACGTAAAATGTATTATTAAATAATTTTATATTATGTCAACTAAACATCGTAAATTTACATTTCGATAAGCATATTCCAAAGATGATATTATGAACCAAATACCCTCGTAAGGTAATATAAAAATCATAATAGTATGCTAAGTAACCCAAAAAAAAGAAGGTAGAAGATGAGGTTTTAAGTATGCAAAAAGAAGTTCACATCCGTGATATAAAAGCTAAAGATTCCGCCACTTGGCTAACCAACAAAACCCCACTAATCACTCTCAACCTTTATCGAACGACACCATTGCCCAATGGTCTCAGACAAAAAACACAATCTTATATACTTATCTGAATGATTATTTTCATAATTATGGATTTTGTTTTGTATAGGAAAGGAACAACTTTATTGACAAATTACGAGGTGTGATTTGTTTTATTTTGTAAAAAACAATTTAAAAAATATTTATTTCGATTTGTCGAAATTTGATCATTATATATCATAAATCTTAAAGTTAATCTAATTAAATAACATTATTATACATTATCATTGATTCTTGACCTAAAAATAATTTAATAATATACAAAGAATTAAAAAATATAAATGGTTTAACCATTTATATTAAAATACAGATTATATACAAATTTTAAAAATAAATAAATATATCAGTTGAGTTATCCAATCATTTCAATTTAATTAAGAAGAATTTTGGTTTTTGACAAAAAAAACTATTTTGATTTTTGTTTGTTTGAATAATTTGATACATTATTGACATGTAGAAATCGAACAGATCAAATATGCATCATAAGTATCATCGATAGAGAACCTGTAAATAAAAAAATCATTTTATTTTCTCTTAAATCCATGAGAACCTGTAAATAAAAAATCATTTTATTTTCTCTTAAATCCATGAGAACCTGTAAATAAAAACATTTTACTTTCTCTTAAATCCGTGGCAACGTAAGTAGTCAACAATTTATAGTATTATACTTTTAATAGTATTAAGGTAATTAAAAGATAATATTTGTTTATATTTTTTAAATTTTGTATCTTTTTGTTTTGTCAGTTTTGTCATTTTTCAATTTTTTATTTGGATAGAAGCTCTTATTAGAAAAAGAAAATATTTAAAATTATAATAAGAGTTTACCACTATTATCGTAAACTAAACACATAATTTAGACATTTTCAACATAGACACAAGAAATTAGCCACTTTAGATCATACAAGGATCATACATTGGAAATGTTAAAAATCTAACCAGAAGACTAGAACGAAAAATAGATACAAACAAATTTGACTACATCGACAAACGAGCTACAAAAGAGGATTAAGCTATTGAAAGATCACCGAGAACTACAAAACAGAGCCGAGCGTCGTGAATATCTATTCACGAATGCAAACCGCATATCCAAATTTAAACCCAAGGGTCGAGAGCAAAAAAGATCAACATGATTACAAATAAGCGTTATCTTGACCAGTCGTGCCGTCCTCAAATGCATTCCTGAAAAAATATAAAATAAAAAAGGATCAAACGAGAAAAAAGACGAAAAACGTGCTAAAAGACAGAGATAAATATATCACAAAAATTAAAAAAAAACGTGCCATCAAGACAGAATTATTTTTATTAAAAATTAATAAAAAATAAAGAAAAAAATCGGGGACAACAATTAAAATTAAAACTAATGTCGTTACCAGTTAAACAAAGTTAAAAAAAAAAAACTTGTGGTGCTCTGTAGAGGAGAAATAGGATGCGGCAAAAACCTCAAAGAGAGGAGGCACGTTAAGTTAATTATTCGTATTTTTCATATATTTGGCATTTTTCGATTTTTAGTTGTCACTATGCATTCTCGATAGTTACCAAGATAAGTAATTTTTTTAATAGAGATAAGTGAGTAATTAAATCAGAAAATCGTTAAATAATATGATATTGAACACATTATTAAATTTCAAGATGTTACAAAAGAAAATAAAAGCGACTGGTTAATTTTAATTTCACCTAATTTAATTAGGAAATATATTAAAATCAAATTATAAAATGAAAAACATACAAGTTTAATGTTGTACTAACATTTTTATACTAATAAATAACTACCATCAAGAATAATCAATTTCTTACACTTTTTAATTTTAATTATATTATTTTAAAATAGGGAAAATATATGATGCACTGACAATAAAAACATTTTTTTTACAAGCGCCTTAATTTTAAGAGTTAGCGATCGGTTTAGGGTTTATAGTTTAAGGGTTTAAAATTTAGAGTCCGTGATTAGAATTTAGGGTTCAATGTCATATTTTAGAGTTTAGAGGTTAGGGTTTAGGTTTTAGGGTAATATAATAGGGATTTGGGTTTTTACCTATAGCCCCTAAGTTCTAACCACAAACTCTAAACTCAAACCACGGTACTTAAATTCTAAGCACATAAACCCCTAAACTATAAACCCTAAATTGAATCTTAACCCCTAAAATTAGGGCGCTTGTAGAAACAAAATAATTCCACCATCAGTGCATGGTATAATTACTCTTTAAAATATAACTATTTTAAATAAAATTTAAAATCACTTTATTGATACTACTTTGACATCATATTTAAAATTTTCTACAACTAATTTCGTCATTTTAATCCTAATGTAGCATGGGATTAGATACGTTTGTCAATGCATGCTAAAAGTAAAAAAGGAGAAAAAACATGAAGGGGAACAAGTTGTACATTTGTTCTAAATCTCTCCATAAAAAAAAAAAACAAAGCCAAAATATATATGTGGATTTTATTTTATGAGCCCATGAACGCACTATTCCCCCACTAAAACCAATTTGTTTCAAGGAAAATGATAAAGCGACCAAAAGAGTCGTTGAAGATAAAGCCTCAACATCCACCATCTCTTTAAACTATCTTCAATCATTCCTTTGCCTTCAAACCCAATTTTCTCCCCCAGAAAAAAAAGATGTTTAATCCTGCCGCAAAGCTGCCCAAATCTGACTTCATTCTGTCAAAACACATGGGGAGTAACCATGATTCCAGGGTGCAAAAGACAGCTCAAAGTTATAGGAGTTGGAACACCATGGGAGCTGATGGAACTTCCACTCCTCCTTTATGGGGAACGAATCCTTCACCCAGTCCTCCGCGTGGAAACAACATTAATTACCGATGTTTATCGCCGTCGTCAAAAGCTCAAGCCATCGCTAGAGGACAAAGGGAGCTTATGGAAATGGTTAGCAGAATGCCCGAGTCCTGTTTCGAACTCACCTTGAAAGACCTTGTTGAACACCAGGATGCGGCCGTTGAATCGAAAGAGGAGGGTTGTACTGAAGGGCGAGGTGCGTTCAATGAAGACGCATACAGCAAAGAGAAGGGGAAGAAGAATCAGAAACCGCAAATTAAGAGAAGTGGGAGCATAGATAGGGGAGGGTTTCTTCTGAAAATGGCGTTTCCATTTTCGTTAGGGTCAAAGTCGAAGAACAAGAAGGAGACGAAGAGAAATGGTTCAAATGTAAATCATAATTGTAGAGTTTCTCCGAAGGCAACAGTACCAGATGAATCTGGTAAGAGCATAGATAAAGAGTGGTGGAAGAAGAGATCGGGGTCGAGCGAGAGTGACTCCAGTGGATCGAATACAAACAATGGAAGCACAAAAAGCAGCCGTAGCAGCAGCAGCAGCTGCGGGAGCGTCGGCAATACCAGCCGTAGGTATGTTATAACTCATAACTGAGAATTCCGACTGTCTGCCTGCTTTCTAAACATTAACAGATAAGGTTTTCAAACTGAATTTGTTAAATTGTACGGGGACATATAGGAATCAATTTTCATTTCAATACTTATTAATGTCATACGGATTTAGAGCGTAAAATATAAACATATTCGATTTTTTATAACTTACGAAATTGTTTCATATATTCACATCAAAATATGTGTAAGATACAAGTGTAAATAACGAATTACGAATTTGTTAAACTTTATGCAAAGGATAAATTATTACATGGTTTTAGAATTTAGAGTAAGTTTCACGTAGTAAATAGAGGAAATCTTGCTGTAAATGCAGAGAGTCATTGGCCTAGAAATCGTCTCCTATTTATGCTTCTTTTGTGCCTCTACTTTAAAATAGTGAGTTTAGAGTTTAAAGTTTAGGGAATTAGGGGTGGAGTGTATTTTTTAGGATGTAGGGTTTAAGGTTATGATGTTTAGAATTTAATTTTTAAATATTTTTTTAATGTAAAATATATAAAGAAACATAGTTAGGAGGTAGATGATTTTTGTTCGGTTAAGTATAGCAAGTAATATTTAATTATCTTTGAAAACTCTAGAAAAAGTAAACAGATGGAAATTTCATCTACTTCAAGTTTCCATGCCACATGTCCTCGTCAAAGTTTTTTTATAAAGAACAAGGAACCAAATGATATAAAATCATAAACGACAGTGAAGGCAAGAAAATTTCAAATTTCAATCTATGCTTAAGCCAAATAGTCAAAAGTTAATTTGAATGCATAAGAAATGTGGGGCTAGTGGCTTATTGCATATTTTCCGTTGAGTTACAGATGTTAAGATTCAAATTTAAATTTGGTATCAACTAACTGAAGTAGACATTGGGTTTTGTGCAGGCATACGGGGAATGGTTGCTTGGCTTTCATCTTCAACAGGAAAAGCAAAGCATAGCGGTAAAAGGGCAGCCTTCAGGCTACAGCCTACTTTGAAAATGGAGTTTAATGCGTGAATTATGTTTCCGGTAATGCTTGCGTACGATGCGGTACATGAGATCTCCCATGCAGCTGCAAAGCAGTGTATGATCAGAGATTGTAAAGCCGATGAAGATGAATCAGATTTTGCTTTAAATTAGTTTGAAATGAGCAGAAGACAAGTTATCAAAGCAGTGACAAAATGAACAGATTTATGGAGAACCTTCGAATTACATGTGTTACCGTAGCAATCAAATTCTAACTGCATCTTCTTTTAAAAATAAAATAATCTAATTAAAATATATAAAAATTAGTTTTGAATAGATAAATACATATGCAATACAAATAAAATTAAAATGAAATGAAATAATTTAGTTTGTGATTCAAAAGACTTCTAAAAAGTAAGTGTATATATATGATATGTACGAAGTTGAAATAAGTCTCAATAGTGAATTACATTATTATAAGTTGTCATAATATGTATAATTTTGTAACATCATGCTCAATTGTCTATGTTCAAGGACAACACAAAATTTTATGTTATAGGCGAACTTATAAAATTTTAAAGGGCGAAAATAAATTTTTAATAAAAATACATAAAAATTTATAAACTATATATTTCAAAATTTTAGGGGCGACTGCCCCTCTAGGTTTATCCATGTCTTTGTCCGTTTGTAATATTGGCTTCAATCTAATGGACTTAAAATTTATCTTTTATAGACGAGAAAAAGGAAAGAAAATGTGTAGTATACCATTAACCTAAATCTAAAACTATTTGTCCTTTTGAATTATAATTTGATCACAACAATTAAATTAATACTCATTCGGTATTTTTATTTAATATAAATTAGATAATGAAATTAATAATATTTTTATAGCGGAGGTGAAACTCATACTTTAATTAAATTTTATTGTTCAAATCTATTTTTGAGCTTAATATTTATGTCTTTAACCCAATTGGATATTGAGACCTCTTTAGGGTTTTGGTGGGTAACTCAATCATTAAACAAGTTTAATTTGTATTATATTTTTATTAGTCATATATCGTGATTATATTTAAAATATATATTAAATTTTTATCATATTTGTAATTGGGCTAAACAAAAATATTTTTTAACCAACAAGTATCAGGTGTATTGGTAAGACACATTGTACTCCCAATGAGAGAATGCAAGTTCAAGCCTTGGAGACGATATTGTTGGGAGAGACAGTCTCACACTCCAAACATGGACTGTAAGACAGACATGCATATGACCAAAAAATATTTTTTTATAAAGAATATATTAATGTAAAATTTTCAACAAATGGTTATAGATAAAATAATATCCAAATTCACCAACGGAGGTTGGTCCAAGTGGTAAGCAGCTTGATATTGCTTAAATAAATTCTGAGTTCAAGGCGTTATATATGCAAAAAATCCTCACTGAGAGACTCATCTACTAAAATTAGGTGTGTGACGCAAGTTGATTCGAATTAGTCAAGACGAAGCTTTAAAAACCAGAATGACAAAAAAATAATAATAACCAGATTCATTCATATTGCGTTTATATTTTAATATACTATCTTAGTTATTTTATTTATAAACTCATGATATAATATCAATTCAATCGAGAGATAAAATACATCCTTGTTTAATATCGGAACTAATGCAGAGGGACTTGCGAAGACCACAAATGACCATAAAGAAGAATGAGAAGGCCACTTGGTTCAAGGCCGACGCACAAATTTGCACAGGACGTGCCGTGGATGGCCCCTCCTAATATTAAGTTCAAATAATTTTATTACGAATTATATATGCTGCTAATTTTTTTAAAAAATATAAATAAATAATACTTTTATTTCTGTTCGAAACAAAACCGATAAACGACAAATCCTTTGAAGATGGGAAAAGCGTATGATCCGCCCTGTCTAGGGATGTAAAAACAAGTAATCATATGAGTTTCAGGTCAGGTCATGTCAAGTTGGTTTAAATAAAATACAAGTTATTTTTAGGTTGATTTAATGTTACAGATCAACTCGGGTTGAGTGCGGGTTCATGTCAGGTCGGGTTAAAACGATTCGGGTCCGAATTAGTTAATTGACAGGTTAATTCGGGCTCAGGTGGATTTCAAGTCGGTTTCATTTCAGGTTGGGTACTTTCAGGTCGGTTTCAGTTCAGGTCGGGTTAATTCGAGTTTCGAATTCGTATTAAGTTTGAGTTTGGTACAAATAGTATATAGACTTTGGGTTGGCTCATTTCGAGTGAATTATTTAACGTCTTTCACGAACATGAATCACAGTAAAAATAAATATTAGGGACTCGAATGAACAAAAATATCATTATATTTAAAATATTAGACTAAATTACAAAAACTAGAAATAAATAAGGTTCAATTTCGGCTAAAAATAAAATATTAGGAACTAGAGTAAAAGTATCACCATATTAAAAATATTGGACTAAATTTAAAAAATATAAAATAAATAGGGGTTAATTTTGGTTAAAAATAAATTTTAGGGACTAACGTGAACAAAAATATCATCATATTAAAAATATTGAACTAAATTACAAAAAATGAATAAGGGTTATTTTCGACTAAAAATTAAATTTTAGGTATAAACAAAAATATTATTGTACTAAATTACCAAAAATATAAATAAATATTGGGCACTTTTGACTAAAAATTAAATTGTAGGGATTAGAATAAACAAAAATATTATTCGATTACATTACCAAAAATAGAAATATTATGGGTTAATTTCAGCTAAAAATAAAATTTTAAAGACTAGAATGAACATAAATATCATCATATTAAAATATCATCATATGAATCAATTAATTTCTCAAATTATAATGTAATAAATTCATAATTTCTCAAATACTTTTATTTTTCTTTTAAAAATCATCAAATTATAGATTTCCTCAATTACCGGCCAGTTCAGGTCAACAACAGGTCAGGTTCAAAATATGTTGGGTCAATTAATAGGCCGAGTTCAAAACAGGTCGGGTAAAATCAGATCTCGAGTCATTTTAGTCAGGTTATATCGATTATTTGTCAGGTTAATTTTGGGTTCAGGTTCGTATCAGTCGGGTGCATGTCTAGTTCGGTTAATATAGTATCAGGTCTAACTTGAGTTCGGGTAACAACAATAAATTACAAATCATTTTTTGTGTCATCATTTCCTCGAATCAAAACAAATTATGATTCAAACAGATTTTAGTCGAATTTTCGATCGGCTTTTGACCTCCTTAGACGTGCCTGAGTGTTAACCACATATAATCTCCTGCCTAACGGCCCACGTGTCGAGAAAATAGGACGAGATATCTCTTTCAACTCACTTTAATTTCCCATTCTCTTTTAACCAAATATCAATCCAATTACGTTGTCTTACTCATTTATTTCTATTCAGTTTTCCATTAATTAAAGAAAAAGAAACCTTTTGTTCTCAACTTGTTATTAATTTCAATGGCGAATTGGTGCAGAATATCATCAAGAACCATTGCCAACCACGTAAGGACACGTATGAGCCAACGGCTCCCCTGGGGCGATATCGACATTAACCAAACTTTTGGTTTATCATCGGCTTTGAACCGTGGACGGCCGGATTCTGATCGGAACAGGAGATATCAGAATCCATTGCCATGGAACAGGGCCACCCTTTTCTGCGTTCAGCGTTTCAAGTCCACCGTGGCCGAAAAACAACAAGATTCGTTTCTCTCTAGCGAGAGTGATGACGATCATCAGGTACGTAGGCTTGCATTCCTTGCATGCATAAATGGACGTTTTTAGGGCTAAACCTGGCTTTTGATGATCCTAAACATATTTTAATTGTATTGCATCATGCTAATTACTTGGTTATAGTGATTCTGAAGAATGTTAAAAGATTTAAAATTGTTTTTTTTCTAATATACTTATATGATATAATCATACTGAATTACAACATCTTAATCTTAATATCTGTTTCATGCTGCATTCGAAATCTCAGTCAAGAGAAGCACTCTTACTCCATCAAAATGTCGTTTCGATAATTTTGATGCGGTGAGCGTTGACCCTACTCTAAAAATAAAGTTTAACTTAGTTTTTATTGTGATGAAAAACGTGTGAAATATATGAGCCGTCAAACAAGGGTGTTGTTTTTTTCTGTTAAACAAGCATAGGGTTACCCTTATCTTTGGGTTCGATTTGCTTTTTAGTTGATAGTTAGTTTCCTTTCAATTAATGAAATTGCTACTCAAACTCAAAAGTTGGTATCGTATAGGTCCAAAGTTGGGCATTATCGAGATCTAATAATCCCAATCACAGCTATTACTCGAATGAATAGAATTCCTCTGCAAATTTTGGTATCTCTATTTATGTCCTATACTAAAAAATTAAATTTAAGATTAAGGGGTAAAGTATAAGTTTAATTTTAGGATTTATAGAATTATGGGTAGGGCATATTTTAGGGTTTATAATTTAAAGTTATAACTTAAAATTTAATTTTTTAATGTTGTAGCATGAAAAAAGTCACCAAAAAAGAACATATGATTTTTGTCCTACTCAAAACGGTTTATGTAACTAGCATATACGTACGTATATGTTTATTTATTTGATCAATGCAGAAGCTTATTATAAGGATATTTTTTTATTGCATTTGAAATAAAACAAAAATATGAAAGTTATGAAACATATGCATGCATTTGAATAATATGAATGAGGGTTTTGGACATGTACGAGAGAAGCAACCGCACAAAACTCCTAAAAAAGATGTTCTAAATGAGTTCAATTAAATATTTATGGAGGAAACAAAGATTTTGGTTTAATAAATTATAAAAAAAATAAAAAAATTGACTTTAAAGAGTGCCATATAATATACTTTTTATTAAGATAAAAATATTTTTTAAAAATTTTATATCTTTGAGATTATAAATTAAAGGGTCGAATTTAACAAAGCTGCACAGAGCCTTGTAGACCTTTGAACTGCTCGTGCATTCGATATGAACCCATGCTTATTCATTTCATAGTGGTAACAACTTCTAGACATATGATGGTTACATACGTTAGATATTACTTGGACTTGTAATTATTAAATTTTTAGGTTAGTGTAACAAATTTAATTCGATTTGATCTGGTTTGACTCAAGTTAATATTACTTAATTTTATTTTTTAAAAATAATATTACTTAATTTGGCACAGCAGACACTGGACTTTCCGGGAGGAAAAGTTTCATACACTTCCGAAATGAATTTCATCTCAGAATCTTCACAGACCAGAGTACGTTGTTACCGAGTCTTGGATGACGATGGAGAATTAATTACAGACAGTGATTTTCAACAGGTTTTTCCTCTAGTTGCAATTCTTGCTTTTAATACTATCATTAACATTCAAAATTATAGTATAATTAAAAGGGAGAAATAGTAAAAATAATTGCTTAACAACAGGTAAGCAAGGAAGTAGCAGTAAAAATGTACAGTAACATGGTGAGTTTACAAATAATGGACACCATATTCTATGAAGCACAAAGGCAAGGAAGGATATCCTTTTACCTCACCTCAGCCGGTGAAGAAGCAATTAACATAGCTTCTGCAGCTGCTCTGACTGAACAAGACATTATCTTGCCCCAGGTGAAGCTCCGAACACAACAACAACAACAGCTTAAAACATGTAGAGTTCATTTGTTTGATTGAAATTGAAGCTTTGTTTAACTATATAATGGCAGTACCGTGAACCGGGAGTTCTGTTGTGGCGTGGTTTCTCGTTCCAAGAATTCGCCGACCAGTGCTTCGGAAACAAGGCTGATTACGGGAAAGGCCGTCAGATGCCGATTCATTATGGGTCTAAAAAGCACAATTTTTTCACCATTTCTTCGCCTATCGCGTAAATACTTCCAGCTTAAACTGCTAGTCCTATTACTAATGTGTCTGCATAAATTTGCCTAAAATGTTGCTAAGTTTATGAATTTTTGTCATTGCCATAATTTCTAGAACGCAACTTCCCCAAGCTGCAGGGTTTGCTTATTCTCTTAAAATGGACAACAAAAAAACATGTGTCGTCTCGTATATTGGAGATGGTGGCACCAGTGAAGTAAGTGCACCTATAATCTCATACTTTATTTGCTTGTTACAGTTTGCTCATTGTTTTCCATTTTTGTTTTTTCTCGCAGGGTAATTTTCACGCCGGTTTAAATTTCGCAGCAGTTATGGAAGCCCCGGTCATTTTTTTCTATCGCAACAATGGCTGGGCGATCAGTACAAATGTATCGGAACAGTTTCGAAGTATGTTAGTTTTCCTCATTATTTTCTAAAACGGAAGCTCCCTCTACGGTTTTCAGATTCCAAAACTTAATTCGAATTCATTGTCTCGGGCAGGCGATGGCATTGTTGTGGAGGGTCGAGCGTATGGAATCAGAAGCATCAGGGTGGATGGAAACGATGCGCTTGCTGTATACAGTGCAGTTTCTGCAGCTCGTGAAATGGCTATAAATGAGCAAAGACCAATCCTTATTGAGGTGAGGCCGATCTCCAATTCTCCATCTTGATCGGTTTCGTGGCATCGAAACTGCGAAATAACAACCATAGCATCATGTTTAAACTTTTATTCTCCTTTCAGGCCCTTACATACAGAGTAGGACACCATTCCACATCAGATGATTCAACCAAGTATCGCCAGCTTGATGAAATTGTGTACTGGAAAAATGCCAGGAACCCTGTAAACAGATTTAGGAATTGGGTTCAAAATTATGGGTGGTGGAGTGAACAACAAGAAACTCAGCTCCGAAACAGTGTCAGGAAACAGGTGATCATTTCATTAATCTGTTTTGAATTTGATTGCCAGAATTTGCATTTTTTGCTTCGTATTTCTAATGCAATGGAAGAGATTTGGTGCCAGCTATTGGAAGCAATTCAGGTGGCAGAGAAAACAGAGAAGCCTCCACTTTCAGAGATGTTCACTGATGTCTATGACTATCCACCATCCAACCTTGAGGAACAAGAGAAACATCTCAGGGAAACAATCAACAGACATCCAACTGATTACCCTTCTGATATTTCTGTCTAGATTTTCCTTCACCTTGTGGTATGTACATAGGTACTTTGATGATGTCGATAAAGCAAACCCTTGCAGACTGCAGTTGATTGATATTAAGAACGGAGGAAATTTTACATAAATAAAAGTTTATGTATAATAATAGTAATGATCAATTTTTTTAACAAGAGTCCTAGTAGAAAAGCGTATGATGTTCATCCGATGAGACTCAGATTCAAATTCCTTTGTCAGCGAGGTGTATGCATTGTCAAAGAGTTAATAATGTATATGAACATATATTATCTTGTAATCACTTTTGCTTTCATTAGACCCCATGACCGAAAACTCTATCACCCATCATCGAAAATCGACAAATGAATCATCGATTGTGTCATCCCATCAATAAAAAAAGAGGCCGATTGAATTTTTAATTGACAACTAAAAAGTGGGATGCTGAACAGTGAGGTATGTGACACTTAAACAATAAACAGTAAATCATCGACGTATGGGGATGCCAGACGTTGAGAGAGACGTAGTTTGAGTTTGATGAAAGGAAATTTAAATTTTAAGATTTTTAAAAAATTCATATTTTAAAAAAATTTAAAAAATAAATAAATAAAAGAAAATATTATATGTCATGTTATAATTGGATAATAAATTTTTTATCAGTCTTTGACAAAAAAAATTTATTTGAATTATAAAATAAAATATCAGACACTTATTTAAATAAAAATAATAATTCAAACACATAATTAATAGTTTAGACACTTTTATTTATATAATATTACCCGTGACCTATGTCATTTTCATTGCCATCGATATCTTCATCGTGATTGTCATCACGTATATAAAATTTAAGTTCTCCTACGGTTCATGTTTTTTTCCCGTCGATTGCAAGGGGTGACTTTCGGCTTTCATTGGCCATTCAAACCGAAGAGTTATGATTTTTAAGGTCGAATCAGATCATTCTAAAAATTAAAAAATACATTTTAAAAAATTTATTTTTAATAATTAATTGATAAATTAATAAGAGAGTCTTCTCTCTACAAATAGTCTTGCTCCATTGCCGTGCATTTTTTTAATTAGAATGTTAATAAAAATACGTCACCGTGAATTAAAATCGGTTTCAAAGAAAATTTCATCGTCAATCAATACAACGAAGAATAATCCTTTAACTTTTCTATTCATAAAACTTCACACAAGCCTAAAATGTTTTCTAACACATGAAAATCTATTTGTAATTTTTTGATTTTTTAAGGTTTTGTCCTGATTAATATGTCTTTATTAATCTACCTTTGACGTGTTTGAACCAAAAGCAATAACATATTTTTAAACATTCATGAATAAGCAAGAATTCTTGTTCTTCTTGTTTTCCGAAGAACTAGATCTAATTATTTTTATCCTTGTTTTAATTAACCACTCCATGAGACGTTGGAACATCACCATGGTCATTGTTATTTATCATTGTTCTAATTATTTCGATCTATTGTTTAAAGTCTGGTATGATTAACCACTCCATGGTCATTGTTATATTTATACTATATTATAATTAAAAATCAATATATATATTTATGTTATTATTTTCATGAGAGTTTATGTTTTTTAACCGTGTTTTGAGTTTTAATGATATAATAACTTGAAAAGAGACGAGATTATTATGAGAAGCTATCTTGGTCATTTGCTATGCCTCCATTGTCCTCGAGAAGAAAATTAATATCGATAAATTTTGATTTTGTTTTATTCTTTAAATTATGATTTTAAAGTGCGATTAATCATGGTGATTTTGCTCCAAAGCAATAATTCTTCTACGTCAGAAAAACTCGACTATTGACTTCTCCCAAGTTCAAGTTACGAAAATTCGTCTTGATCCAAAAAGTTTTATGGGAGGCATTCCCTGAAGTGAATGCAAGCATGATGTTTATTCCATGCGATTATTGGATCTGTTTCATTCCCTGAAGTGAATGCAAACATGGTAAATCACTATTCAATTGGTAACATCACTTTGATATAATCCAAGTATATCGGCTGAACATCCCGTTCTGCGAGGCTACTGGCCTCAAAGGAGGTTTTTAAAGGACCTTGTGAACTGATTTAACAATGCCACGTACAAGGATTAAATCTTTGTTCTCTGTGATGAGGATATGTTAATAAAAACATACTCCACTTTTCACGACAAATAATGTTGTCCTCAGACACAATATCGTGAAAAAAAGTTTCAAAGACCCACTGGCTCTACTACATTCCCTGAAGTGAATGTGAGATTATATTATGGAAACAATAAAAGCCACATTAGAAGTTGTGGTCGTGGTCAAGGCTATGAATATAGACATGAAAAATATGGTCATTTTAAGAATACTTCTACCCACTGGTAGTGAGGTTATAAGGATGACCAGAGTGATAGAGATTATTCTAAGAAATTAAAATCCTTTTTATTACCAATGTGACGTTATAAACCATTGATCTCGTACTTATCGTATGCTGAAAAATCAATAATCATTGAATGATAAAGGAAAGAAAATAAAATCAAATTTTGTTTGTGAAAATGACGAAAATAATATTGGTCCAACTCATTTGGACGTTTTGGTCCAACTTATTTGGACGTTGTTGATTTCCTTATAAACCTCAAAGGGAATAAATAATCTTCTAATTATTCTTATAACTTTAAAGAGAATTATTTAACTTTTTTATTTATTTTGCTTTAAGTTTATTTACTGTACACATTAATTATTTTTTTATATTTATATTTATATATTATGATATTTATTTATTTTGTTTCACGTGATTACTTATCAAATACAATCTATGGTGAGATTTATGTTTAACAGAAGCATAAGATATATTTTCCCATTTAATGCAAGGGGGAATGTGAATACTATATCTCAAAGTACTAAAATTATTGATGCTCTAAAAGAGCAATAAGTTCTTGAGAGAAAACACATTATGAAAAGTGCAGCATTGCAAATATTGTAATAATTACCTCTAATTGTAATGATATCGTCACCACTAGAAGTGGAAATTTTAAGAGAGCAATATGAGTTTGCAAAATAATCCTTCGGGAATTATAGATAACATATGTTATCAATTGGCATTTGAAATAAGCCAATCTGGATATAAGTTCTGGTAGCCAAAAAGTCAGTTGAAAGCTCTAGAAGAGTTATATATTGCTATCAAAAAGAATAATTTCCGTTGAAAGCTCCGAGAAAGCTAAATATATTCCTATTCAAAGGAACAATTTTTAGTGGACAATGTATTATCAAGTTTCAAAGAAACTTGTATTTCAAAATTTGTACCACACATGTACAGGTGAGATTGAATCACATGTTATGGTAAACAAAAAGTTTACAAATTCAGAGATATATACACATGTATATATAGTTGGCATGATCGGTTAGACCATCCTGATCAATAATGATGTGAAAGTTATTGAGATTTACATGCACACGTATTAAAAGAACCTGAAGTTCTTGTGGTGCTTATTCTTAAAGGAATTGATTAAATTCCCCTTATTAAAGAACACGAAGTTCTTGTGTTGCTTGTTCTCAAAGGAAATTGTTAAGATCCCACTTACCAAAAGAACTTGAAGTTCTTGTACTAAAGTTGGGACTGCATGTCTTGCATATCTGAATGAAATATGGGCCCATTTATCCATAAATATGGAAAGTTTTATATGATTTTAGTATATGCATCTACATTGTTTTAGCAACTTACAACCAGAAGTTTGTGCGATTGATTATAAAAGGATTCAGATTATGCAGTTAGACTATTCGTCTTGCAAAAGCTAGTGGATTTATATTTTAGGCTATATCAGTTATTACAAAGCCTATTGATTATGAACAAAACAGTTTAGCAAAATTTTGATTGGATGTCTCCTCTTTGATAGCTAAACTATGAGAACAAAACACTTATATGGTATTTTCACATAGCAACACTTATACGCATCAAGCCAATGAGTTATAACAAACTCCCTGTTATGTATGGTTTTGGTCGGAAGCCATATATTTTCCATTTTATAATTTTTGAATGTGCGATATGAATTGCTCCACCACAACGCACAAAATGGGTAAATAAAAAGGGTTGAGAATATATATTGAGTACGAGTCTCCTTTTATGTTTAAATTCTTAAACATTAATTGGAGAATCATTTATGAGATGATTTTTTTCTCAACATCAGGGGGAGAGAATAATCAGCTGAATAAAGAAAGAAATAAATTATCATTATTTAGATCCTCGAATATGAACTAAAAGTTCATAAGATAATTCAAGTTATTGTATGCCAACTGCCAGACATATTTACTGACCTAATGAGAGTAATCAAGTTTCATATACCAGTTGAAAATGCTCTAAATTTGAATACATGTTAGAGCGAATGGATGTAAATCATGCTTGGAGCATGATAGGTGAAATTGGTTCCAATGATCAAAATTCTCATAAATGGAAAGTAGTACGAGATGGTCATATATTGGAGGCGGGTGCTCCTGAAGAGACCCAGGACATAACTAATAATAGAACTCTTGAAGAGTTTCAGGTACCTGAAATAAAGATTGAAATCTTGAAGAGATCTCGATTAGTTATGTCATTACGAGAATGGAACCAAAATAGAAAAGTTATGGACAACGATTTTTCAAACAATGTTTCTATAAAAGTAAAGAAACAAAATGAGAATCATGTATAGAAATCTATTCAAAAGTATAGATATTGAATTGGCCAATGTAGAAAGACGCTTTGAACTTCTAAAAGAGAAGTATTTGGACCATCAGTCCAAACACCTAAAGGTGTAATGCAAGTGGGGCACAAATAAATAGTCGCAAATACGACTTGAATTATGATTTATGAAGAGCTTTAATTACTTCATGGTGGATGCAATTACTTTGGCAGTTATGAAATATTTTATATGTGTCTAATCATTTAGTGGATCTCTATAAAAGGAAAGTTATCATTGACGGATTTAAAATGCTAGAAGCATTTGGAAATTTCTGAGAAAATTTATTTATATATTCCCCTTGAATATTTATATTTTGGCGCATTTGGTATAATCGCCTTAGTGAGTACTAATTGAGGAAATATTGTAAGAATGATCATATTTCCTTATGTATTTTATAAAGGAGTTTGGATCAAGATTCATTATGATAATTTAAATTTCATTAGAACCCCGAAAGAGATTCAAATTGGAAACTCGTGAATTGTTTTCAATGTATTTAATGAAAGTATCTGAGAAAAGGAATCTTGACGTCAAGTTTTATCTCGACCTGAAGATCGAGCATTTAAATATGTCTCTTTGTCTATGAATGGACATCAGCTGAAAGAATCTTAAAGAAGATTCAATATGGATAAAACATATCTATTAAGTATCCCAATAATTGTAAGATTGTTGGATGTGAATAAAGATAATTATATCTTTTCTTGGTCTTGAAACATCATATATTAGTTGGTCAAGAAATATCCATGAATATACAAAGATCATTACCTTTAGATCTTCAAACATTTGTCGATGCCTCCTCAAATCTTGTAGAAATAATTGTTACGCACGAGGCAAGCAAAAAAATGTGTTTGGCTAAGACCATTGACCCAACATATCCAGAAGATATGTGATTTATTTTCACAATATATGATACAAAGCTATCTTGTGTAGAGATAATGTAAGGTGGATACATCATGGAACATATTACTCCAAAGTTTCATCCAGGCGATCTTTAGAAAAATAGTATTCAAGATTGAATTATGAATATTCAAAGATCTTATGTGATATTTTCATGAGAGGGGGTAAATACGCATTGCACTATTTTCCCCTTAACTGAGGTTTTGTCCCAATGGATTTTCTTGGTAAGGTTTTTAATGAGGCAACATGTTACGCGTATCAAAGATGTGTGTACTCTTTTTCCTTCACTAAAGAATTTTTTTCCCACTGAGTTTTTATCTTAGTAAGGTTTTAACGAGGCACATTATATTCATGGATATCAAAGGGGGAGTCTTATGAATATCTTTATTTATGGTGGATATCCATATATTAAATGAGACTTTAATGTATTTTATTATTAGGGCTTAATACCCATTGAAATTAGGGTTTCCATCTTATGCCTATAAATATAGAGTTTGGAGAAAGCATTGTATACAACCCTACTTTGTGAATATAATACAAGTCTCTCTCTTTGTCTCTCATCTGGTTCTTGTTCATCTATTTTATTCTTGCTCTTTACTTAATTCACAACATTACTGTATTTATAAATATATAACTTTTGACAAAGTTCAATTTGAAAAAAAAAAAATACAGAATTATCTCATCATTCTTATATTTCTTGTTTTCTTGTTCTTTTACTTATTATAATGAACCTATAAATTTCTAGGAGAGCGGACTTTTAAGTTTTAGAGGACGAAAATAAATTTTAATAGACAATACATAGAATTTTTTAAAAAAAATTCTTAATATAATTAATGAACATGCAATAGAGCTATAACTATGTTTGTAATTGAGTAAGCACATTTAATCGGTTGGTCAAATTGTTCATCTTTGTTCTCTTATATTCTCATAGGTCGTGAATTTTAGACATATTAAAAGCACATCTTTCTTCCATTAGAGTCTTCCACCCTCTTCTCTCTAGGTAGAATTAAGATTTTGTCAACAAAAAAAATTCCATGTGTAATTTCTTTTTATTGTTTTATTAGTTTAAATTAGATAATATTGAAGTGGTTAAAAGTCAGCGCCTGTGGCTCAGTTGATAGAGCTTTTGTTTCCTAAGCAGAAAGTCATAGGTTCGACCCCTATCTGGCGCGTTTGGAAGGCATATCCTTTTACTTCGAGTAACTAAGAATAATATAAACATTCTACACAAATAAACTAAGAATAATATACTAATACTTGAGTCTTTTGTATTTAAATAAAAAATTAAAGGCATTTTTTTTTGTTTTTTTAAAATCAAGTAGAATAATATAAACATATAAAACAGTTGTAATAATCTACAACTAATAAAAAAATACATGCAAAATTCGTCAAGACCTCGAAATTAATGTCGTATATTCTCTTTGTTAAAGACGACACATCCCCTTCCATTTTCTGGTGAAATGTCGCATATCCGGAAAGTATATCTCCTTCGAATTCGATATGCTCAACAACGTTCCCAGAGGAAAGAAGAACGAAAATAAAAGCCTTTCAACAAATCACAACTCCATCTCCAAGCCTTCATCATCAAACTACAGGGAATTCATTAATCCCAGGTGATCAAATAGAAGCAAGGTAGCTACAATGGGGACAACTCCTCCTTCACCATCGCATGTTGTCCTAGCATTCGATGCAACAAAGGATCATACCGAACAAGAGCTCCGAATCACCATCGATTATCTCCGAGTAAGAGGCGACATTCTACGTGTTGGGGACACGCTTCTTATGCTTGGAGTTCTGCACAGAGTCACTCACCCTAGTAAGTGCTTGTCTTAAACAATCTCTTCTACATTCAACTTGTCAACTCAGTGACTCACCTCTTGTTTTATGTTCCCTTCTCTGGGTTGGTGTAGTGGGTTACCAGAGCAAAGCATGCCCTGAATCTTTCGGGGTTATTAGCTTCCGCGCCATGGAGGAAGAAATGTCAAAGAAGCTCGATGCATATGTTAATATGCTTCAACAAAGTGCAGAAGATTGTGAAGACCAAGGAGTAAAATACTAAAATTTCTCTTTGATTCATTACAAACACTATACAGCTTGCGAGAAGCAGCATGAACAGATTAATGGCATAAATATTTTCATGTAAAGGTAAGCATTGAAGTTAAAATTACTGCTGGATTTCCCATAAAGAACGTTATTGTACAAGAGGCGATCGCCTCTAATGCAGCATGGGTTGTGCTCGATAGGTAAATATTTTTTGTATTCTGGATACATGGGGATCATCCTTTCTGTGTTCCTTTCACCATGTCATGTCATGCCATGGTTTACAATCTTAACAGGCACCTTAGACGGGACTTGAAGATTTATGTTAAGCAGGTACCATGCAAGGTTGCATTAGTTCATGATAACTTGAATGTTGAAGTTTTGAGCAATCATACTGTAAGTAAAACAGATGTGGTAGGAAACAAGCATTTTTATTCCATGTCCAAGCCTGTGCCCCTATCAAACATGAATCAGTCAGAAATCTCTTGTAGGAGCTACTCCTGGACTCCGGTTTCAATTGAAAACAGTTGCGGTACGTAATTCTGCAGGCTTGCAATTTTTCAGCATCAACTAGCATTATATATGTATACAATATTTTTCTTTCAGATACACATGCAAAAGGAGAAAATAAGCTACCTACTGGTTCAACTGTTAACCAAAGGCAGAGAAGAAGCTGTTTCCACAATAAAAACGCCGGAACACCTCTTCGTTGTGTTGCTTGTGGGCTGAAGACTGAATTGTATATCCAAGATTCTATGACATTCACTTATCATGAGATTCAACAAGCCACAAACGACTTCTCGGAGGAGAACTTGCTAGGGGAAGGCGGATACGGTCGTGTATATAAAGGTAAGCTTAAAGATGGACAGCTGATAGCTGCAAATCCGGAAACAAGAAAGTAGCCAAGGATTTACCGAGTTTAATTCCAAGGTATCTGTCTTAAGTTTTGCTCGTCATAAGAATATTGTGATGCTGCTTGGTTATTTTTGCAAGGAGAATCTCAACATTTTGGTGTATGAGTACATATGCAACAAGTCTCTTCACTGGCATTTATTTGGTAAAGAGCCAAAAATTAACTAAACTATATGTTTCATCTCGTATTTCTTCCATTAACAGTTCTCTTATCTGTTTTGTAATTGGGGATATTTCCGCAGATAATACAGAAAATGTTCTTGACTGGCACCAAAGACGTGCTATTGCGATTGGCACCGCAAAGGGCTTGCGTTTTCTTCATGAAGAATGCCGCAGAGGTCCTATTATTCATAGGGACATGCGTCCGAGCAATATACTGCTCACACATGACTTGGTTCCAATGGTAAATGATGTTCCTTTTCATTGTGTACTTCTACGATGAAGTGTGAACTTACTTATATGATTGTATACGCACAGCTTGGTGACTTTGGTCTTGCCAGATGGAAGATCAATGATGATACTCTACAGACAACAATTCTTGGAACATTAGGGTATAGGACTTCCATGAGCTTTCAAATTCATTTCACTACTACTGTATATGCTATCGATATGCCGATGACGACCCGTGTTTTGTTGTTGAACTAGTGTAAACCTTTGGTTCATGTAGATACCTTGCACCGGAGTATGCAGAGAACGGATTTGTTTCGGTGAGGACAGATGTATATGCATTTGGGATAGTTCTGCTACAACTAATGTCAGGGCGCAAAGTAATTTATCTGGAAAATGAAGGAGAACATGTGTCTCTGAGACAGTGGGTATGTTTGGTTTCAATGGCCAAAAATTTAAAGGAACTGATCAATTTTCACTTATTTTCATTGCTCTGATGCTCCATTCAGGCCAAACCATTGATCAAAAAGCTCGCACTACACGAGCTCATCGATCCTCGAATCGGGGAGTCATACGACACTTATCAACTATACCTCATGGCCAAAACAGCTTACTTCTGCGTGCAAACAAATCCTGAAATGAGGCCATAAATGGGGGAGGTGATGCTCCGTTTTTCCTTTTTCGACATACCATATAATCTTTAACTTGTGTTCATCATGTTTCCGTTAATTCTCTGTTTGGAATGTAATTATTGAATGGATACAGGTTTTGAGGCTTCTTGAGGGAGAAAGCGATGATTTCCGCCATTTAAAGAAAATGATTGTGCCTCAATATACAAAGCGATGAACAAGAACTACTCTATCTGCATTTTCCTACACGGTTGATTTTCTTTGTTGCCGGAAAATAACTTGTACGCATAGGCCATAGGGTATTGTTAGAATTTCATGTCAATTTGGATTTGACATGAGGATGTGGTGGTTCGATTAATGGGTAGGAGGAGTGGCTGCAATTTGTAAGTTTATGCACAAGCATATTTGTATTTATTATATTTAAGATATGAACCGTGATATATGTACTGAGTGGAGCAACACTCTAGCGCTGGGGATTACATGCAACCCATGTTTTAAAGTATTCATGAAAATTTTGTTTATGGCTCTCTTTTCTAATAATGTCGTCTTCGATGTTCGAATTCGAATTCTCTCATTAAAAGAGTAATGTGCCTTGTTATTGCACTCAACCCTTGTCGGTAAACTATTAGTCATCATTAGGATAACATTTGGGTGATCGAAATTGTAGTGCCTTAAAACTCGAGAGATTAAATTGAAGAATTTTTTAGGTGACCAAAATGTTAGTTTTAAAAAATGAATGACTATTTAAGTAGTTTAACCTAAAATATCAAGAAAAGTACACCTTTTCATGTGCTTTTTGCCTCTGCTACGGCGGAATGTAAATCGTCTTACCCTAATCATTTCCGTTTTGGTGCCCTTATTTAAAATAATAGGTTTAAAGTTTAGGATTTAAGATTAAAGTTTATAGTTAGGATTTAAAAATTAAGGACATGGTGTATTTTTTAGTGTGTAGGATTTAGGATGTACAAATTAGGGATAGAATTTAGAATCTAATTTTTAAGTATATTTTAGTGTGGGTTAAAACGTCAAATTTGCCCTTATAATAATTCGAAATTAGCAATGTTGCCTTTACTTTTTTCCCGTAATTTTGCCCTCAAAGTCAACCAATTACAGCAATGTTGTCCTTTGACCAATTTTGACCGTTAAATGTTGCCATCAAATTTAATTTTTTGACTGATTTGATGAAATTGTTCAAATTTTTAATACTTTATAAATACTTTTAATTTTATATTTTTTCATTTTATAATTTCTAATATATTTTAATTTTTATATTATTTTTTATTTTCAATAATTTTTTTGAATATCTTATTTATTTTTATTAAGTTTATAGATTTTTTTTTTAAAATTGAAGAATATTTTGAGTTTTTGTGAGAGTTTTCATTTTGTTTATTTTTAAAATTATCAATGACCCAAAAGATATTTATATCAATTTATTAATCGATTTTTCATATATTTTGTTTGTTAAAGTTCAATTCGAAAAATTAAATTATTTATCCAATTTTATTCAAAAACTAAATAAATTAAAGATAAAATTACTGTAATTAACGACTTCGAGGATAAAAACTAAATAAACCAAATTGTTTATCTAATTTTATTTAAAAACTAAATAAATTTGACCTTTTAACCTTTAGTGTGAGAGCATATAAAGGGCATGGTTAAATGGCGAAAGTTAAACAGAGAAAACTCAATGAAGTTTCTACATTAATCTTTCTCTTGAAAGTTTCCAGATATCTTTTTTTCGAATTTTTTCTTTAAAAGGAGAGTTTTTTTACTAGTATAATAATAATAATTAAAGTTTTGTCATAAAAAATATGTGGATCTTGTCACGTTATATCACTCATAGATTGTCACGTCAGACGTCTCGAGTGAATTGATAATAAAACGAAGTAGAAAACCAAAAAAAAACTTTTTTGTTGCATAAATTCGAGATCAAGCGTAATTCTTTAGCTGAAAAAGACTTAATCTATAAACTTATTAATCAATTTAAAATGATCGTGTTAGTTTCATTTTTCGTTTCACTGATCATTTCTACAAGTATAACTATCGCTCTGTATCAGAATGGACAGAGGAGTGCAGGGTTAGATTGTACTCCTGGAATTTCAAAATTTTCATATTATTTACTTATTTTATTAATAATTTAAATTTGTATTCTAAAATTTTATACTTAAATTTTTAATATATTTTTTAAAAGTTCGCCCGCTTTAACCTGGTCACTCCCTACTGTGTATCCAATTTGCTGAAATGGGTTTCTTTCTTATACTTCGAAAAGTGGCGCCTTTTGTTTTTCTTATGAACAACACGTTTTGTTATGTCTCAGAAGAGTTAAAACTAGAAAGAGGTAAAAATTTTAGTTTGGGCCAAGTTTCCTAGAATACCCCAAAAATTTTTAGAAATTCGTTTTTTTTTCAATGGTCATCTATCACATTTCTGCAGTGTTTCTAAGGTCTTGACACATGCAGTTCATCTAATCTAGACACTTGTCGTTCTATCAGGCTTTGCTCAGTGAATTTAGGGTATCTCTGTTCGGTTATAGGGACACGAGAATCATTATCTACTCCAATACATTTTCATATAAGTTTGTATAAAGGCGGCGGTGGGAAGAAGAGTGAAATGATAGCCAAAGCAAAGGTTGGCAGTGAAGAGTTGAACTCCTGCTTTGAGAAGCTGATGATGGTTGTGTTGGATTAAAATCCAATAATATTAAGTGACCAATTATGTTACACATGTTATAGGTACTAAATAGTTATGGAATTAAAAATTTAAATATTATAAGTTATATTTATAACTCAATGAGGGGTAAAGTTTTAAATATTAATAAATTATTTTTAATTCAGTTTATATAAAGGGTAGTGATCCTCGAAATATAGGTCAACTTGCATATCTTTCTTTCCCGTCAAAGAATTGTGTAGCAAGAGGTAATTTATCATTTTAGAAGATCAAACCTTCTCTAGAAAATTTCCATCAATAGATTTATGTACGCTTCTGCAAATCTAGTCTTTATTCTTAATGATTTGACATGTATAGGTCTTGAGTTTATTATTCGTATGAATATATTTTGGTTCTAACAGGTTGCTGCCGGAAGTAGTGGTGTGGGAGTTAAGATTGGAAGGAGAGGCGATCACCGAGTGGAAAGATATTCCTATGGAGCTGCTAAAACTTGAGTTTATCAATTGTCCTAATATGTTCACTAATGTAATTCATGTTCACTAATTGTTTTAGCAAATGACTTGCTATAACTGGTTGGTGTGAAATCTTCCATCAGGTGCAAAAAGAACATGAACAGCTTGGTTCTATGTGTTGCTCCTAATTTCACCAAATTGCAAAATCTGATACTACGTCAAGAGAATCCGCAGCTTGAAGACAACGCCGTAGAGACTATTGCAAACCTTTTATCATGATCTGCAGGAGCTGGACCTAAGCAAAAGTTTCAAGCTTAGTGATCGCTCGTTGTATGCGTTGGCCCATGGTTGTCCTAACCTTACGAAGCTCAATATTAGTGGCTGCACGTCTTTCAGTGATGAAGCTCTTGAATATTTGACTAACTTCTGTCGAAAACTAAAAATATTAAATCTATGTGGATGTTTTAAAGCCGCAACTGACCGTGCATTGCAGGTATGAACAACTCTGACTAGTTATCGTTGCTGGTTAAAAAAGAACTGCTCTAATCAATTATATGCTCAGGCTATTGGACGAAACTGCAATATGTTGCAATCTTTAAATCTGGGATGGTGTGATAATGTTGGTGATATAGGAGTGATGGGTCTAGCTTATGGATGCCCTGATCTCAGATGCGTGGACTTGTGTGGCTGTGTTCGTGTAATACCCCAAAATTTACTAAGTTCATTAAGGGTCATTTAGTACTAAGATAATAGCTTAAAAGCTAACTTAGTGACTAAAATGACAAAAATGTGAAAGTTGGGATTTCTTTAATTATGAGTTTTGGAAAGGAAATTTCTAAGGTTTAAAGGTCTCATGTAATAGAGAGTGAATTGAATAAGGATTTCTTAAAGTTTGGTTGAATTCCAAGGAAAATTGGAATGAGAATTGAAGTTTAAAAAGGTAGTGACCAAAAATGTAAATTTTGAAATTTTTATGCCTAAAGTATAAACTTTGGAAAAGTTTGGGGACTAAAGTTGTAATTTCCCAAAATTTAAGGGTTTTTATTTTATAAATAAACAGATCACCTAAGGGTGTGAATCGAATGCGGAATTATTGGTTCGATCTGATACTTCGATTATTGGAAAAATCACAGTTAAAGTTTAAGTGGAACTTGGATACCCGGACCGAACTGAAAAGTTTTAAAACTTTTCCATATGATAGAGAAAGGTTATAAAAGTCATTTCCAAGTGTTAGAAACATTTTTAGTTCGATTCAAGATGAATCCTACAATTTATTTATGAGTAAAAGATTATTTATCGGTATATTGGATCGAATGAAAATTTTGGAGACTGATCCAAAAGCTATGGAAAAGTCATAAAATGTTATTTTAAGAATATTTTATTATAGCTGGTTGGATTTCAACTAGATTTAGTTGAATTTTTACAAGAATGGCAAACTAGTAAATAAAAACTAATTGGAGGGCAAATTGGTCATTTTCCCTAATGGCAATTTTGAAATATTTAAAAGTTATAAGGGAAATTTTGGAAAGAGAAAATGGAAGATTAAATCTTGGCCCTTGATTGATGATAAAATCAATCTCAACCATTGGATAAAAAGGGCAAAATTGCAATTTCACTATTAAATGAATTTAATATTCATTTAATAGATATATGTGTAAAATAATGGGGAAAATCCAAAAACGTAAGGGCTAGGGAAAGAAAGAGAAAAAATTTCCAAGCTTGATTCAAGCCCCGAAACTCGGTTTTCAAGTAATCTCTTCAACTACAAAGTTGTTCTACTCTTCAAGCTCTATCTTTTGATGTCAATAATTCATGGAATCCATGCTTTATTGATGAGAATTTACATGAGAAAGAAATTAGGGTTTATGGATCAAATTGGGGCTTTTGAGATTTTATGATTCCATGATTGAATTCAAGTTGAAATCAAGCTAGTATGATGTTAAAATCATGTTATTGAGTTGGGATTTAAGTTGTACATGTTTTGATTATTATGAAGATGATTAGGGTTTATTGATTCAAGTTTAATTTATGGTTTGTAATGTTGAATTAATGATCTAGTAAGCTTGAATTGTTATTTGGAAGCAAAACCCTAAGCTAAAGGTATAGGGACCATTTCGGCAAGTTTAAAAGTTAGAGGACCAAATCTGATTTTTATGATTTTGGTGTGTATTTATGTTATTAATGATGTTAGAGACATGACATTGAAGTTAGAATGTTAAATTGACGTTGAACCGAATTAGTGACCATTTTAACAAATTGTCAAAGCTAAGTGACCAAATTGAAATTGAAGTTTTGTATGGGGGCTAAATCTGATTTTTAGTTGTAATGATGGAATTAAGGTAGTAATGTTGAATTGAGGACTAAATTTCAAAGTTAAGAAGCTTGAATCATTATCTTTGCATTTTAGTGACTATTTCGGTAAATAAGGAAAATTAGGGAGAATTATTGTGAATAATTATTTGGTGAAGAATGTGATGAGTTGGTGGTTTAAAGCTAGTGATTGGACTAAATTGAAAAGTAGAGAAATAAGGAGAAGTTAGTATAAAAGTTGAAGTTGTTTATGGAAGCTGTGTAGAAAAACTGGTTTATGGCAGTAACTTTGAAAATTCACCATAAATTCTACAAAAATGGTTAGAAGATGAATTTTATACCGATGAAAAGATTTTTTCATCTAGTTTCTTTTCCAAGAAACGAAAACTGATTTTGAGTTCCGAGTAAAAAGATATGAATTTTTAAGTGGTAAAAGGTCAGAAAACAGTATAACAGGCTGTTCCGAAATTCAATACTGGAAATTGACTTTGAAAATTCGCCATAAATTGTACAAGTTGAACTTGGGCTATTAATTTATATGGTTGAAAAGCTTATTGAATCTAGTTTCTTGCAGAACAAACGGAATCAAATTCCGATTTGTAGATTATTTTATAGAAATATTTCTTTGAAGGTAGTGCAATCTGCCAGAAAATGAGAATTGATATATTTTGTATCTAATGTTAATTAGTAAGCTTGAAAGGGGTTAATGGAAGTTCAAAAATTGGTCACTGAGGACCATAATGAGTTTTGGAACAATACAAGGAAGGAAGGAAAATTTTGTATATTCGAATGATTAAGTTTGATAGCATATTTAAAATATTGTTAGATTTGAATCTAACAATTGTTATTTATATTTATAAAGTTTGATCCGAATCAAAAGAGGGTTCGTGGTATTATGAAGGAAATGATCAAGTCGAGCTTAGTGAGGCAAGCTAATGAATGGCCCAGGTGAGTGCAATTACATACATGTCATACTACATTGATATTTTATACATGATTGTGATGGCTTGCGATGAGCCTACCCTAATTTTTATTGTTATAATATTTATGTCATTGAGCATATGATTGACATATACGAATATGTCAAGAAGTGGAATATAAAATGCATTGATCACATGATTATTTATATTGGTAAGTTGAAATGTTGATATATATATTGATATATGTTGCCATTGATGAAATAAGTTGTTTACCATCTACAGAAGGATATATGGAAAGATAATGAAATTGATTTATTGCCCAAGATTTACTATAGAGAGTTACAGTATGGTGGCGTGCCATTAGAGGTCTAGCAGTCAAGGACTGCGTGTAGTTACACACCGATCTTCAGATCTATATGTTTACCGGCACTTTATGTGTCTATATGTTTTCGGCACTTTAGTTATTGTCACTTCGGTGACTAGTACTCAAGGAGTACCGACCTTGCATACTTAAGTTTCTCTCTATACATAAAATTGTATTATAGAGAGTTACAGTATAGTGACATGCCATTAGAGGTCTAGCAGTCAAGGACTTCGTGTAGCTACACACCGATCTTCGAATCTATATGTTACCGACACTTATGTGTCTATATGTTACCGACACTTTATGTGTCTATAGGTTTATCGTCACTTCGGAGACTAGTACTCTAGGAGTACCGATCTCGTATACTTAAGTTTCTCTCTATTTAAAATTCTTGGGCTAAATGAGTAAAATGAATCAAAGGAACATGATGATAAGCTTGAAAGCTTGATGGAAATGACAACGGTATCGGTAAGATCTAATCTTATCACTTTGATATATGCAGTTACATATGAAATTATTTATGTTTATACACATAAAAAAATGGTAAGGTGATTATATGCATTATTAATCATTTAAATTGATATTTATGTCAATAGTGCACTCTATTAAGAATTATTGCCTCACTAAGTTTCATACTTAGCGTGTGATTGTTTCACACGTAGGTTAAGTTGGAGCACTTGAAGAGGAGTCGAGCTTGCTGATCAAGCTTCAATCTGCACAACATCAGTAAGATAATCTAGCTTATGATAATTTCTAGTGGGCATGTAATTATTTATCTGCTGGTAGTATATGATGCATTAAATTAGATTAAACGATAGATAATTGATCAATTCTAAAGATGAATCATATATGGATAAAGCAAGATAAGGTATTAGTAATATAAAAGCATAAACTAAAGTAGAAAGGAAGCTTACTTTGTTAATATGAATAATCGATAAGCTTAAAAAGGTAGTAAAACGTGTTTAATCGGTTTAAATTTTATTTATCGGTAATCGCATAAAAAATTTAAAATCAAGAAAAGGGCTTAGGCAGTGAACCTATTTTTCACCCCGAATTGCATTATCGTTTTAATAATGACTAATATGTTTTACAAACTAATTCAGGGTCGAAATTAGCCAACTACACATAAGTTATGATTTCAAAAAATTCGAGAAAAGAGTTAAATTAATAAAGATAAGATTTATATGCATAAAAAAATATTATAAGTCAGGATTTCTTTAAACGACTCCGTAACATCTTTAATGTATATTCGGTCTACCGGTATACGTTAATGGTGCTACAGTTCGCATACCAGGTCTTCCTTTGGTGAACAGCCTTCTATTCCTCGACGGGTGTAGCTGCAATCATAATCTACTGATGACCTCTTAAATCTTATTGCAGATATGGTAGTGTGATTGCTTTGGCAAGTAAGTGCCTCCGTTTGAGGTCACTCGATCTGTACTATTGTCGCAATATCACAGACCGGGCAATGTACTCGCTTGCCCACAGCCGAGTGAAGAACAAGCCTTCATTGTGGTAGTCCATGAAGGATAGATATGATGAGGAAGGCCTTAGAAGTCTGAATATAAGCCAATGTACTGCACTCACTCCTCCAGCCGTTCAGGCATTTCATACCTGCTCTGGAAGGCATACCCTTGTCATGAGTGGCTGCTTGAACTTAACGTCTGTGCACTGTGCTTGTACGGTCCAAGCACACCGGATGATGAACAGTGTTCCCCATACAGCTCATTGAAGGGGATTTCGACGTCGATACTGTAAGTAAATGTACTCATCCGTGGGCTTAGGCCAAAGAAAAAGAAGACGAGATTTCCTGCAAGTAGGGTTGTGTTGAGAAATCTATATTTCGATAGCTTGGCTTGTTATATTTCTGGTTCGGTTTTCTTCCATTGCTTTTGATTGATGGATCTGTTAACTGACAGAAAAGTGAGGGAAACTATCAAAATTAACACGTGCATTAGAAAATATTCACAGATATCTCATTAATGAATAATCTTACATAATGGCTTTATATACAAACTATTTAATCCAACTGCTCTACTAACTAATTACAAACAGAATCAGTTACTACTCAACTAAGTCTTCTAAACTAATTCTCAACACTCCCCCCTCGAGTTGGTAGTCTAAATATATCTTTGACACTCAACTTGGATAACAAGAAAACACGTGGTTGAGTTCCCAAGGCTTTTGTCATGATATCAGCCAGTTGATTTGCTGAAGTAACATGGTCTGTTTGTATCACTCCTTCTTGTATTTTCTCGCGTATGAAATGACAAACAATTTCTATATGCTTAGTTCTCTCATGGAACACAGGATTTGCTGCAATTTGAAGTGCTGTTTTACTGTCACAGTAGAGTTTTGCTGCTTGTAATTCTTTGACTCCCAATTCCATCAACATTCCTCTCAACCATACCAACTCAGCAGCTGTCATGGCCATACTCTTATATTTTGCCTCTGCTGGTGACTTTGCTATGGTACTTTGCTTCTTTGACTTTCAAGAAATCAAAGATCTACCAAGTTTAATGCAAAATCCAGTAATAGATCTCCTAGTCATTGGACATGATGCCTAATCTGCATCACAATACGCAACCAGTTGACATTGTCCTGCAGAAGACATCAAGATCCCTTGCCCTGGATCCTTTTTTATGTATCTGATCACTCTTAAGTGCTGATTCCATATGTGACCTTTTAGGTTGCTGCATAAACTGACTCAAGTGATGAACCACATAAGTGATATCAGGTCTTGTGTGTGTCAAGTATATTAGTCTCCCTATTAACCTTTGGAATGACTCTCTATCTTTTAATACTGGATCATTGTTATCAAATTGTTCATTGGAGTGTGAATCAAATTCAAATGTTGTCAATTTAATATTCTGCTCCATAGGTGTATGAACAGGCTTTGCCCCTCCTAATCCTGTGTCTTCAATCAAATTCAATGCATATTTCCTCTTATTCAATAGTATACCTTCATTAGATCTAAAAATTTTAAATCCCAGAAATTACTTAAGCTCCCCTAAATCTTTCATTATGAAATTTGCATTCAAAATATGTTTTAACTCATCTATCATTGCAGCATCATTTCCAAAAATCAACAAATCATCAACATATATAAGCATGATCACTATCACATATCCAGCCGAGATTAAAGCCTCAGTTAACCTCATGTTCCACTGCCTAGAGGCTTGCTTGAGCCCATAAATTGATTTCTGCAGTCTGCATACTGTGTTCTCCTACTGACTGCAGAATCCCTCAGGCATAGACATATATACTTCTTCAAATAGATTGCCTTGAAGAGAGGCATTATAGACGTCCATTGATAAAGAGGCCAGTTGTGCAATGAAGCAAGAGCCAACACAGTTTTGACCGTGACAAGCTTGGCAACGGGGGAAAAGGTATCCATATAATCCACCCCTTCCCTCTGGTTATATCCCTTTGAAACCAGTCGCGCCTTATATCGCTCAACTTCACCATTGGATCTATATTTAACCTTGTACACCCACTTGCAGCCAATGAGAGTCTTTCCAGGAGGCAATGGTACAACTTCCCAATTGTTATTTGATTCTAATGCTTGAATCTCCTCCTTCACGGCTTCAATCCATAAAGGATTTTTGACAGCTTCAGAATAAGTAGTTAGTTCAAGAATAGAGGATGAGGTAGAAAGAAACAATTGTGTGTGAAGAGGAAGATGAGAATATGAAAGTGAAGCAGAAAGAGGATACTGACCAGATGTAGAAGATTGGCAAGAAACATACTCATTCAACCAAAAAGGAGGTCTAGAAATCCTAGATCTTCTAACAATAACTTGATCAGACTGAGACTGATTATCACCAGTAGGTGCAGAAATAGAAATAGAAGGAGAAGGAACAGTCTGATCCTCAGAAATCTTAGGATGAATTGTAGAATGTTGAGGAAGATTAGAATGCAAAGGAGTATTCTGATTAGAATTCAAAAAAGAAGAACCAGAGTACTGTGATGGACCAGGTGAAGAAGGATTTGTTGAAACTGAAGAATCATGCAAAGAAAAATTCAAGTTGTCAAGAATTAAAAATTGGGAGTCATCAAGAAAAGGTTGAGAAGGAAACAACTTATTTGTAAGCTCAACAGATTTAAAAGGAAAACTATCTTCATGAAAACGAACATCCCTATTAACAAAAAAGGTTTTAGAGACACTAAATATTAGATAGCCCTTTTGAGTAGCAGAATACCCCATAAAAATAGCAGGAATAGCTTTTGCAGAAAATTTATCAATGATAATTGGGTTGAGTAGCATATCTAAGACATCCAAAGACTCTTAAATGGGATAAAGAAGGAGGTTTGTGGTAAAGTAATTCAAATGGAAAATTCTAGTTAAGAATCAAAGTAGGAAGTCGATTAAATAGATAGCAAGAAGTAAGAATACACTCACCCCAGAATTTTAAAGGGACATTTGACTAAAAACGAAGAGCTCTAGAAACCTCTAAGATATGTTTATGCTTCCATTCAGCAATCCCATTCTGCTGAGGAGTATAAACACAAGAGCTTTGGTGAAGGGTGCCTAGGGAAGAAAACAAAGAACATTGTAAATTGAAAAACTCAAAACCATTATCACTGCAAATAGTTTTAACAGAGGACTGAAATTGGTTTTGAACCAGAGAAAAAAACTTTTTTAAAGAAAGAATAGCATCAGATTTTAGCCTCAACAAATAAACCCAAGTCATCCTGGAACAATCATCCACAATGGTAAGAAAGAATCTGTGGCCACTATGCGTAGACACCCTATAGGGACCCCATAAGTCAATATGTATTAACTCAAAACAAACTTGAGACCTAGACTGACTATTGGAAAAGGGTAATCGACCCTTCTTAGCTAAAGGACACACAGAACACTTATGAAGAAAGGAAGCATCAAAATTACAATCAGCAAGAAAAAGGTATATTATGCAACTTGGTATAAGAGGCCTGCCCTAAACAAGCATGCCAAATAGAAGTTTTATTAACAGAAGATGACATACAATGAGATGAAATATTGCATGCTTGAACAGAAATACAAGGATTAGAATTGCAAGAAGAAAAAAAAAGACAAATCACATGCCAAATAGAAGTTTTATTAACAGAAGATGACATACAATGAGATGAAATATTGCATGCTTGAACAGAAATACAAGGATTAGAATTGCAAGAAGAAAAAAAAAGACAAATCAGTAGACTCAAGAACATATAAACCTCCTTGTTTCCTACCAATCCCCTGCATCTTGCCATTAGAGAGATCCTGAAAGATACAAAAGTCAAGATAAAATTGAACAACACAATTCAAATCACTGGTTAACTTTGAGACAGACAACAAATTGTGGGTAAAATTCGGAACATAAAGAACATTCGTTAAAAATGAGAAGAATAAAAAAAATAGGAACCAATATGAGTTATAGGAAGAGTTTTACCATCAGGAAGATGTACAAAACGTGAAACACACGAAACAAGATTACTCAAGCATTGAAAATCAGATAACATATGGTCCCTAGCCCCAGTGTCTAAGATCCAAGTGACCGATCTAGATTCAGCAGGCAAACAACGAGAAACCATACCTGCAAAATTAGCTGAGGCAGCAAACTCAGAGGAAGAGCCTTTGTTTAACAAACCCAGGAGCTGATTATATTGATCGGTTGTGAAAACAGGGGCAACATCCCTAAGAGAACCCAGATGCCCTGACTCAGTGGAAGAGCCATCAGGAGTCTCAGATGTAGCAACCATGGCGACAGGAGTAGAGGAACGCCGTTTGGTGAACTTGAAATCGGGGGGAAACCCATTGAGACGATAAAATTGATCACGCCTGTGACCTCGAAGCTTGCAGAAATCACAAATACCACTGAATCGACCACAGCCACGAACGGAAGAAAAATTAGAATACTCCTTTGAGATTATTCCTGTACCACCATGGAATACGTACGATTGACAGAAGGAAGAGGCTGCATAAGAAGGATTTGACTTCGAAGGGCGAAATAAGTCTCATCTAGACCCATTAAGAACTGAAACAACCGTTGCTGTAGAATATGTTATAAGTTTCGCTGCGAATCGACACAATTGCAAGGCAAATTGGAACCAAAGCGTTGTATTCATCCCAAAGAAGCTTGAGACGTGTATAATATGCAGAAACAGAGGATTCACCCTGGGTAAGCAACGCAATATCGCGATGGAGAAAGAAGATACGAGAGCCATCAACCTTGCTGAACCTCTCTTTCAGATCTTTCCAGACTAGCAGAAAGCTCAGGGCTCACGATGTAACCAACAAACATGAATCTAAACTAATTCTCAACAGAAACTGATGAAACTAAAATGAAATCTCACGTATATATGGTTTACACCTACAAACATGAATCTGTAATCAACACTTTTGTGAGCTTATCGGTTCAATCGATTAGAACATGTTTCATATAATTTTTAACTTTTTCATATATCTATAGATGTTATTTTCGTGCAGTTTAACATTTTAATTATTTTATATATTGTATGTCTCAATTCATTTCTTATTTGTTTTTCTAATTTGTCTGGAAGATGAACATTGTTGTATTTATATCTTTTTAAAATTTAGTATATATCTTATTAAGTTTAAGAAATCATATGTATCGATTTAATTTTAGTTTAGATGTTATTGTTGTTGTTACAATAATTTAAGTATTACACGCTTAAGTGCACGTGTCCTCTAATATAAAATTTTATAGTATTTTTGGATAATTTAAATAGTGTATAAAAACGAAAGAATTATTACATATATAATTTATAATTAAGCTACACTGGATTAGGGATAACAAACGGCGGGGCGGGTGTAGATACCCCTTCTTTTATTTTTATATTCAGTTAAAATTTCCATTCACCACTTACTCACTACTTATGGCGGGTACAATTTTTAAGTCCACACCCGTGCATGTGGGTATATTCTCAAATTCTTCCTCACACCCACTACTCAACTGGACATCTACCATCGAACTCGTATTTGCCTACAAGCAACTACTAATATTGAATTATGTAAAAATAAACCATATACTTTCGTAAATAAGAGTACAACTTTGCATACTTTATTAATTGATCAAGTGTATATATATAATACACTTACACCAGTATAAATTTAACTACAACTAACTAACTAACTAACGATCGCTAACTTAATTAAAGCACATTTTCAACGGTATAAATTTTACTTAACTACAGCTAATTAATTATAGCTAACTTAACTAAAGCATATTTGCACTTTTATAAATTCTACTTAACTACACATATTACAAAATTACAACATGATTAATTCAAGCTCAATCTTAAACAATCAATTCAAGCTCGATTATAAATCATCATTTTTTATATTAAATTAATTGAGTTTAAAGTCTAAAAACTTAAAGATTAACGTAGATTTTAAAACAAACTAATATCTTAGTGCATAAAATACCATAATAAAAACATAATCAAAGTCTACGAACATAAATAGTCCAAAATTCATATTAGTGGGCGGATAAATGCGGAGCAGGCGGATGCTGGCGGATACGGTAAGAATAAAATCTTAAACCCATTACCTACCCACTACCTACGACGAATATAACTTTATGCATCCACATCCTCCTATCATCTACTAAACTTATACTCATTCCCACTTCAATTTAAGCAAGTGTGATGTGAAATCTACGAAATTATATCTCTCTACCATCCCTACTGTGGATATGGATGGCCGTCAAGAGTACCAAAATATATTTGCTGCGTTGTTATTAAATATCCACGAGGTTGATTAATTAATTAATTAATTAATTAATTAGAAAGGCCGCTTTCCACCAAGACAATAGTTAATCCATCCATGAAAACATCGAGAAAACTAATAATCCACATTTCTTTCTTATTGCTTTTCACGATGATTATTTTGGTAAAATTAAATGAGTATATTTTCTTTAAAAATTATTTTAAAAAATAAGGATAAACTACTGCGATGGACATTTATGTTTTCGCTCAGTATAATTTTAATTACAGATTTTTAAATTCGACCAATAAGGTCACTTAGTTCCACGTGATTGGATGAGGAAAATAAAACAAAAAGTTATTTTGCCTTAGCTAGGAATCAAACTCAGGTTCTTTTGGGAGTAAGTGGCAAGAGTTTGCCACTAAACTAAATGACCATTTATAATACAAAGTACAAAATACAATATATGTTTTAGTTTGTTGTTAATGCAAGGAAAAGAAAATAAATATGGATTAAGGAGACTCGAACATGACATACTTAAGATGCATAAAAACAGTTAAACCATTATAGAAATATAATATTTAAAATAGTTAATTCATGATTTAAAATAAGAATTTTAAAATTATATTGAAAATTCATTTAACGAATACAAACTGACGAATATAACTCTAGTCCTAAGATAAGTTTGGTTTTGTTAAATGAATTTTTAATATAATTTTAATTTTTTATTTAATTAAATTAAATTTTGTTAAAAATAAAAATATAATAATTAAATTAAAGTTAATATCATGAAATAGGAAATAAATAAGATTATCAATAAAATTAAAGTTCACTCGAATATATTTTTTATTTTTAATATAATTATATATATAAATACATAAAATGTTTTCAACTTTAATTTATTATTATATTTCTATAGTTATTTAAATGTTTTTTTATGTATCTCAAGTATGTCATGTTCGAGTCCTCTTAATTCATATTTATTTCTTTTTTTTATTGATTTAGCAACAAACTAAAATATATATTGCATTTTGCACTTTATATCACAAATGTCCACTTGGTTTAGTGGCAAACTCACACCACTTACACTTAGGGAAACCTAGGTTAAATTCCCTAAATTTCTCAAATCAGGTGGTGACACGTGTCAGCACCTAATTGAGTGCTTAATTTATTTAAGTTAAAATTATGACCAAATTAATATAATAGGTAACTAATATGGATCAAATATGTAATTATATAAATTTCTCTTTAACAACTACGTCACCCATTTAACAACACTTAATTTCGAGTGACACAGATTAAATTTGAAAATCGGTGACCAAAACTGTACTGGGCGAAAACATATGTGACCATTGCAGTAGTTTACCTAAAAACAATTTCAAAGAAGATTATGTAGAAAAATGTTATTTTTCAGTATGCGTCGACCAGCATCTTACCAAAAACGAGTTTTAAACTCGTGTTTAACTTAACGCGAGTTATGTGTAACAAAACGTGATAAATTAATTTTTTTACCCACTTACTCAACACGAAATTCGCATTTAATTAAAAATAAATTCAAAAATCAATTTTAATAGGACACGAATTTTATCATTCGTAAGCTGGAAAGGAAATTTTCTACATAATTTTGGTGGCATTTTTATGAAAACCCCCATTTTAATAGTTATTTAGAAAAATAACCCACAACTAAAGTTATTTAAAAAATGACCCCTAAATCGTCTATGTAAGGCGACCTCGCGCTCCACGAAACGCGAGTACTGACCTCGCTCTCTGCGGATAGCGAGTTCCGTCATACGTGGATGCACTTTTCAGATAACCAAATTTAAAATAACAAAATGAAACCTTGCGTTTTGGAAAATGCAAGGACCTGCACATAACGAGGTCCTTGTAATCCAGGCTGAAAAATAAGTGTGTATAGGCATGTTCGAGGCGTTTTATCGTGTCATTAGTCCACATTTTTTTAGCTTAGAGGCGTAGTAATAGAAATTATTTTTCATTCGAGACTAATATTGGCACGTAGGAGACATTGCAGACAGTGTTAAAAGCGTGTTGAAAATGGTTCGAATGCTATTTTTTGTGCAAGAATAACAAGTTGAAATGGCTTGGTAGGCACGTTGGAGTTATTTTTCCGGGTTATTAATTGGAACATCTTTATAATATTTAAGGTTAGATGCTTAGTATTGATACTTATCTTTCATTTGATATTGATATTGGCATAGACGAGACATTGTAAACGATATAAAAATCGCCATGAAGATGGTTCTAAACCTTGTTTTTGTGCATGAATAACAAGGTTAAATGCCTTGAGAGTCATGTTGAATGGGAATTGCTTTTAAGATGCAAAAATCAATATATAATTTACATATTATTTGGAACTTCGATAACATCATCAGAAAACATTGCATACAACTCAAGCTCAAGGCTCCACTACTGCAGGTGGGATTCCATCATCAATTCCACATCAGCGTTGTCCACAACGTCGTATAATGAGTACGTTAATGGTTCTAAGGACATCGACAGTCGATACTTCAACGGTTCCAGCTTTTTCCCACGACCGTGTGGAACATTGTTCTTCACTTTCTTCATCAACTTGTTATACGATAAGTTCCTCGGCAGCGAAAGCAATACAACATTTGAGGACTGAAGTACGACGCCGAGAGATGCATCAGTGACTATCTGCCCATCGTAGTATACCAAAGTTGTAGTAGTTTCTAGTCTTAACATATTTTAAGAATATCTACGATAATCCACGAACATTACCGTCATTGTAATGACTTCACGTTATATAGACAAAATTAATGACCTTACTTTCTGTAGATAGCGAGGTTATCAGAGATTCCTGCTACGTCATCAAAACTCGCTTTTTGTAGAACACGAGGTTGCATTTAAATGTTTATTTTATGTGTTTATTGTATTTAAATTCTGACATTTATAAAAAAATGTTTATTTTTTATAAATAACATTTAAATTATTATCTTTTTCCATACGTAAGGCACAATCAACACATAAAATAAGATAAAACATAATTATTTTTTGGAGTAAAGGATAAAATAAAGTTTGTATACATAATTAAAACTAATTATGTATCCATCCTAATGACGCCTATGTCCACTTGTACCGAATTATGGTGGACGACGATCTCGACGTGGATTCTTTCGAACAATGTGCGCTCAATCATTATCAATTGCATCTTGAGTACCACCGCTGGCACTGGGACCGATGTTCAATAAGCTACGCAGTGGCGTCTGCTCCATAATATTGAAGTCGAATTGTGTTGCCAGTGGAGCAAATTCATACACTGGAAGAACAAATGTAGAGGGCAGTGTCGAATAATCTACTGGAGGACCCTTCATAAAATGACACAACACGTCCGTGAAAAACCTTCAGACGGACTCTCTATGGGCTGAAATAACGAATAAGTCGAGTGAGTGAATGCGTGTGGTGGCACCGGTGTCTGAGGCTATGGTGCTGACTGGCCAGGTGCCTATGCTGTAACATCCCCCACCCGGCCTGGTCGGGAACCGAGTCAGAGAATGCTATCGGTGAACAATACGTTGATCAGTGTGATAAATTCTAAATAATGGGTAACACTTAATCAACATATTACCTTTCAAATGTTACTCGATGTTAATATTAGCTCAATAATCACATTTAAAACAATATCTAGTTAATTAGGACCAATTTCTAACTTTTACAAGTTTTAGGGACTAAAATACAAATCTAATAATTTTAAGGCCCCTTTTTGTAATTAGCTATGCAATACTAAAATTCAATACATTAACAATGTTTTCGTAAATTTTCATGTCATTCTGATACCATTAACCCATCTCAGATTAGGCCTTACTAAATTTAGTGACAATTCTATAAAGCATTTAAAACTATAGTTTAAGTCTGTTAACAAAATTAACTAACCTCGTATTGATACACCTAGAGCCGTATCAATATCGTTTAATTCTCAGACCTTTCTACCCAAGTCCGTATCGATACACCCCCTCATGTGTATCGATACGCTATGTTTAACCAGGCCCAAATATGCAAGGCCGTATCGATACAGCTTGACCCGTATCAATATGCCTGCCCTGTAATGACAGATTTTACATGGTTGTTATTCAATTTAACCTGTTGAACGTTGTCCAAATACCATGAAATTTTACCAGCAAGTTTATATCCATTTAATCTACTAACATGTCTAATCGGATGCCAATATGAATCCATTTACCATGATTTTACCTTTTTAAGCCAACAATGCCATTTTAACTACTTTTAACCAAAACCAAAGTGTCATTTAAAGCCTTTAAGACTTATACAAAACATAACCAATATACAAATGCTCGAAAGGTCAGATTCAACTAGTTTAACTACTTTGCCACCATTCTAGGAGTTCATAAGGACAAAACACATTACTCTAAGCTCGTGGTGACTTGCCGAACTTCCAGCTAGCTCCGATCTCAATCCAATATACTTTCTTATCCTGAAATATGGAAGATGAATGCATTAGACTTACATATTCTAAGTGAGGTAGCCATAAACAATGAAAGAGCATGTTATGCATTCTAATATGTTTCGACAACAAGTCTAACCATACTAACAATATGCATATGATTCAACATGACATAATTATCATACTCTACATTTACCATGGCATCAATAATCATTATAACAACGATAATCAATAGAATATTCATAATTTCATATCATTGAACAATAACAATACTTAATGGTTCCCTTGAATTGATTACACGGTATATGGATACACGAATTCCACCTTCGCATCAATATCGATAATGGTCTAGTCATATTCCCTCTTTCGTGCCATAATAAAGGTCGTAGCCTATACCCGTACCAATGATCTCTTAAATTTTATGGCATGCCAATTGTATCCAATACTTTCGATCCCAAGGTTTAATAACCAACAATCCAATATCAATGTATCAATAGCAATGATTCAATAACAATAGTTCAATAGCAATGATCCGGTAACAATAATTCGATACGGTGATTCAATAGCAATAAAAATATATCAATATTTCGATGACAATATGCAATATTTGATATTCCATACTCAATAGCTTAACATAACAATGCTTCAATGTTTTCCATGATGACAATAACAATGTTTCGGACACGTTTTAAATGCAATACTTGATCGTTCTTACCTATATAGCTTTCAATAGGGTTTTATATAAAACCTTCAATACAATGATTAGCAGTGCATTAATCGATTATCAATGATTCGAGATAGCACCTAGCCAACTCTCGAGACTCCGACTACACTCACCTTGAATTTTGATGCTTTCAAGGCTCATGAATAGTAATCCCTTTATTCCTAGCTTGTTTTGGAGACGATGGGCTAGCTTCCTCTAATTCTTGAGCTAGGAGAAATCAATAAGAAAATGTTACAATCGATATAACAACATCGATATACATTTTTAATCTTACAATAGCCACTAGCTATTCATTAGATTTATGGATTAAAACTTGAAGAACACGAGCTTAGCTTGAGAATCATGACTTGAAATTAATCACCAATTGCTCATAGAATCAACAATAAATTGAGGGTTTTTACATACCCAATCAATAGTTATAAATTGAAGCTTTCAAAGCAAGGAAAGCTTGAGTTTAAGGAGTCCAAATAGAGAGGTGTGTGCTTGAGCTTGAGGTTGAAGACAACAATGGAGGTGCTTGCTTGTTTCAAGACAAATGGTGGGATTTGGTTACGGTGAAAGCTAAAGCAAAGATGAGAACTCTTTCTTATTCTCTTGGAATGGTTTTAATCATAGCCCACCTCACCAAAGGCCAATGAAAAGTTTTCCATTTGGTGAAGATAAGCTTAAACTATTTATTTTCTATCATTTCATACCTTTTTTTTTTACAATTATAAGGAAATCAATTGCCACCTTTCTAACATTTTAGATGATTCCACGTGATATGGGTGACAACCAAGTAGGTGAATCATCCCCAACTTTCAAACTTTTCAATTTAGTCTTTAAAACAGTTTTTGACAGGGACCCGTATCGATAGTCTTCTGGCCGTATCGATACGACTTGCTCAGGTTCAGTAAGTTAGTTAAGAAACAGTTGGATCGTATCGATACATGTCTTACTGTATTGATACACCTAGCCAAAAGTAAACATTTTCAAATTTTCAACGAAACCCTAACTATGAATGGACTCAATTAAGGTCCTTTAACAACAAAACTAACACATAGTCAATATTGATGAAATATTTAAAATTCTCGGTGTAGGGTTTCTGATCGCCGGAACTCAATTTCGACTAGGCCAGTTTTCGGAGTGTTACATGTGCTATTTCGGATGACGAGGCCCCTGGAGCGTGTGTTCTTCTTCTCTGGCTTTGTTCCCCCTCTTAGTACCATGTTGCCTCGATGAAGGTTACATCGACAGACGGTTTAGGGGAGGAATAACTATTTCTCTTTTGCACTCCTCTGGGGTGAGTATATGTTGCTTCCCATTTTGTTTTGTACCAATGCATATAATCATATGTAACACTGTGGAACACAATAGGTTCAAAATTGGGGGGCTGCCTACCAAATCTTGTCATCCACTCAACCATCCACACCGCATGATGATGCCCCCAATGTGTTGGAGTATGCCTAAAGACCAATCATGCGATGGTTGTAAAAGACATACTTATTTTATCTTGTTTATTATTATAAAGCCATTATTATTATTCCAGTCTTGTTCTCTATATCTATAAATAAACTAAATTATAATAAAATCCTTAGAATAATATAGTTATTCTTGAATATCCTTAGTCGAGTGTTATTGTGGGCATGGACAACAATAATATATTAAGACTAATATGTTGTTGATTGATGACAAGGTGTTGTCATTGATATGGAGATGTCAAAATCAATACATAAGTATGTGTTAGAGAACGACATACTAGACAGACCCGCTATAAGCATGTTTCTTGGATTATTATGTGACAGTCACAACATTGCTCATGGTGATAACTACACGCATGATCCTCAGACTTGAGATCATCATTATTTCAACATCGTGAGTGACATATTTTGATACGGTCAAACGTGTGTCGTAACTGACTACACTATAAAGACTGATATTGGATATGTCACAATCTATGTAGCGGAATATGGTTGATCAAGATAGGATTTGTCCCTCCTACATAATAGGAGTAATATCATAGGCCACTTGATTGAGTGAGACTAGAAAATGCATGGCCATGCTCGAATAAATTGATATGGGATATCATAATTATTCGTTTATAATAGTCTACTCAAGATATCAAGAAATATTAGATGGACTATACAAGTGTGACTAATCCATGAATTGCGTCCGATATAGATATGAGGACAAAAGGATGAAATACATAAAATAAGTTAATTACGAAAATATTAAGTCAAACCACGACTTCATGTAACTTAGGTAGCGATGATGTATTGTTAGATGCCACTCACTGCTTGTAATATTATAATTGTTCTAGATATTACTGCTAACATTACATGAACCTACAAGGGTCACACCCTATGATTGAAACAAATAAATATCGATTAGATAGCATGTGTACAAACTTGTTGTGCAAAAAATAAGTAAAATCGAAATTATTATGATTATTGTAATTATAGATAATTTTGTTTATATATATTTTAGTACTAGATAATTATTGTAATTATCATATACTATTAAAATATATATATCCCTAAAGAAACCTGATTGAAGTAGAATCAGGTTCTATATATTTAATTATATTCGGTTAAATATATTGTATATTTAAAGAATATGAATTTAATTAGAATTAGGGTTTTGAATGTTATATAAAGGCATAAGGTCTAGCAGCCAAAGTATGTTTTTGCGAAAAAACCTCTCTAACAGTTAGAGAAGAGAAAATATTGTTCGTTTCGTTCGGGTGGACTGCGTAGAGGTCGAAGCGCTATTGTGACGACTTGGATTTGATATCGTGCTAGAAGAATTGGATTCTCCTAACTCCTTGCGGTTTTCAGATTTAATTAAGGTAATGTTTCATTCATTTTCACTTCGGATTCATTCCTTGTACATGGATCACTAGTGGAATACGCTGGATAATTTTTCTGCTGAGCCATGGGGTGTACTAGAGTTTCCCAACACAATGGACCTACGTCTTCCCTTGCCCCGTTAAGCGATGCAATTCGTCCATATTTGGTGGTAGGTCAGTAATCCCCTGGACAAAACTGAATTCTCGTAGCACGCGGTCAGTAGGATGCCATTCCACTATTTTATAGTGTATGAGCGGACCCTCAACATCCAAACATTCGCAATCCACATTATTTACGGTGGAATACATGCGGCAATATCAAGATCAGCGTACAACGTCCACAGGAACTACACAAAATTTTGTAAACTAAGTTAGATAAAGTCGATTTTAAAAATAGATTGTTAAATTTTAAAAAATAAATCGATTAAAAATATTACCCCTTCACTCTTGTCGATCAATAGTCTATAATCTCGCTGCGTTGTTGGTAGTCCCACGTGAGCTAATGGAACACACCACCTATCATTCACACAACAAAAAATATTATTAGCATATTGTAAAAAAGGAAAAAAAATAAAATTTAGATTATTTTTCATTACCTCCGAAGTAATGAAAACACGAATGGGGTCGAATTTATAAGAGTCGGGCTTAAAAACGGCATTTGAAACCAAGCCCTGGACTGAAGCAACAAAACATACCCTCCGATGACACGTCTGTCTGGGTCGACAGTTCTGCATAGCTCCTTAAAAAGAAATGCTAGGACTTCCGATTCTCAACTCTTATTTTTGGATTCCGCAAGACTACTTAGATGAAGCAACCACATTAGATACACTTTGTTTCGAGATTTGTCTGGCATTAAGACCCTCGATGACTCTTAGAATATGAGCACGAGCAAAATGCTGCAAAAATAATAAATACATATGTCAAATTATTTTCAATAAAAATAATATCAAAATAAATAATCATAAATAATTAAATTTATTTATATTACCCTCTTTGTTTCTTCATCAGCATTCATTGGAAGCTCTCCAAAAGTATTCTCTAAAAAAGTTAACAAAATTTTACCACCGTCGAACTTGTCTGGCACAACTTTGAGCAAATTACCACACATTGCTTCCCAGTTTGCTTTGGCAACACCGGTTATAACCTCGCCGTCAATTGGCAGACCAGGACGCAATGCAACATCTTGCAACGTAATTGTAGCCTCACCACACGGGAAATGAAATGTGTGTGTCTTCGGCCTTCACCTTTTAAACAACGCATTTACCAACGGCCGGTTAATCTCCGTACCGCCAACTATTAGACATACATAGCCAAAACCAGCTTCTTCAAAAAACGGAACAAGATCATCATGCGGTTTAGCCGTAATACGGTTCAAGTAGATCGTCACGTTCATAATGCTTCAAATTTAAAATTTAAAATTAACAAATAACTAAATAAAAAATAGTAAATAATTAAAAGTAATTAACTAATTAAAAAATAAATTTCACCTCGTTAGTTGTCCGCCAAAAGTTGAACACGTGGCTGAGATCCAGCCTTAGTAATCTTTCCATAATATCGAATATCAATCGAACTCTTTAAAAACAATATTGAATAGTAGAGTAAGAAGAAGAAGAAAGAAAGAAGATGAGTTGTGAGAATATTTAGAGATCATGGGACCCTATTTATAGGAGACCTCGCATCCCTTCCAAGGCGATATCAATGGACTTCGCTATCTACAAAACGTGAGGTCCGTTGAAAAGACGCGACTTTTCAGTTTGTATCAATTCCACTTTGTCAGAAGGGACTCTCGTTCTGCGGATAGCGAGGTCCATGATTTTCAAAATTTAAATTTAAAATTTTTAAATAGAAAATTTTTAGATTTATTCTTAATTTGGCATAATTATCAAAATAATTAAGATATTTTAAATAGTAAAATTTTAGATTATTCTTAATTAGCAAAATTTTAAATTATTTTAAATAGCAAATTTCCCGTTCAAATCAATTCCACCCTTTCGGTTTGAATAATTTTTAAATTACTCTTAATTTGGCATAATTATCAAAATTATTAAGATATTAAGGATATATACTAATTAAAACATTCAAACGGACCTCGCTTTCTACAGATAGCGAGGTCCATGAATTAAATAAATTGATCCGCCTGTTCAAAAGGACCTCGATTATGATTTTCATATTACTAGACTAGTCAATTTTTTTTCCAGATTTCATGATAAATATTTATTATATACAAATAAAATTTAAAATTGTAACAAATTTTTAATTAGGAGCATTAATTAGTAATACAACTTCTATATTAATAGAATTTAAATACCATATTTCCCCCTAATTATGCTCTTTTTTAGACAATATCATTATAATAAATATGAAATTCTTTTATATTATGACTATTTGATTTCAAATATTCTACAGTAATTAGATTTTAATTTAAGGAAAATAAGGATTTGAAATCAAATATTTGTACTAAAGATTCTTATTTAAGAAAAAATATGTCAAATTAGAATAACTAAAATCTTCTCAAATAATTAGGATTTTCCATATCCTTAAAACCTTTTTAAAAATAATTGCATCAAATAATTACGTCATATTATATTATATATTCAAATAATTATAATTTATTAAATTACATATTAAAAAAATTAGGTCAAATAAATTATATCTACATTAGAGGATATTTAAGGGTATAAGGATCTTTCATTTATTAGGGAACAATTTTTAAACAGTTAAAGGACCTCGCTACACACAGGACGCGAGGTCGCTGCATTAAAGGCGTAACCGTCAAATATGTGCCCAAACTATGCCCTTTTTTTCCAGTTAGGTGCCCAAACTATTTTTCGGGCCAAATTGGGTCCTAAAGTTTCATTTCGTGACCCATTTAAGGTTCTCTGTTAATTTCCACCGTTAAAGGACACGCGTCATCTCTAGAAAATTCCCAAAGTTATACTAAAAATAAATAAAATTACTTAATTTTCAAAAATTCTCTAAGTTTTACAGATTTCACAAAACAACCCCAAATTCCAAAATCCCTAACTCCTCAAAACTTAAATCCCGATTTGGGCCGATTTTGCTGCCGATTGCCACACCGCTGCCCACCACATCGGTCGTCGGACCATCATGACCATTTCCCCCACCACCCCATCGCCGGAAATGGACCGACATCGTGCGAATCGCCGAAATTGTCGAATGGTTTTTTCGTACGATTCGCGACGAACGGAGGCCGGAGGGGCGGCGAACGACGTTTGGGTTGTTCGGCGAGGGGAGGACGCTTCATTTTGTCGCTGGCAATGCAGCCAACGCCGGCGGGAGTGGTCGGATTTGGGGTTTAGGGATTTGAGGACTATTTTGAGAATATTTGAAAATTTCAGGATATATTTTTATTTTGTTTTATTAATTTTATTTATTTTTAATATAATTTTTGGAATTTTCACGAGATGACACGTTCCTTTAACGGTAAAAATTAACGACAAACCTTAAATAGGTCAAGGGATGAAACTTTAAGTCCCAATTTGGCCGGAAAAATAGTTTGGGCACCTAACTGAAAAAATGGCATAGTTTGGGTACCTATTTGCCTATTATTATATTTTTATAGTTATTTAAATGTGTTATTGCTTAAGGGATAGCTTTTAATTATGATACAGGAATATTTATTTGATCAAACATTACGTTATTTGTATTGATTGACTTGAAGCTGACAATCCATGTCCTTGGAAGGAACATATTCTCCCGGCAGATAAAAATCCAGTTGATCCGACAAGGCAGATTTGTCGATGTTTTCATGGTGGTGCGATTTGCAGACGAAGTAAATCACTGTCTGTATCACTAATCCGAAGAGAATCATGGTAGAAAGCAACAAGAAAAAGATGATTCCAAAAACAACCCTCCTACCCATTCCTGTGCCGCTGCTTCCTTCAACCACCAGCCTTTTGAGTCCGATCTGGTTGAACCCCATCGCCAGATTGAGGATAAGAAATATGAACATCGCCAACCATACCTTTCCTTTGATCAGGTTCTTGCTCTTCACCATGGCCTGGAACCCATACGCTTCTTCTAAAACAGATATGGTGCTAGCCAAGTGCCAGATCGTGGTCAAATACAAGAACCCCACGATGAACAAAATCGCTAAAATGACTAGCACTGTAATTCCCACAATGTGTACTGGTGCCAGTGAAACTGCCCAAATAAGCACGACAACCACAGTTGCAACGAGGTAGAAAAAGATGGCGACGAAAATACTGAAGAAAGTAACGATCAGCCTCCTCCAAACCTTGGGGACAACGCTCATGACTTTCTTGAACGCGACTTCCCGATCTGTGTATATGCAGGCGACGGTGTACACGACTGCGGCGGTTGAGAAGAGCGAAAAGATGGAAAACAAAGTGAAGTAGGCAGCGTTGAAAAGCCAAAAGTAGAGCCAATCGTTGGAGATGAGGTCGGATGGTTTGTCGTAGCTGGAACCGGTGAATTTGCTCAAGAAGAGACTGTAAATTTGGGTATAAACAAGGTAGAGGAAAGACATAGGAAGGATTAGAGCTAAAGTTATATTGGTGAAGATTTTTCTCCATGAAAAGATGAGCTTGTAGGATTCCTTGAATATGCCAAAGAACCCTAGAAATTGCATCTCTTCTTGCTCTCTATCCATGGTGTTCAGCTTCTCTACTCAATGGAGTTTTGAGTAGCAGAGTGAGAAATATATAAGAAGGTGAGATTGGGTATCAATGGCGATGAGAACTAAGAAGAATATAGGAAGCTGCGTTCGGATATATTTCCTTTTTTATATAAGTTCAACTTATTCGTCTTAACTTTTTATGTTCATAAATTTTAAATTTATACATGAACTTATATAAATATTTTTATTTGACTTGGTTTTCACAAACTAATAATACCATTTAGCATCATCTGACATTTACCTGCCCTCGTCAAATTAATCCAAAATTCTAGAAAATAGTTTCTCCATACCACTTCAGCCAATGGAAATTAATTGAAAAATGGTCATAAAATTGATTATTAGTTTCATAGATGAGGTACAAAACCATCATTTATCAATCACGGACAAGTATTACATGAAAAAGCTGAACATTACCGGCCTTCAAAAGAGAATATCCTCCCAGCAGGTAAACGTCCAGACGATCCGACAAGGCAGATTTGTCAATGTTTTCATGGTGGTAAGATTTACAGACGAAGTAAACCACTGTCTGTATCACTAATCCGAATAGATCGTCATGGAAAGCAACAAGAAACAAATGATAGCATAAACAACCCTGTTAGCCAACCCCACGGTGGTCCTTCAACAACCAGCCTCTGGAAAGCGATGTGGTGCAACCACATGGCCAGATTGAGGATCACAAATATAGGCACCGCCAACCATAACTTTCCTTTGATCAGCTTCTTGCTCTTCACCATGGCTGAGAATCCGATCGCCTTTTCTAAAACAGCAACAATGCCAGCCAAGTTTCTTGAACGCGAATGGATTTACCTCTGGTTTTTCAACGCCGCCTACTTCTCTGTGTTCTTCATCTTTTCCCTTCCTGTAACCGCTGCAGTTGTTTACACCATCGCCGGCATACATACAGCTCGAGAACTCACGTTCAAGAAAGCTATGGTTTAACAAAGAAATAAAGGTTTTCTATTCTCAAGAAGACTCCAACTTCCCATAATTAATAATCGAGATCATCACCCAGTTTCATCGACCACGAAAGGAAAGTTTTATTAACAAGTTTATCCCAGATTTGTAATTCATTTTGATTTTTTTTAAATAATTATTTTGTATAATGTTAATAGAATAAAAGAATTTTTATAATTTGAGTCCTAAACTCTAAATCTAAGGTGTTTATAGAAATTAAAAGTTTTCATAATCAAGGTATGACATAATTACTATTTTTTTATTGATGACATTCAATATATTTAATCTACATAGCTACTCTTTTTCCTTGTAGGCTTCATTCTTGGTTCTCCCAATAATGATTTATTGAGAGTTTTTAACGTGGTTGTCTTTTTTAAAAAAATTATTATACTATATCCACTTCTAAATTTTTTATTTTCACCGATGAAAAAAATAAAATTGCATGCAAGTCAACAAATTAAAGTTGAAATTTCAAACTTGAAACTCATACGACCATATGATTTTACTTATCGGTGAGCAACGGAATCAATTTGTAAACAATAGACACTGTTTATCAATCACAGACGAGCATTACATTACATTACTTTTATTGATCGACTTTCAAGTCAATTCAAACATGAAAAAGCTGAACATCCTTGGTCTTCAAAAGTGGTTGTAAAGGATTTGTATATTTGATAATTAATAATGTTTACAATTGACCTATATATAGGCTTAAAAATGAATATACAAAGATAAAAGGAAATTAAATATTAAATACAAATAAAATATTTAAATACAAGATAAAATTGAGAGGATAAGATATGATTTGAATGAGATTTGACTAAGAGTTATCTCATGGATTTGAATGAATTAAAAGTTATCTCATCTTACCTTTATCCTTAATACGCCCCTGCAAGATAGAGGATCTATCAGAGACTCTAATTTTGGACCGAAAATGGATGAAGAGATTACGACCAAGCGGTTTGGTGAGCGTGTCCGCAATCTGAGCCTTGAAGGAAATGTGTTGAACAAGTAGGAAACCGCAGCAACTAAGTCACGAACAAAGAAGTAATCAAGGGCAAGATGCTTCATACGAGAATGAAAAACTAGATTTTTACAAACATATGTGGCACTGAGATTGTCGCAGAAGAGAGATTGTGGTTTTGGTAATGTCACGGCAATTTCTTGAAGAAGATGTTGGACCCAAAGCACTTCAGCAGTTGCATTTGCCATGACATGATATTCAGCTTCTGTGGAGGAACGAGAAATAGTTTTCTGACGATACGACTTCCAATAAATAAGATTAGATCTAAGATAAGTATCATATCTAGAAGTGGATCGACCGTCCGTAGAGGATCCTCTCTAGTCTGCATCGACAAAGGCGATGAGATGAAGGGAAAATGTCGAACGAAAAAGAATACCATAGCATAATGTTCCTTTGAGATAATTGTAGCGACCTTTTTTCAATAAATCCGAAATCGGCTACGGGTTATCCCCATATTTTCTGAAATTTGGTTTAAAGGGGATTTCTTTTAGAAATTCGTGTTTTTGAAAATAATGAAGATTTGGAGTCGCCACCGGCCACTTGGATAAGGTAGGCCGGACACCATAAACCAGAGATTCGTTTTAAAAGGTTTTTGGAGTTTGTTACGTGTGGGGAAGGATTAACACCCCATCACTCATGGAAATCGGTACCAAGATATTTGTTGCTTTTAAATGGATGGAAATTGTTGGAATTTAAATTGAATTTAATTAAGTGTACTTAATTGAAAATTGACCTTAATTGAATAAGCTTTGTCAAATTGGTAGGCTCAAATTAATTGGACATCTAATTAATAAGGATGATGATGCATCAGACCATAGATTAAACCGACATCATATAAGCCTCACTGCCGTGTTAATTTATGGTTTGAATTTCGTACGTCACCTTTATACATAATGCAAGCAATTAAGTATGATGTTATGACTTGTTAACTTTTAATTAACATTTATCTTGGGATGGTAAGGATTAATTTAAATATTTGGTCAACATCCATTAAGCCAGGACTGTTATGACACAAATATCAGAATTAATAAATATCTCTTTTTAGGGTTTAGATTAATTAATTATCATACGGCACATCAAAATTCAAAAGGTCATATGAATGAAAATTATAAATGCATGGCCAGGAAGAGCTTGGAAATTGAAACCCTTGACTCATTAAAGTCCTAACCTAAAAGGCCCTAATTATGAAAGTTCAATTAGTGATATAATTATCAATTAGGTTATTCTAATATTAGCCGTAAATTAATCATCCCTAAAACTAGAAAATCCTAATAAGTTATAGATTAACTTGCACCATGATAATTAATTTAATTAATTTTAAACTAGTATCCCGATAAGCCAGAGATTATATTTAAAATGAATCGAATTAATTAGTCATGACGTTAATTAAATACCCACCTAATCTCATTGCCAATTTTATCCTAAGGGGTTATAAAGAGGTGTTCAAAGAATTTAATAAATTTAACATTTATCCCAATAAGTCAATGGTAAATTTAAATTCACTAAATTAATTCGAACCTTAAATCTAACTATGGCTCTAAAAAAATAACCCTAAAATCAATTTAATTAATTTAAAGATTATGCCCCAATGAGTCGACGCACACTTTAAATTAATTAAATCGAACCACCCCAATCTAACATAAAAAAGCCTAACCTAGCAAAAACAAACAAACAATAAAGCATTAAAGGCAAACTATATTATATACTATAAAACATATAACATATACATTTAAAAAGCCATATATTGCAATACTTTTAAAAAACTATAAGTTATATGTTATATAAAAATATATGTTATATATATAGAAAGCTACATATTATATTATATAAAACTATATATCATATTATATAAAACTATATACTATTTTATATAAAAAAAAACTATATATTATATGAAAACATATATTATAAAAAAATATATTATATATATTATATAAGAAACTATATACTATGCATATTACGTAAAACCATGCATTATGTATATTATATGAAGACCATATGTTATATATAAATCATATGCTATATATTATAAAAACTATATATTATACTCTTTATAAAATACTATATATTATACACCATATAAAACTATATATAATATGCCATATGAAAAAAAGAAAAAAACATATATTATACCAAAACCATATCAAATCATATTATGCATATACAACAAAAAAATCAAGCATAAATTAACATTAAGAAATTAAAAACGAAAATAAAAGGTGCTAGACAAAAAAATAAACATGCATGATGAAAATAATGGGATTTACAAGGGATTTCAAATCTGGATTTTGGACTAAATTAACAAAATCAGAAATTTTAAAGCCCAAATTAAATAAAAATAAAAAGGGGAGTGAAATTGCAAGACCCCTTAAAACCCCATGGACTATGGCTGTATTTTCAAAAGGCGAAAGGGTCGTGGGCGCGATTAAAAAAGACGGAGGAATTTAGTGGGCGATTATGAAATGCGGAAGAGCTACGAGCGAAATTACGATAACACGGAGGGGTTTAAAACGCAATTAACCCATATTAAAAATGGGGACCGAGTATAAAAATCATTTTTGAAAGCATTCAGCCCTCTTTTTTCTTTCTCCAAAACCAACCCCCTTTTGAAAACCTCTCAAACCCTCTAAAACAAGGATAAACGCCACCATGCGTTCATCCATAACCCAGAAACCGATCATAGTTTCCAGAATTCAATGACTTTTCCGCTGTACGCCGTTGCATCGGCCGGTGAACCCTAAAATTAGACAAAACAACCCTCTTCCTTTCCTTAAACTCGATCCAGCCTTCCCTCTTTTGAAAAACAAAACCAAGACCACATTTTTCTTTTAAAAAACCAAAAACTCCTTTTCAGAATCGAACATCCCTAAAAGGTAACCTCATTGTCGGCTCACCTATTCTGGCCTGGAGGCTTAGGCTTGTTACCGAACAAGGAGTATTTCACAACGGCGGCCACGCTTTGAAGGTAAAATAAAAACCCTAACTCTAATGTTTATGCTTCGAAATAAAAGAGAAGATGAGAGATACCTCCGAAGGTTTTTTCCTTTGTATTGATTTTGAATCTGGTTTTTCCCCGTTCTTTAATTTAGGGTTACAATTGTGTTGGGTTCGGTTTATATACACCGAAATTACATGATTTAAAAATTAGGAAAAACATAATAGAATTCTTCTATTGGTTGCCCTTTTTTGTTTTTATTCATTTGCATCTCTTATATGGTTTGGAGGCTCTAACATTCTGCTTGTTTGTTCTCTTGCATGTGTTGCCACTGCTGGAGGAGGGGACCAGAGAGCACGAGGCAATAAAAGGCTCGGATTGCGAATAGGAACGTTCAGAAGGCGAACAGACGCGACTTGAGAGCTGAGGAGTCGGGCGCGTGGATTGCACGCGCGTGTGGGTGATGCTAGTGGTCGCGCGTAGGAGATGTCAACGGTCACTCCCGGTCTCACCTTGACTGTTAGATCTAATGTAGATCTAACGGCTAAAATTCGACTGCACCAAGAGATAGAGAGGATTAGGGTTTTTGTGTAATCGAGCCTTAGTTAGTTGGGCTTTATTGGGCCGAATATATGTGTGTGTTTAATTTTTGGGTTGTAATTTATGGACCGTTTAAATAAATTAATATGGGTTTTTATTTTAAATTAACTTATTTTATTTATTTATTATTTTGGTTTTCTGATTTTTGCAATAATATAAACAATAATAATACTAAATAGATATGACAATAGATAAAAATGACTTAACATAGAACATCTTATGTACTATCAATGATAAAAAAATTTGGGATTTGTATATTAAACATCATATATATATATATATATACATATATTTATCACTAATATGTACTAATAATAATTATACTATATCCTAGTACTAAGATAACACAAAGAATAACATAATATACTAATAATATTTTTTAGGGTTTTTTCCTTCAATTGAATAATTATCAACATGATAATATATATTACTAGTATAACATAAGACTATTAATACTTATAAATAACCCTAGTAATATTTTTATTGTTTTTGGGTTTTAATAAACATATTTAAAAAGATAAAGTAAACAAAGCCCATTATTGCAAAATAAAAAAGACGGTTCAACACCCTGGACAAAATTAGTTATTACAATAACGCATGATGTGCTTAGCTGATGTCCAATGTGCAAGTGAAGGACCATGCATGTATTGCAACAGACGATTCATGGCAAAAGAAATATCTAGACGAGTAAGTGTGAGATACTGAAGGAGACCAAGTAATCGACGATACCCAGAAATATCAAGTGCCATTGATGGCTCATGCGGAGGTAGCTTGTCAGAAGAGGACATAGGTGTGGAAATTGCCTTGGCATTTTCCATTTGAAACTGAGTCAAGATGTTAGGGATATATTGCGCCTAAGATAAAAATAACCCAGTAGAGTAGAAATAGCCTCAATACCAAGAAATGGATGAACAAGCCCATATAATTCAAAGCAAACTTCTTAGATAATATGTTGGTGAAATGAGTAATAAAATTAGTGTTATTAACAGTAAGCACAATATCAAGAGAGAGGCATCAGCTTTTGATTTTGTAAAACCAAAGTAAATGAGAAATTGAGAGAGTTCAACATACCATGCCCTCGGGGCTTGCTTGAGTCCATACAAGGCTTTATGCAACTGACAAATATGAGACGGGTGAGTAGAATCAACATACCCCGGAGGTTTTTCTAGATAGACCTCCTCATGTAAGGTGATGGTGGAGGGCAAGAATGAAAATAGTGTGCACCGTAACAAGTTTCATCACAAGACTAAAAGTCTCAAAGTAGTCACGACCAGCTTCTTGAGAATACTCTTTCGCTACCAGTCGAGCCTTGTATCGATCAATAGAGCCATCGGCACGTTGTTTCACACGAAATAACCATTTGCACCTTACGAAAGATTGAGTAGGCCATGGAACAAGATCCCATGTTTGGTTGCGTAGCAAGGCATTAAACTCATCATCCATGGCTTATCTCCATAGTGGGTCTTTGAGAGCTTGAAAAACAGTCTTTGGCTCTATTGTGGAAGGCAAATGATGACATGTAGTAGCATTAAAAAATGAAGGACCAAAGTACCTCGAATTTGGCCGATGAATCCTCTGTTGCGAAGGATCATGTTGTGGCAAGTCAAGGGAGACAGTTTGTTGTGGCAAGTTAGGGGCGACATCTTGTTGTGGCAGATAAGCCAATAGAACTAGTGTGGCAATAGAATCACCAGGTTGTTGTGACATATTAGACAATGAAGCATCAAGTTGTCATGGCATAAGAGGCAATGAAGCATCAGATTGTCGTGGCATAGTAGGCAATGAAGCATTAGGTTGTCGTGGCATAGTAGGCAGTGAAGCATCCGGTTGCTGTGGCATAGGGAGGACACGTCGTGTAAAAAAGGGAAGATGTGAGGAACAAACCGAACATGGTGAGAGACATATATTCTGTTAGTGGTCGGCTCCAGGCATTTATAAACAGACTGCGTCACAGAGTATCGAGGGAAAACACATTCAACGGACCATGGCTCATGTTTATGTGTTGTGTATGGTCTCAGCCAAGGAAAGCACAAGCATCCAAATGGTTGAAGCTTGTCATAGTTTGGTGCTTGTTGATGAAGGAGCAGATATGGCGATACATTACCTAGTATCGGTGTTGGCATCCGATTAATAAGATAAGCAGCTACTTGAAAAGTATGAGGCCAATACTCTGTTGGGAGGGATGCAAAGTAAAGTAGAGAGAGTCCACTCTCCACTATGTGACGATGTCTCCGTTCAGCAGTCCCATTGTGTTTCGAAGTATGAGGCGGTGAAGTAAAGTGGGATATACCTCCCAAATTCAAAATGAGCAAGAGCTTAACAAACTCACCTCCATTATCAGAGAATAGAGACACAATGGTCTGATGAAAAAAAGCTTTCAACAAGCCTTTTAAACTGAGGAAATATTACCGCAACATTAGATTTTTTCTTCTTCGGGTATAGCCAGATATACTTGGTAAAATGATCAACAAACACTACATAGTATGAATATCCATCATACCATACATGTTTAGTGCTCCAAACATCAGAGTAAAGCAATTCAAGAGGACAAGAGCTTGACATAGTATTTTGATCAAATGGTAGTTTATGACTCTTATTAATAAGACATGAAGTACAATGATAGTTCGTCAAACTAATTGGGTCATAAGATATATTACAAGTACGTAATATAGAGGCTAAGAATTTATCAGATGGATGACCAAACTTATGATGTAGTTGATACACGGGCAAGCAATTGACTGAGTTGACTTGAGGATAAAAGGATCGTAGAGCATAGTAGACACCACCAATTTTATTGCCTCGAAGAAAAGGAATTCCCGTGGGTCGATCCTTAACAAGAAAATAAGAGTCAAAGAATTCAACATAAACATGATTAGTTTGACATAATTTAGAAACCGATACTAAATTTGTATTTAACTGAGGAACACACAAGAAATTTGTGAGAGAAATGGGCTTGGTAGCCATCGGTCAATATGAGATATAAGTAGAGAGTTACCATTACCAGATGAACTGTATCAAGACCATCATAAGAGGAGATATCCTGAAGAGACGCAGTGGTCATTGTGGTGTGATGTGAGGCACCACTATCAAACATCCAAGGAGCCAGATCAGATGATGAAAAATCAATAGTCATGTTAACAACCGGTGAATCAGATGGTGGCTGCTGATAAAAGTTGCTATTGTGAAGGAACCAAACAAACTTACTGAAATCTCGAACAACATGTCCTAGCAAATTACAGAACTTGCACACAACATCTTGTCGTCTAGAATGACTAGATTAAGGAATATGACTACGACCACCACCAGAAAACTAATGGCCAGAGCGACCACCCTTCCCTCGATAACGGTTGGTGGAATAAACATGTTTTGAATTAGCTCGCTGCGCAGAATATGTCTTGGCAAGATGTGACATCCCATTTCCGGTCTGGTAGAGGACTGGGTCGGAAAGCGTTATCGGAAAACAAATTCAGAATTTTAGAGAAAGACTCAGGGTTTGGGACTCATTCAGAAGGTCTTATTAATCATTATTATGACTTAACAAACTTATTCGTTACTAATCTTATCAGAAATTTGGGTCAATTTAAACTTTTTTAGACTAAAAAGACTAAATCGTAAACTTTACAATTTAGCGATTCTAATATGAATTCTCTATTACCAACTTGTAATTAAACCTACCAATTATTAATCTATGAAGTTTCGTTACTATCGGATATCATTTACCTAATCAATTAAGCTATATGACTTTAGTGACCATTTTGTAAACTATCCAAAACTTCTCTTTATTCTTTAGGGTAAAATACCTAAATCATCACTCAACTTTGCTCTGTGGCCTATTTTAGTCACTCAACTTTCAAAATGCTTAATTTTATCACTGAACTTTAAACATTAATTTATGTTCGTCACTCCACCGTTAAATCTCTAACTCTATTATGACATAGAAACAAAAATAATAATAATATATATTTTATAATATTTTAATACTCCTAATTAATTAAATAAAACAATTAGTTCCTCATATCACCCTCTTTCACCACCACCCGACCCTTTCCTTACCTTCACCGGCAGCCATCTTCTCCATCCCAATAACGTTGTTCCGATGAGCTTTCCGGCGAATCAAAACCATCGGCCGACTCATCTTTTTCTCCCTTTTCCTTCTACTGGTTCGTTTTTTTTTTTGAAAACCACCCTTAAATGTCCAAAAGGAGTCCAAACCCTTGCGTCTTGGGAGCGCGATTCACTGTTGTCCACCGTTGGATCGGCCTGAAATCGAGGCATGTTGATCTCCTCACCAAGGAACCTCGAATGATCGTTGGGATTCACCTTCCGATGCTTCGGTCGTCAGAACCGAAATGGGACGGTAAAACTTTCCCCTCTTTTAGATTTCAGTTTGATTTCTTTTCTTTTTGGCTCTGATTTGTTCCGATTTCTTTTGTTTTTTTGGGTTTTGGTTATCAATTTGTGGTTGAGTGGTGAAGGGCGGTGGTAGTTTGGGTTAACGACAGTGGATGGCTCAATGAAGGAGTTAAAGGGGTTTTGATGATGGTAGTTGGATTGGTTCACTAGTTTGGTGAATTTGATGATTCTGAGGAAAGCAGTGACGAATCCTAAAATAATAACTCAAATACAAATAGGGTCAATGATATCAATATTTTTTCTCACAGATCATGGTGAAATTAAGGAGAAGACAGAGGTTTATGCTTTGAGTTTCCTTGTGCTTTCGTTGTTTTCATTGGTAATTAGTATAATACAACATTAAAAAATTTCTTACACGGGGGAGCACTTGACAAAGAGGATAAGAGAAATGATGCTTTCAAAGGTACTGACTTTTGAAGTTGGGTGGCTTGACCAAGATGAGAATTCCAGCGGCACCGTCTGTGCTAGATTAGCAAAAGATGCTATTGTGGTATGTTCTTTGCATTTTCTTTCCTTCTTTATGATCATTTTGAGTTAGCATCTTCATGTTTATGTTTCCAGGTGGAATTTGTATTTTATTTTTTGTTGTAATTTGCCATTGGAGTAATATGTTAGTTTTTCTTTAGTGTATTGGTGAAATGAGAAAATCTGTTTGGAAGGAGACAAACTTTACATTAAATATTATAACTCTATTTTTAATAAAATTTTCATTTAAAAAAATTTGCTGAAATTATGAAGAAGAACAGACCAGTTTCAGTTCGCCGGAAAACTCACTGGAACGGTGTTATTGGATGGAGAAGAGGGTTGCCGGTGAGGGTGAGAGAAGGGTAGGGTGGGGTGAAGGAAGGTGAGGTGAGGGAGGGTTTGCTTTTTTTTTTAATTTATTTATTTATTTAAGTGTATTAAAATATTATAAAATATATATTTTTATTATTTTTTATTTTCATGTCATAGAGTTAGAAATTTAACGGTGAAGTGACCAAAATAGGTAAATGTTTAAAGTTCAGTGATAAAATTAAGCATTTTAAAAGTTGAGGGACCAAAATAGGTCAAGAGCAAAGTTGAGTGATGATTTAGGTATTTTACCCTATTCTTTATAACAGAACTAAATAACATCGTATCAATACCCTATGGGCCATATCGATACGCTAAGCCTGATTTTAGATTTCCAGATTCAAAGGATGTCAAGCTCGTACCGATACAGCTAAGCCCGTATCGATACCAGTTGACTGCGTTGACCCCGTATCGATACACTATAAGACCGTATCGATACCATTTTTCAAACCAAATTCTAGTGACCAAAATCAGTACCGATAAGCCCAAGCCGTATCGATACGCCGTATTTGACCAATGTTGACCAAGCCATTTATGCAAGGGTCGTATCGATACACCATCACCCATATCGATACCCCTGACCTGTAATGATAGATTTTTACTAGTTTTTATTCGATTTACTCACCCAAACGTTATACAAATTTTACCAGTAACCTTAGAAACAGTATTTCTAATTGTGTGTTAAATTTCAAGGCATTTCGAATTCGTTTACTACGATTTTACCAAATAAAGCTCTTAAGCTCATTTTAGTCTATTTAGCCATTTCCAAACATGTCATTATACTCATACCACACCTAGTTACTATTAGGCTTACACAACCACATCAAAATAAGTTATTACAACACATCTAAACCTTATGCCACCTTACTAGGAGTTCGGAAACAAAAGTAAACATACATATAGCTTGCGGAAGTGACTTGCAACTGGGAGATTACACGATCGGAGCTCGGAAAATCTCAAGACCCTGAAATGCATGAGACACACATATGTTAGGCTTACATAGCCTAGTGAGGTAGTCATAACAACATAAGCAATAACAACATGTAAATGGCATGCTATGAATATGAATGGCATATTGGCATACTTAACTATCATAATCGCATTCTTTTAATCACAAGGTCTCATGCTTAGGCTATTTATCATAATTTACATAATCATAATGAAGCTTATACACATTTAAATTCCCTTGGAAAATGTAACAAGTGGATACACGGATTCACCTTTACACCACACATATATCGAAAAATAGGTCATTGCCACATATAACAGAAAATAGGCCTTGAGTCGTAGCTCCGGATAGTCCCTTAGACAATCATCCTTATCTCTCCCACATATAGGCTGTAGCTCCAAATCGTAGTTCAAACACTTACTTATACGAGCTCAAATAACCCTATGGCATGCCAATTGTATCCAAAACTCACAAATGTCCAAGGTTACACATATTTCATTATATTACTTACCTTTATACCCGTAGGCCATAACGTATCGGAGTCGGAATTGAGCCTTAGCTCCATAACATATCATAGCATGATCATATCATATCGGAATCATATCATATAATAATCATAACATATTAGATACCACATATATACTTATAGCTATATCGAATAATGTAAGGACTTACCATGCTAGCCGTTAGCATCCACACATGTTTGCTCTATGTGAGCCTTTAAACAAAATAAAATTATAACATAAACGAATGCAACGAGATGGCTCATGGCCTATCCTTCGACACTACTACACTCACCTTGGTTACGATGTTCTCAGATTACAATTTCGTTGTGCCTAGCTTTCTTTGGAGATGACAAATGATCCTTCTCCACTATTCGAGCTGGCACAAAATTAGGAGTTGCATTAGAATTCGATCTAAGGATTCGAAAACATATTTCAAGCTTACCAAAACTTGTAGGCAACATCGGAATATTGAAATTATCTCCCTAGTTCATGGGTTTCCCTTTGAACATAGAAAACCTACTTTCGAAATTAAACCTCAACAAATGATGGAATCAACAAATCGATATAGGGATTTTACTTGCTGAGTCGTAGGCCTTCAAACGAAGTATCGTGGTTGAACAAGGGACAAAGATGGAACTGAGGTGCTTGCTTAAGCTTGAGCTTGAAGATGGAAATGGAGGTGTGAGCTTATTCAAAGCAAAGGTAGAGTTTTTAGTTCCGGGAGAACATAGCAAGAAAGAAAGCTTTATTTCTTTAAGAATTCCTAAGAGACAACCTTAATTATTTCCTACCTATATAACAACAAATATGAAGCTTACCCTTCCTCAAGGGTTTGCTAAACCTAATTAAATTACTTTTCTTCCTTTCATTCAATTGTCAATTGGATGACAATTAGTTATCTTTTCTGATGACTCTCACGTAAGGCCAAGTAAGGAGGTGAGTAAGCACATTGATTCAATTTCCTTTTATTTAGGCTTCGAACAGATTCAAAACAGGGGACCCATTTCGATACTCTCATGCTAAAACAGGTAAGTTAGTTATCGGCAGTTGGGCTATATCGATACTGGCTTGACCGTATCGATACGCCTAGCTTAGAATTTGCATTTTTGGCTTTGAATTTCGTACAAGGAAGTTCATTCACTCAAATAGGACCAAAATGTAACTCAAATAGGGGTACAAAGGTCAATCAATTACAAACGCTTAACCTACTTCCGACTAGGCCGGTTTTCAGGAAATGACAACTCTCCCCCTTAAGAAAATTCGTCCTTGAATTTTCACATCAAGCAAAGTGGTGAGGATACTACTTTTGCGTTGTTTCTTCAGGTTCCCACATTGCTTCTTCAACCGAATGACTTCTCCAAAGGACTTTCACTAAGGGCACAGACTTATTACGGAGCCGTTTGACTTTCTGTGCGAGGATCTCCACTGTTTCTTTCTCGTACGTCAGATTGGACTGAATTTCTACAAATTCCAGCTCGATCACATGGGAAGGATCTAGCCGGTACTTGCGTAACATAGACACATGGAAGACATTATGAATTCGACTTAACTCCTCAGGGAGAGCTAGTCGGTATGCAATAGGTCCAATTTTCTCGATCACCTTGAACGGACCAATGAAACGAGGACTTAGCTCCTCTTTTTACCGAAAAGAAGGATTTTCTTCCACGAAGATACTTTAAGAAATGCTCTTTCACCAACCTCGTACTGAATGTCTCTTATTTTCAGATTAGCATAGGATTTCTGTCGGTTGAAAGTAGCCTGAAGCTGATCGCGGATGATGGTTGTCCTTTTTTCAGTTTCCCGAAGTAAGTCAGAACCTAATATCTTGCCTTCACCGAGTTTGGCCCAACAAAAAAAAGTTCTACATTTCCTTCCATAGAGAGCTTCATATGGAGCCATTTGAATCGAAGCCTGATAATTGTTATTGTATGCGAACTCGACTAATGGTAAGGATTTCTCTCGCATATCCCCAAAGTCGATAACACAAGCTTGGAGCATATCTTCTACAATCTGTATAACCCTTTTTGGATTGGCCATCGACTTGAGGATAGAAAACAGTGCTTAGGTGCACTCGAGTTCCCAAAGTCTCATGTAGAGTCCTCTAAAACCATGCTGCGAACTGAGGGTCACAATCGAAGATAATTGATACTAGGACTCCGTGTAAACGAATGACTTCACGGATGTACAACTCCGCGAGCTTAGGCAAGCTGAAATCCATTCTTACCGGAAGGAAATGAGCATACTTGGTGAATCGGTCTACCACAACCCATATAACATCATTCTTCTTCAGAGTCATTGGCAAACCACTTATAAAGTCCATCGTAATACGCTCTCATTTACATTGTAGAAGCTCGATAGGTTGCAAAAGACCAGCCAGCACCTTGTGTTCGGCTTTGACTCGTTGGCAAGTCCAACACCTCACTACGAAGTCTGTGATCTCATTCTTCATACCAGACCACCAATATAGCTCTTTTAGATCTTTGTACATCTTGATAGCTCCTTGATGAACAGAGAAAGGGCTAGAATGAGCTTCACTTAGGATTTGATTCCAAAGATCATCATCATCGAGCACATAGATACGATTGCGGAAACACAACAAGCCTTCGAAATTCATAGCTAAATTAGGATCTGGATCATCCTTGACTTTAGCAATGAGAGGTCGCAACTCCTCATCGGATTCTTGGAGTGCTTTGATTCCGGATACAATGGTTGACTGAACTCTCAATTCTGCCAACAGCTTGCCATGCTTATTATGTTCAAAGTGAGCATTCAAACATCTTAGAGATGGAGTGGGCTTTCAACTAAGAGCGTCGACCACAACATTGGCTTTACCGGGATGGTAACCAATAACCAAGTCGTAGTCTTTCAAAAGCTCCAACCAACGATGTTGATGAATATTTAATTCTTTTTGAGTTAGGATGTGCTTTAGGCTCTTGTGATCAGTGTACAAGTAACACTTCTCACCGTAGAGGTAGTGCCACCAAATCTTCAAAGCAAACACAACTACAGCTAACTCCAGGTCGTGGGTCGGATAGTACAGCTCGTGAAGCTTGAGCTGACGTCAAGAGTAGGCTATGACCTTTCCTTCTTGCATCAGTGCACAGCCTAATCCCAGGTGGGAGGCATCACTGCATACAATGAAGTCTTTAGTTGACTTAGGGTGCACCAAAATATGGGCTTGGGTCAGAACTTGCTTAAGCTGATCAAAATTTCTTTGTTGATCCACTGTCTATACAAAGGGGGTTTTCTTACAGAGAAGCTTCGTCAAGGGTGTAGCAATCAGTGAGAACCCTTTAACGAATCTACGGTAGTAGCCTGCAAGGCCCAGAAAACTACGAACTTCTCCAACATTCTTCGGAGGGATCCAATCAAGGATTGCTTGGATCTTCTTTGGGTCAACTTGGATTCCCGCAGAAGAGATTACATGGCCTAGAAAGGACATTTCGGATAGCCTGAATTCATATTTGCTGAATTTGGCGTACAATTGCTTCTCTCGAGGAGTCTGAAGCACAATCCGGAGATGTTATTCATGAGTGGCAACATCTTTCGAATAGATTAGAATGTCATCTATGAACACCACCACTAATTCATCTAGATAAGGTCAGAACACATGGTTCATCAAATCCATGAAGGCTGCAAGTGCATTCGTAAGCCCAAATGGCATTACTAAGAATTCATAGTGGTTATATCTAGCTCAGAAGGCAGTCTTTGGAACATTAGACTCCTTCACCAGCATTTGATAACACCCAGATCGAAGATCTATCTTTGAGAAGACGGAAGCATCTTTCAACTGATCGAAAAGATCATCGATTCTCGGTAACGGATACTTATTCTTGATTGTCACCTTGTTCAACTGACAATAGTCAATGCATAAGTGCATCGATCCATCTTTATTCTTTACGAACAACAATGGTGCTCCCTAGGGTGAGGAACTCGGTTGGATGAACCCCTTATCCAAAAGGTCTTAGATTTGGGCATTTAGTTCTCTTAACTCTACTAGGTTATTCTATATGGAGTAATAGAGACCAGAGTAGTCCCATGTTGTACTTTTATCCCGAATTCCACTTCTCGAATAGCAAGGAGTCCCAAAAGTTCATCGAGAAATACATCGGATAACTCTTTCACAACTGGTACCTTTTTGAGTTTTAAATCTTCTTTAGACCCCATGGTACACATAAGAGTCTTCTTAGGCTCGGGTTCGGATTTCATCAAGTTTATACTCTCCTTACTGAGTTCACGGAGATATAACTTCTTCTTAGAACAGTCCACCCAAGCTTGATGTTCAGCTAGCGAATCAAGGCCTAAAATGAAATCGAATTCCCGAAAGGGTAATGCCATCAAGTTGGTCGGAAATGGGATACCTTGGATCCTTATAGGGCAAGCCTTATAGGTCAACTGAATAACCACATTATCACCTAGTGGATCAGAAACAACAATCTCGGAAGCAATAGGTTCAGGTTCTAAATCATACTTTGCAATCAATGGTTTACTAATGAAAGAGTGCGTAGAGCCCGGATCTATTAAAGCATAAACATGATCAAAATATAATTCCACCATACCTGCAATCACATTAGGATCATCCTCCTGCTCATGCCCTTGAACGTGGTACATCTAGGTTGAGGTTTGATGATCGCGTTCGACTGGCAGGGCATTGGTGTTGCGAGGTCTCCCCGCTGATCCAGACCGCATCAGCTTTGCTCATCTTCTCTTACTAGGATTATTCTGAGAAGCTACGATAGTAGGGGCATTTGGATTCTACGGACATTGTCTGATGACGTGGCCAGATTCATCGCAGAGGTAGCACGATATATATTGTCTACGGCACTGCCCAGGGTACTTCTTCTAACAAAAGGTACACAAAAGAATTTGGGAACCCTTCGCGAAACCGTCTGTACTGTTGATGGAAGCTGTATGAGCAACAGATGTTCATGCAGACTAGGACTGTGGCACATAACCCGACCTAGGTAGCTGATGGAAGGTAGCAGTCTTCTAATCCCTCTACCTACCGTTATTCTGAGGTACATGAGGTTTGGAATTATCTCGGAATCTCTTTTCAGACCGGGCTTGGTTCCCCTTTCTTCTTTCATAAGCCTTCTAGGAGGCTTCAGTAGCAATGGCTCAGTTGACCAGAGTCTAAAAGTCCTCTATCTCTAAAGCAACGAAGAGGGGACGTAATTCATCACACATGCTATCTATGAACATCCGACACTTCTCCTTCTTTGTACGGATGATCTCGGTACCATATCTTGCATATTTGCAGAATTTGTGGATGTACTGTTTTACGGGTCTTCCCCCTTGTCTCACATGGAGGAATCTCTTACGCCTTTTAGTGATATAATGGCCACTAATGTATTTCTTGTAGAACTCTTGAAGGAAGAAGTCTCACATAGCTCGGTGTTCGGGCACGGTGAACGTCACAGTATCCTACCAGCTCTGGCCTCTTCAGCGATCAAGGCTAAGGAACATTCTAACTTGTGCTCCTCGAGGCATTTCATTTGCTTGTTCAAAACTTTGAGCATATTCTCCAGCCAGTATTCTACGATCTTGGGATTATCCAAGTCTTGGCCAGTGAAGGTCGGGTACTGCTTGAGCTTATCAATAGGAGCTCTCGATATAGGCAGAGGTGCTTCAGCAGGCTGAGGGAGTGGTTCTTGTCGGAGTGACACAACCACTTGCTTAATCATGTCATCCATGGACATCAGGTATTCTTGCTGAGCAAGTGGCATTGGAGGAGGGTGAGGTGGATCATTCTGCCCAACTTGTTCAGGCCTTGCTTCGGGCCTCAAATTATCCCCTTGAGTTGAGGAGGAGCCAGGATTGGGTTCATTCGCAGCGCGTCTATCAGTAGGCGCATACATTTTCAGATCTAATTATATAGAAAGATTAAATCGTGTAAGCTGCAAGTCACAGATATCATAAACAAATAACTCCTAGGTGGCATATGTACAAACGGATTCGTAATGGGCTTTAGTTAGTCTTAGAATCGACTAAACCTAGGCTCTAGTACCATAATTGTGACACGCCCTTCCTGGTCTGGTAGAGGACTAGGTCAAAAGCGTTATCGAAAAACAAATTCGAAATTTTAGAGATGGAATCGGGTTTGGGAATCATTCAGAATGTCTTATTAATCATTCTTAGGACTTATCGAACTTATTCGTTACTAATCTTATCGGAAATTTGGGTCAATTTAAACTTTTTTAAACTAAAATGACTAAATTGTAAACTTTACAATTTAGCGATTCTAATCTGAATTATTTATTACCAACTTGTAATTAAACCTACAAATTATTAATCTGTGAAGTTTCGTTACTATCGAATATCATTTACCTAATCAATTAAGCTATATGACTTTAGTGGTCATTTTGTAAACTATCCAAAACTTCTCTTTATTCTTTATAACATAATTAAATAACACTGTATCGATACCCTAGGGGCCGTATCGATACGCTAAGCCGAATTTTAGATTTCCATATTTAAATGACGTCAAGCTCGTACCGATACAGCTAAGCCCGTATTGATACTAGTTGACTACGTTGACCCCGTATCGATACGCTATAAGACCGTATCGATACCATTTTTCAAACCAAATTCTAGTGACCAAAATCAGTACCGATACGCCCTGTTTGACCAATGTTGACCAGGACATTTATGCTAGGGCCGTATCGATACGCCATCACCCGTATCGATAACCTCTGACCTGTAATGACAGATTTTTACGGGTTTTTATTTGATTTACTCGCCCAAACGTTATGCAAATTTTACCAGTAACCTTAGAAACAATATTTCTAATCGTGTGTCAAATTTCAAGGCATTTCGAATTCGTTTACTACGATTTTACCAAATAGGGCTCTTAAGCTCATTTTAGTCTATTTAGCCATTTCCAAACATGCCATTATACTCATACCACACCTAGTTACTATTAGGCTTATACAACTGCATCAAAATAAGTTATTACAACACATCTAAACCTTATGCCACCTTACTAGGAGATTACAACCGGGAGATTACACGATCAGAGCTCGAAAAATCTCAAGACCCTGAAATGCATGAGACACGTATGTTAGGCTTACATAGTCTAGTGAGGTAGTCATAACAACATAAGCAATAACAACACATAAATGGCATGCTATGAACATGATGGCATATTGGCATACTTAACTATCATTATCACATTCTTTTAATCACAAGGTCTCATGCTTAGGTCATTTATTATAATTTCACATAATCATAATGAAGCTTATACACATTTAAATTCCCTTGGACAATGTAACAAGTGGATACACGGGTTCCCCTTTACACCACACATATATCAGAAAATAGGTCGTAGCCACATATAAAGGAAAATAGGTCGTGGCCTTAAGACGTAGCTCCGTATAGTCCCTTACACAATATATCCTTATCTCCCCCACATATAAGTCATAGCCCCGGACCGTAGTCCAAACTCTTACTTATACGAGCTCAAATAACCCTATATCATGACAATTGTATCCAAAACTCACAAATGTCCAAGGTTACACATATTTCATTATATTACTTACATTTATGCCCGTAGGCTATAACGTATCGGAATCGGAATTGAGCCTTAGCTCCATAACATATCATAGCATGATCATATCATAATCATAACATATCGGATACCACATATATGCTCATAGATATATCGAATAATGTAAGGACTTACCATGCTAGTCGTTAGCATCCACACATGTTTGCTCTATGTGAGCCTTTAAACAAAATGCAATTATAACATAAACGAATGCAACGAGATGGCTCCTTGCCTATCCTTCGACACTACTACACTCACCTTGGCTACGATGTTCTCGAATTACAACTCTGTTGTGCCTAGCTTTCTTTGGAGATTACAAGGGATCCTTCTCCACTATTTGAGCTAGCACAAAATTAGGAGTTGCATTAGAATTCGATCTACGAATTTGGAAACACGTTTCAAGCTTACCAAAACTTGTAGGCAACATCAGAATATCGAGATTAACTCCCTAGTTCATGGGTTTCCCTTTGAACATAGAAAACCTACTTTCGAAATTAAACCTCAACAAATCGATATAGGGATTTTACTCACCGAGTCGTATACTTTCAAACGAAGTATCGAGGTTGAACAAGGGACAAAGATGGAACCGAGGTGCTTGCTTACGCTTGAGCTTGAAGATGGAAATAGAGGTATGAGCGTATTCAAAGCAATGGTAGAGTTTTTAGTTCCGGGAGAACATAGCAAGGAAGAAAGCTTTCTTTCTTTAAGAATTCCTAAGACCCAACCTTGATTATTTCCCACCTATATAGCAACCAATAGGAAGCTTACCCTTCCTCAAGGGTTTGCTAAACCCAATTAAATTACTTTTCTTCCTTTCATTCAATTGCCAATAGGATGACAATTAGTTATCTTTTCTGATGAATCTCACGTGGAGAAGGCCAAGCAAAGAGGTGAGTAAGCATCTTACTTCAATTTCCTTTAATTTGGGCTTCAAACAGATTCGAAACAGGGGACTCGTATCGATACGCTCGTGGCTGTATCGATCGCTCATGCTAAAATAGGTAAGCTAGTTATTGGCAGTTGGGTCGTATCGATACTGGCTTGACCGTATCGATACGCCTAGCTCAAAATTTGCATTTTTGGCTTTGAATTTCGTACAAGGAAGTTCATTCACTCAAATAGGATCAAAATGCAATTTTATTATATAAGATGGGTACAAAGGTTAATCATTACAAACGTTTAACACATCGGATTAAAAATTTTTGATCACCGGAACCTACTTCCGACTAGGTCGGTTTTCAGGATGTGACACAAGAGGTGTAGCTTGGTCAGATTCTTGTAGGAGTCTCTCATGATCAGTTAAGATCTTAGACAACTCAAGCATGGATGTCAATGTGTTACGTACACGAAGAACATCAACAATTGGACGATAATCATCACCCAATTGATTGACAATAGAAATCAATTGATCTACATTGGAGACAAGATAGTTTGCCAAGGCAAGACCAGAGGCAATATCATGCATGTCTTTCATGTAGTCGAAGATAGACCTGGAATGACGTGGATTGCGAGCCAATTTGGACTTGAGAGCAAGGATGCGACCGGGAGATGCTCGAACATAACTTGCAACTAGAGTATCCTATGCAATTTTGGTGGTGATAGCGGATGAAATAAGTGGTTGAACTTCATCATCACAACTGCCAAGAAGAGCACTAATAAGAATTTGATCTTGACGATACCATTGTAGATATTCAGGATTAGCAATTGTTGACGCAACATTAATAAACTTAGATGGGGAAGGCTGTAAACCATCAATATAACCGAATAGCCCAAAACCAATGAGAGTAGCCTCCACTTGGCGACACCAAATAGGAAAGTTAGCAGACGTAAGTTTGATTGGGAAGTTGGTCGGTGAACTAAGATGCACAAGATCATTGGAAGTAAAAGACGGAGCCATGAAAGGAGATTCGGTTTAAAGAAGAGCGGAAAAAAGAGGGAAAAAATAAGTAGATAAATTCTACTTGGCTCTGATTATCATGTAAAGGATTTGTATATTTGGTAATTGTTAATGTTTACAATTGACCTGTATATAGGCTTACAAATGAATATACAAGGATAACGAAATTAAATATTAAATGTAAATCAAATATTTAAATACAAGATAAGATAGAGATAGAGATAGAATAAGATAGGATTTGAATGAGATTTGACTAAGAGTTATCTCATGAATTTGAATAAGATAAAAATTATCTCATCTTATCTTTATCCTTAATACATGTAAACTTCATCTTATTTTTATACTTGGTGGTAAGATTTGCAGAAAAAGTAAACCACCGTCTGGATAACTAATCCGAAGAGAATCATGGTGGAAAGCAACAACAAACAAATGATTGCATAAAAAAACCTGCTGACCATTCCAATGCTGGTTCCTTCCACAACCAGAGTCTTGAATGCGATCTGGATGAACCCCGACGCCAGACTGATGATCACAAATATGGATATAGCCAACCGCAGCTTTCCTTTGATCAGGTACTTGCTCTTCACCACGGCTGGGAACCCATAGGCCTCTTCTAAAACAGATATAGTGCTAGCCAAGTGCCAGACCGTGGTCAAATACAAGAGCCCCACGGTGAACAAAATCACTAAAACGGCTAACACTGCAACACCAACGGTTTGTATTCCTCCAACTGAAAGTGCCCAAATAAGGAAGACAACGGCAGCTACAACGAGGTAGAAAAACATGGCAACGAAAATACTCAAGAAAGTAATCATCAGCTTCTTCCAGACCTTGGGAACAACGCTCATGACTTTCTTGAAGGAGAGTTCCCGAGCTGTTTATACGCAGGCGACGGCGTAAACAACTGCGGCAGTTGAGAGAAGCGAAAAGATGGAAAACAAAGTGAAGTAGGGAGCGTTGAAGAGCCAAAAGTGAAGCCATCCATGGGAGACAAGGTCGGACGGTTTGTCGTAGTTGTCAGTGTTAAATTTCTTAGAGAAGAGACTTGAAACTTCGGCATGAACAAAGTAGATGAAAGAGATGGGAAGGATTAGAGCTAAAGTGATATTGGTGAAGATTTTTCCACATGAAGAGATGAGCTTGTAGGATTCCTTGAATATGCCAAAGACCCCTAGAAATTGCATCGCTTCTTGCTCTCTATCCATGGTGTTTCAACAAAATGTTTCAATGGGATTCTGAGTTGCAGAGTGGGAAGATATATGATAAGAAGTGTGAGGTCGTGATGAGAAGAATACAGGAAGCTGCGTTCGTTTTTTTCTATACCAAACTACCCCCATTATTTATTTTCCCATAATAAACAATAGGGTAAACTTAATCACATACCACTTAATTATAACTTCTAACTCGAAAATACCATTAAACTTTAAAAATGTTCAAAGCTAACATTAAACTTTAATATGTGGCTTGAAAATACCACTCCGCCGTTTACTCTTAACGCCCATGTTAAGTTTTACTCTTAACGCCCATGTTAAGTTAAAACGACGTCATTTTGGTGCGGCTGTTTTGAAGCCTGATTTAAGCCAAAACGATGTCGTTTTGCTGGAGGAAAAATATTAAAACAATGCGTTTAGAGAGTTTTGAACCCTGGACCTCCAAATACAAGGGCTAAGTCTTAAATATTATATAAAAATAAAAACAATACACTTTTATTTATATATATTGTTATATATACAAATAATATATTTTATATTATTTATATATTAATGTTATTTATGATATTATTTATTTTATAAAATAACTTGAATTAATCTCTAGTAGTTTGAGATATATAGAATTTGTGGTAAAATATTATATAATATTATGTTGGTTTAATGGTTAAAATTTAGCTCTTTTTTCTAAAGGTCATGTGTTCAAAATGCTCGAAGCGTATGATTTTAATATTTTTCCTCCAGTAAAACGATGTCGTTTTGGACTAAATTAGACTTCAAAATAGCCGCACCAAAACGACGCCGTTTTGACTTAACGGAATGTTAAGGGTTAACGGAGGGTGGTATTTTTAAGTCACATATTAAAGCTCAGTGTTAATTTTAAATTTTTCTAAAGTTCAGTGACATTTTCGAGTCAAAGACCATAATTGAGTAGTATGCGTTGTAGTTTACCCTAAACAATAAGCCAGTGTCTACATTATGACTTTCGTACAATAAATTTACATTAATTACTTTGTCGATAATTGAATATTTTGGCCCTGTTTGGCAGTTAGCGGATAGCTAATAGCGGATTACATTAGTTTATTTGACTAACGGATTATATTAGTTGATTGTATAAAAGTGTTTGGTAAAATTAACTGATAACTGTTAGCTGTTTGATTATTTAAACAAGCAAAATGACATATAAGGACATGATAATATTCTATACTTATTTGAATAATTTATTAGTTATCATTATTTTGTATCTATTAATATTAATTAGATTATGAAAAATATTTTTTAAAATAACATTACTAAGCATATTTGAAGGATCAATATATTAATTTATTATTTAAATAATTATTTTTAATATAATTTAATTAATTATTAAATTTAAATACAAATATAAATGTGAGAATAAAAAAGAAAAAAATAAAAGTACTAATTTACAAATGTCACAATGTAAATACTTGAAGTTGAATAATTAAAATAGAAAAGGTTAAATTTAGGTTATTTGGAGATTTTTTAATTGTTAAGGGTAAAAGAGTCTTTATAACTTTTATGTCAAAACCTCTAATTTCAAAAAGTTCCTATTTGCAGCTTTTTTAAAATTAGAGGTTTCACCCAAATCCGCTATTTTAATCCGCTCTTTACCAAATATCTAAATTAGCGAATTTGACCGGTCAAACCTCTAATTTTAGCTCAAACTTCTAATTTTAGCTCAAACCGCTCTTCACCAAACAAAACTTCTTTGTTTGTTTAAGGAAATTCTTATAATATAATAATAATATTTCAACAAAGTATAGAATCTCCATTACAAAATGGCCAACTTGATATTTACTCTCTTCTTTTTCCCCTTACTGTCAATTTATTCATCTTTCTATTTATTAGTACACGTAGATAAGTTTTTTCAATTAAGAATTATGAGACTTTTACATTAATATGTGTGAATTTAATGTATTATATTTTTCACAATAAAATATTGAAATATTAAGTAATACTAGTTTTGATGGAATTGTAAAAAATCAAAATGAATAACTAAAATTATATTTAAACAATTAAATTGATCTAATAGAATAAAATATTAAATATTTTAATTAAAATTGTCAAAAAAATTATAGTGTCAGTTTGTTTTCAATATAATTAACATATAAAGTATGACCCACCAAAAAATATCTATTTGATACTTCTAACCAATTTTTTTGAATAGTCTAAAGATGATTACAAGGTAGTATATGTTCATACATATTCTTAACACATACACCTTGTAGACAGAGTGGTTTGTGTAGCGACTAAAAATAAGCTCGACTATGGGGTATCCCCACATTTTTGGAAAATAATGAATTTTAGGGGGATTTCTTTTGAAAAATTGTTTTTTCTTTGGAAAATAATGAAGACTTGGAAATTGATTTTATTTAAAAATAAGACTTGGAGTTGGCACAGACCACTTGGATAAGGTAGGCCGGACACCAGAAAAACCAAAGATTTGTTTTGAAAGGGTTCGGGAGTTGGTTACGTGTGAGAAATGATTAACACCCCATCACGCCCTGAAATCGGTACCAAAATATTTGTTGCTTTTAAATTGATGGAAATTGTTGAAATTTAAATTGAATTTAATTTGGCGTCCTTAAATGAAATTTGACCTTAATCAAACGAGCTTTATCGAGTTGGTGGGTTCAAATTAATTGGACATTTAATTAATAAGGATGACGATACATCGGACTATGCCGACATCATATAAGCCTCAGTGCCATGTTAATTTATGGTTCGAATCTCGTACGTCACCTTTATACATGGTGCAAACAGTTAAGGGATGACGTGATGATTTTATCAAATTTTAATCTTATCATTTACCTTGGGACGGTAAAGATTAATTCAAATATTTGATCAACAGCCTTTGAGCTCGGATTGTTACGACACAAATATCGAAATTAATAAATATCTCATTTTTTTATAGTTAGAGATTAATTAAATATCAAGATAAACATAGGATAAAAAGGTTAAATGAATGACAAATATAATATATGTCACAAAAATAAAGAAATTAAACAAAAGCAAGGCAAAAAACAAATAAAATCCGGAAAAATGACCGGATCGAGTAAAGAAGCGCGTAAAATAAATGCGGGAAATTAAAGAGCGGAAATTTAAAGTGTGAGAATTAAAAGCGAAAATTAAATGCGAAAATTAAATGTTAGGAGTTAGATGTTAGAGGTTAGTTAGCTACACTAAACGGGCCATAATAATACGGATCATACCCTGTTGCGGGTCACCGTAAGGCCGATCGAACAAGAAACAAAAAAAGGCATGAAAATAAATAATACATAATATATATTATATAAAATAATACATATAACAAAAAAAAAACAAGATAAACAATATATATAAAATAAAGTAATACTATAATATAAACATATGTATGTATAATATACGTAGGTGACCATATGTGACACATAGAATATATAGGGTAGATATGATATAAGTATAAGATATATAACATACATAATGTATAATATAAAATATGATATAAATATATAATACACAACACATGTAATATATAATAGTGAACATATACGCATATATTACTATACATTATACTTGCACACTATATAATATAATTATATATCATATTATGTAATATATAGATGGTAATAATATATATACATAAGTAATATATATATAGTATACATACCATAGAATATAAATAAATGTATATTTTTTTGAAAGTAAATAAATACGTATATATATACATATGATCATACTATATACACAATATATAGTACGCACTAATAGAGCAGGGATCAAAACGAAAAGAAGATAAAATTAAGGGACAAAATCGAGGGAGAATAAATCTGATGTTAAAACATAGATCTAAATGAAAGGTTTTGAAAGTTAAAGGGGTTGTGGAAAGGATTCAAAAGGGGCAGAGAGATTTAATGAAGCAATTAGCCCAAGATGTTTTTAAAACCGAGTATAAAAGCCAAACATAAAATTGATTCAATTTTTTTAAAAACTCAAAACGCAAAAGAAACAAAAAACTTGCTACCCAAATCTTCTCCAATGTTTTTCATCTCTGCCACTGTTCTCAAAAATCGGTGGCCCCTTCCGCCGTATGCCGTCAACTCGGCCCGGTCTGACTCAGTCTCACTAAAGCAGAACCACGCCCATGCGCAGGCGGCGGCGTTTGTGGCGGCTTTTGACGATGAGAATTTGACGACAAACTTCAGATTCCCATTTTTGATCCCGGTGAAGCATTGGTGGTGCTAAAACTCGACGGTGACTGACGAAATGTGGATTTCTTCAAGGGCCGAACCTTTCCGAGCTTTCCTCCGACAGACGGCGGCTCCATTGACGATGAAACCACCACCAACTTGCTCGTCTCTCCGAGCTGAAGCCAGCCATGCCGGTGGTGCCCACCACCGCGGCCCGAACGACAGCGAGACGAAGCTTGCTAGCTCTCATTCTTCTTCTCTAAAACTCTCTCCACCATTATTCCTACTTTTCATTTTCCTCTCTCCTCAATAATATCTCCTTTCCTTTTTCCCACCTACCACCCATTTTATTACTTTTCTCTCATCTTTTAAATTACAAACCCCTCTTCCACTAAAAGATGATAACAATTTTAATAAAAGCTCAACACCATATTTTTTCCTTTTGTAATATAGCTCGTATCTAATTTTTTTAGTTGAGCTCCCAATATAAAGGCCACAAACCCTGTTCGAGGCCTAATTCGTTAATTTCGAAATTTGGGTCGTTACATTTTGAATATTTTCAGACCTTTAAATAATAAATTTATATCCTATACATCGACGGTAAAAATTAAAAGTTTCTACAAGTGTTTTAGTTTTAAGGTTTACGGTCTTAGTTTAGGGTTTAGGGGTTTAGAATTTAGGGATACTGGTTAGAATTTAAAGTTTAAGTTTAGAATTTAGGGTTTAGAGGTTGAAGTTTTATTTTTAGGGTAATATGGTTGGATTTAGTTTCTAACTTATAAACTCTAAATTATAACCCTGAACTCCAAATTCTAACCACTATCCCTAAATTTTAAACCTCTACACCTAAACTCATAAATCCTACACCCTAATCTAAGACCCTAAACCCTAAAACTAAGGTACTTATAAAAATTGAAAGTTTCCACCGTTAGTGTATAAGATAATAATTCTTAAATAACATCTTGTTTAAAGATTAAAATATAGCTTATATTAAGATTATAAACAGTTTATATTTGACGTATTATCATTACGTCATACTAGAATATCATTACACATATTTTGTAAATGAAAAAAAAAAATTATGCCGAAGTTATGTTTAAACATTTAAAATTAATAAACGGTTATAGATGGAGTTGTAATATATAAATATGATAGTTATGTGTTCAAATTTTAAATAATAATTTTAATTGTATTATTTAAATATCTATGAGAATATGAAAAGATAATGATATCCCTATAATGATATTTATTACTACTTTAAACTAAGGGTATATTAATTTTTTAATTCAATTGTTATCAAGTCGATTTATGACACCAAGAAAGAAATTATATGTAATATATATAAGGCTTAATATTTTAATTTTAAAAAATAAATATAAGTAACTCTATTTAATGTAAAATTATCTAACTTGCCCCTTATATTTAGGGATCTATTTACAATAGTATAACGACTAAGTGAGTTTTATACGTTTTTAAAAGGTTTTTTTTTAATTGATATTTTAACGGATGAGTCTACCACATGCGTCGAGCATCGCTGAACACCACTAACGATGAACACCATTAAATTAATTAATAAAGATTAAAAATTTCAATGACTCAACATACAATTAATAATTATTTAAAATAAAATTTCAATTAAATTATTTTCAACATACAATTAATAATTATTTAAAATAAAATTTCAATTAAATTATTTTTCATATATATTCTATTTTTTAATCTTTATTTTCAAATAATTAGATCAAATACCAACCTTTAAATTAAAAAACCCTAAATCTTTTTCTTTTCTATTCCAGCCGCTATCAACTCTCATTTGCTGCTACATGGAATTCTACAATTACAGTGACAATCATTTTACTTTGTTCTATTTTTGAATCATGAATGGTGAATTGTGTGGGATACAATGCCTACTGCCTTCTCAATTAAATTAATTTTTGAATCGCGTATGTGTCAATTTATATTCCGATCTTCACTCTCCCCGCAACTGACCACCAAACAACTTGGAACAAAGGATTTAAAAGAAAATACTCAGAGTTTATCGAAGCGGATATATATTAGGGTTCTAATTATTTAGATGTTGAATATAGATGTTTGCAACTTGGGACAATAAATTAGGGTTCTAATTATTTAAAGGAAAAAAATTTAGAGTTTTCTAATTTAGGAGTTGGTATTTGATTTAATTATTTGAAAATAAAGATTAAAAATAGAATATATATGAAAAATAATTTAATAGAAATTTTATTTTAAATAATTATTAACTGTATGTTGAGTCTTTAAGATTTTTAATCTTTATTAATTAATTTAATGGTGTTCAACCGTGTTCATCGTTAGTAGTGTTCAGCGGTGTTCGACGCCCGTTTTATAATTTTCCTATTTTAACAATTTAATCGTTTTGTAGAAAAATTTAAGGTGTATGTATTTAAAAAAATTTAACAATTCGATAATTTTTAATTATTATTTTGTAATTTAAAAAAATAGTAACTAGAAGGATATTTTTTTCGTAGTTTAATAACTACTAGTGTGTTTTACCTATAATAAAACTTAAGCTTTCGTGTTAAGGTTAGAATCATTCAAGTCAACAACTACCTAATTAACAAGCTTAATAATGACAAAATGATGTAAGATAAAATAATAAATGAACCTAGATTTTTTTTATTTCTTGTGCATTTCTTCTCAAGAATTACAACCACACAACATTAAAGGTTAGGGGTAAAAAAGCATTTGACTTTTGGGAAAATGAAATTAATTAGGCCCTGAATTTTTTATACTTAATTAAATCTTTAAATTAATAAATTCAATTAATTAAGTCCTCTGTTAAACCGACCGTCAAATCAAACAATTTTATAAGAAACAAGCCTAATTAGAATAAGAAAATCTGTCATTTCAATATATACGTTTATGAATTTCATAAACAGATATCTTGAATACTTATAAACAAATACCTAAAAAATAGTTGGTAAAATTTTATGTTCAACAAATATTTCCGATAAATTGAAAATTTAGAACATTGGTAATAAAAAGATGCAACATTATAAAAATAATAATTACTTGATGTATTATAAGTATCATGTTTTTGTTTCCACAAATAACTTTAATCTATCGTCTTTTGTTTTTAATTAATATTTAAATAAATAATCAAGGACATAGCGTATTAATATTTACACTATTTAAAAAGAAATTCTACTTAAAATGGAATATTTTTTGGTTCAAAAGAAAAAGGTTTGTGATATGTAATATTTATTAGGCCAAATTTTATATCAAAAGAAATTTATTATTCTTTTGGGTAAAGAGGATTTTGTTTCCTTCTCTTTGTCCTGAAAAATTATAGATATTTTAGATTCACTAATTGAGCGAGTGGTCAAAAATATTCATATTAATATCATTTTATGTAAGTTCAAATTTTGAATAAAAATAGATATATAGTTAACAACCACAAAACAATAATATTTATTTGTATATGCATGTATACAAATAAAGCATCATGATCGACTTCTCCGTGCAAGAATCTGGATGAATTTATGTAGTTTTTTACACAATTTTATTATAAAGCTATGAATATTTTGGAGTTGAGAATTGCAAATCTATTTATGTAGATTTACTATAAATCCATCCCATATCTCTGCAAGAACTAAGAATGAAGTATTTGTACAGAGATTTGTGTTGAAGCATTCGGGTTTTTCTTGGCACAAATTTACAAGCTAGTAACATCATCTAATGGTATCCCATTCTACAAGAAAACCCTCTTACAAGTGACATTGATCCTATGCATCAACATTTTTCTATGGCAAATACCAGTGATTATTAAAATTTTGAACCTAGTTTCATATATCTAGTAGCTGGCTAGTTGATGTTGATGAGTGTCTCCTTCAATCGGCCCCAACTACATGCAAAAGATTATCACTTGGTTAATTATATATATATATATATATATATATATATTGACCCAGTGTAAAAGTTTTTAAATTTTATGCGTTCCTTAAATCGTTGGATTAGTGAAACGAATGACTGGAATTAACCCTAAGATATGTGAAGTTTATCACTTGAAAAAAAAAGTAAATAGTTAATTTCAGTTATCCATTTTGCCCATTCAACGATTCAAAAAAACGTGTAAAACTTATTATGTAAGTGGATATATATATATATAACACTGTTATAGTTTGTGCTGTATATTCCCCTTTTCTTTAGCTATTATCATCGACCCATTGCTTCAAACTCCAAAGGGTGTCCATTAAATCAAGCAGTATATGCATATACTGAAAGGAACTTCCAACAGAAATGAATTTTGACCTTTGTCTACTGCTACATCAGCTACTCATGATGGCTCCCTACGAAAGCTTTACTTCTAACAACAATATTGAAAAGCCGATGGTTTTCCTTTTCAGTTTACATTAATGATGTAAGAATGCAACTGCAACTGCAACTGCAACCAGCTGTTTAGGTTAGAATTTAGAATTTTTGCATGTATATTTATAAGTATATAGCTGGAGTTGCATTTATATTTATCGACATATTCCACCACCACCTTTCCACTTTGAGGAAAACCTATACTGTAGTATAATTATTTTTCTCTACAGGTCAATTGTGCAACAAAAATGCTAATGGTTACTGTGTTTTTTTAGCATTTTAATACATTAAATTGAATGCAACAACCGAAGATATATGTATTAGTCTGGTGTATGTCCTACACGAACTAAAACTCATAATGTCTGAAAACTTGCCCATATACCTTATCAAAAAATATTAGAAACTGAAGAAAAATGTTTTATTTCCTAACTGCTAAAAAGCTAACATTGTCTTTCTGCTTAACTTTTGCTTGCTGATTATGAACATGTATGATCATAATGATGCACTGAATATACTAGAGGAAATAGTTAAATAAGATGGGGTTTTGAGATGATCAAGAAGAAATACCAACACCAAGAAAATCTATGAAAGGAACATCCTTTGTTTTGTCTGGTTCATCTTCTTGCTCCGGCTGGGAATTACTGGCTCTAACATTTGCAGGTGCAATATCGTTTATGCTCAACAACTCCTTCATCATCGTACCATGATTGCGTTCATAATTGTCACCAAGTTTGAGGTAGCCAAAGGGGCTTGGAACGACCCTCCTGTAGTTTTGGAGCCCAACTGCACCGGGATTTCTGAAGCTGCTACAATATGCCGAGGCATTTGAATGATATTTGTAAAGAGATTGATGATCTAAAAGCTTTGAGCTGTCCAGCAAATGATGTTTTCCATCTCTTATTGATAACTGGGCGCCTGAACGTGAATTATTTGAAGCCACCATTGTTGATGAAGAGAAATTCCAAGATGGTGAAGAAGTGGCTGATGTGGATGAGACTGAGAAAATATTCCTATCTTTACCTTGGTTTTGAAACTCAAAAACCCTACTGTCTCCGAACCCAATTCTCGAGCTAAATGCCTCTTGGCATCTTGCTAATTTCCTTGAAGTAGTAAAACCAGAAGAACATAGCTTGGATTCGCTAAAAGCATCTTGAAAACTTCTCTTCCCACATACCTTGGATTGTTCTCTTTGTTTTCTAGCCATTATAACATGCCAGTGATTCTTCACTGCATTATCGGTTCTACCTGGAAATAGTCTAGCTATTAATGCCCATTTGTTCCCATGGATATGATGAGCAGCCAGGAGCCTTTCTTCTTCTTCTTCTGTAAATGGCCTTCTGTTGATTCTAGGGTCAAGTTGATTAAACCACCTCAATCTGCAGCTCTTACCTGGAAATATACAGATGCATAAAAATTAGGCCATATGGGTGTAAAATTAAAGGGAAAGAGACGAAGAGATCAATCTTATGTTTATAATCAGTTTCATGATTGAAGATCACAAAGAACAGTAATCAGTAATCAGTAATCATGTTTATACGATTATATCTTACTCCTGTGCTATTGAAACTTAAGATACTATTATTAATTAAAAAAGTTGCTTCAGTAGGTAGAGGAGAAATATATGACTTGTGTGCAGAAAAAATAAAATCTGAAAATATACCAATCAACAACCTGTATATGACCACACCAACTCTCTCATGGAGGAAGAAACATCTTTTTCTGATTTAATCTTAAGGTTCCAATCAGCTTTATGATCATCATAATTCATCAATTACCCCAAAGATTAGATTCAAAAGTTAAACCAAAGAGTGATGATCAATTAAATCACCTGATCTTCCTTGGAGCTTTTCTGCAATAGAGTTCCAGTTCTGTGCACCGTATTGTTCGACAAGTTGCCTGAGCTTTTCGTCTTCGGCGGGTCTCCAGTGTCCTCGAGGACAAGTCTTGTTGACATCGTCACTCGAAGCAGCTCCGGAATCTTCCATGGATGAACTGATATGGGATAATTAAGATGGATATGTTAATGATTCAGCAGCTGTACGATTGTTTTGTCATCAAGCACAACCAAAAAGAAGCCCCCTGAGAAGATATATAAAGGAGGAAGGGAAAAGAATGAAACAAAACAAGAAAGTGCGGTTGGTTTAGGGTTGTGGATGGGAAGTCACTTTTGTTGGTTTTACACGACACATTGAGCCTATATGTATCTGTAGAACCACTGACTGACTGACCCTTTCCTTCAACTGTTATGCTATTGGCCCATGAACCACTCTTTCATATATCAACATTTTCCCAACTATCACATACATATATATATTCTTTATTAATTGATTGCTTACTTCTATCTCTCTCTTATTACAAGTTTAAGCCATGGTATTACGTTAAATCAAGCCTGGTGATTAGGGCAGCTAGTAGTTTTTATTAAAGGGACAGCTCTCCTGGTGCAAATTCATTAACAAGGGATCATAATTTATAATCACGATTTATCACCTTTAATATAATTTTATTTCGTTTTCCAAGGGTGTTTTGTCATGCTAAGGATCCCTTAATGACCAATGAGTTGCATACAACAAAATGATTCATTAACTTACAGTTTCTTTAAAAAAAACCGTAATAATTTGAATTTTTGGAAGTTTTCTCTTCTGGGCACATTATGCTTCAGATTTGAAGCATCTTAATGTACAGTACTGCGGTTGGAATCAGTGGCCAAAAAAGTTGGTAAAACTGGAAGCTGTCATACCAGAATCAGGAACAAGATAATGTTACGATTAGCAAGCGTTTTAAAGCATGCACATGCATGCACTGTCCTAATTTAAGGATTCAGTTTGTTTGTTCCGATGCCCTTCACTAGAACAGCTTTAACAATGTTAAGTTACCTGCCCAAATAATTTCATCTTCTCTGTCTATAATATATACGAAAGCCCCTAAACTAGACTAGTGCACAATATGGACCTTACGATATGATTTTTTAAAAAACAATTTGGGTATGAATATGACATAATACAGTAATATAACTTTTTTATAATTACATAGAATTAAAACGTAAAATTGGTCAACAGATATTAAAATGTAAATAATATTATTTTTATTTTGAAACTTAGACAAGACTCATTAAATCCAATTTGTTTTATTCCATAGGGAGAAAATTAAAATGAAAAAAAAAAAAACTCTTTCGTATCCAGGTGTGTTTAACTATTACGTATTCTGAGACCAAACACCTGTTATTTAATCTGTTCAACATTCCTTAATATTTTTCATGATAATAACAATTTCATGTAATAAGACAAAAGAAGCTAACTTCTTGGCTTGTTTTCCTATTTTATACTATTATTTTCCCCGAGGGTAAAAACAGTACGTAATTTCTTCAACGAAGTCCTCCGTTTTCATAAACAAGTATGGCTGCCATTGCACGTTTGTCTTCCTTGTTATAGCAATAACAGATCAAACCAAGCATAATTAAATATTTAATACAGCAACTGTAATATCTATATGGTAAACGTTTATATCAAGGCTATTATTTTATGATTTAAACCGTATAACGTGATAGTATTCGTTACACCAACAATCACGATAGTTACGATACGATTCAAAATAAAAAAGAATTAGGGATATATTGGGTGCGAAAGCAATGGATGCAGAAGAACAGTTGGAAGAAATGGAAAGAACAGTTGGAGCTTAATAATGGAAGAGAAGATTATAGAATGATGAAGAAATAGAAACTTACTTAAGGGTTAAAGCAAATCAAATGCCGTGCAAGGACGGCATCGAGAAAAGTATGGTTAAACCGTCTGCCATTGTTTCATACATCCATGCAGATGGCAAGTCAAATACAAACGTTGAAACATTATGTTGAAAAGTAATGAAGTAGCTTATTATATAGTATTTATTGGGTTTTCTTAACTGATTGAGATTTTGTACCATTAAAAATTAAAACATCCATCCGAAAACGTGCTTAAACTACTCTATCCATTGACACCACCATTGCTTGTACTTGCCGGTGGTGTCAGCTGCTTTAATCTATAGACTTTAAACCCAAATATAAATATTAATGGCCATTTCATTGGCTAAATGAAACACTAAACTCAATCACAAAAACTAACTGGGGTGATGATTATCTCTTGACTGGTTTACGATGAATTAGTTTTTGGGTAGGTAGGCGAGGTTTGGTCGATCAGGTTTCATGTACAAATCAGTATAATAAACCTAGAGAACAGTTTTTTTGGAGTGTATTGCAATTTTGGAAATTTTCTTCTACCCTTATGCTTGACTTCCAACACATGTGCATAAAATATGGCACAAATCGCCATTTCAGTGGTGGCTTGTGGGGGCCTAACTCAAACTCAAATCAGTATATATATGCATGGAGTTTTCATAATTTAAATGTCACGGATACGAACACATAATTATGTGTTTGAAATGATTCAGCTCGTGGGAGAAAGATCGAAACCTCAGCAAAGGAAGACCAAAATTTTAAGGATATTTGAGAAAAATTCTGACTTGTTTTATTTGATTCTCGGTTTTTCTCTTACATAGAAAGGTTATATAATTCAATTGAAATATTTAGAAATTACAAACAAAATTCCAACCGAGGAAAGACTTCTTATAATATAAGATATTCTTAAATAGTTAAATGAGCAATTATTCCATACACACATGGCGAAAACAAAAGGTTTTCAAGTATCTTAGTTTTTGAGTTTAGAGCTTATGAGTTTAAGTTTAGTGGTTTAGAATTGATAGATTGTGTTTAGAATTTAGGGTTTAGAGTTCAGGAGTTAAAATTACTATAAATTCTAAACCTTAAAACCTAAATCTTGGCATCAAAATCCTAAACTCTAAACATCAAACTCTAAATTCTAACCGCAATCCTTAAATTATAAACCCCTAAACCTAAATCATAATTTCTAACCCTAAACCATAAATTCTAACTACCTCATGTGTATTGAATAATAATTAATACCTTCTAAAATAATACAAATAACCTTACAGGGGGATTTCCTTTCTTTGTATACTCATACAAATTGGGTTGAAAGAGTGATCCTATCACAGGTCTTTAGTCTTTTCGATATCATATCTGAATTAATTAGTCAATATATTGAATACCGATGATTATTTTAAAAAATAATCTAATGTAACATTACTCCTAATTAACCAACCGTAATACTCACCGAGTCTAACTAATTGCATCAAATATATGTATTTAGGGTAAAATTATTGTAACCGTGATTAAATCACTTTGATTGAATCGAATAAGTGGAAAAAACAGACTTATCTTTTGTTGCGTCCCTCGGGACAAAAATTATCTATTTTTTATATCCATTTCTGTGCTCTAACACTAATTAAATTTTAAGCTCTGATCTTAAATTTTAAATCTTAAATCATAAGCCTAAACTTTTAATGATGGATATAAATAGAGGCACCCGAAGAGGGATGAACGATTTCTATCCTCCCCATAAATTAGGTTTCACTTTGTTAGTGAATTCATTAATGGAGATCCCATAGTTTAAAAAAACAAGTATCCGGGTATTTTTCATATCTAAATTGTCTTAGATTCAGATAATTCAAAACGATCAAGTTGAATTGGACTCCATTCCGATTTTGGTGTGTAAAATATATATTTCGAATTAGAATCGATATCGACAGAACTACTTTGTTTATAAGTAGAAGGATTTGGAACAGCTTTCCAACAGTAAATGCAAAGCATGGAATTCATTTACTTAGCCAAGAATATCCAAAATTTCTCGAGACGTCCCTGTTTTGAAAATCACGACATTACCTATACTTTCCCCCTCCACCTTCCCCAGAAAGCTATACAACCAAACCCTACAAACTACTTTGACCCCTACCTTATTAATTTCAATTTTAACCGTTGGCTTTCACAAATCTCACATATAAATATAAATACATATACATATATATATTTGTCACTCTCAATTCTCAGTAATAATGTTTGGTTGGTCTTTATGCTAACATCATTTGTTCTTTTTTCTTCAAATTTCTACTTTGAAAATTAACGAGATGGATGGAATATTTGCTCATGGGGTTAAGGGGGTGGGGGGAAATGCCAGAAACCACCCCTTTTTATTCCCTTCACCCCACCTACCCTGGAAAAGAATTACAAACACTTACAACTTCATGTAATTTGTTATATAAAATCATAGCCGATTCAACTTTCAAATGTTACAAAATTACAATATAAACCGAACATATGTTATGTTTTGTTTAGTTAATTGTAATTACAGTGTTCATGTTTGACATGTTCTTGCAGCAGCCTTAGATGGCAGAAACAATTAAAAACGGGCTGCAGTGAGAATGGAATGGCCATGACGTTTTATCCAACACAAAGGGTGAAGTAACCCATAAGGATACCTTTGTTGAAACTTTCTTGTTCTCCTTGCTCATTAAAACTAACTCCATTATATCATGACTAAAAAATTGGGTTTTTAATTAGGGTCAAGTACGAATTAGTTGGTTTTTCTTTGGTATAATTGAAAATTTTCATCTTTTTTTATTAAAGCAGATCATGACATCTCCATTCTTTCAATTTTGAGTGCCTAAATTATTATTAGTGGTGGGTGATTATGACGTTTTAGCTACCTTTATGCTTCTCTTTAGAAAGGCCCGTCATCGTTTTCGGAAACTTTGTCAAAGTTTACCTTATCCCCTATATTAGAAAATAAAATAAAAAATGTTTTTCGAATGTTGAAATTTGAAAATTATGTATTAACTATCGATCGGTTTAGCGAGATGTTGCTCTAGATCACCTAATCAAATGTTCAAATTCTAATGTTATGAATAGAGTAAACTGGATTGGAAGAGTCACCCCCTTAATGTACCTTTACAATACTTGGTTCAAATAAATCTGTCAATGAATCAATACCAATAATGTAACACCCTCAACCCGGGTGTCACATTTGAACCTCAAGCCCAACCCAAACCATACAAATGTGCCACTAGATTTAGCTCAAATTACATCCATTCATTTAAATCCAATAAGTTTGAACATTTCAAAATAGAATGATAGTTAAAACGTTACATGGTGAGCTCCATTTAAAAATACATATATAAAGCATTCGAAACTTAAGTTAAAAATCCAAAACATGAATTACAATACAACATAGGGTCCTATGAATACATAGCCCAATTAATCAAAGTACTATACTTGGACAAAGATTCGATGCTGAAGTCCTACTCCGATTGTGCTCCAAAGATGCACGTCAATCTACTAACCTGCAAACGAAAACAACAATTCCGAATGTTGAGCTAACGAAGCTCAATGGATACACTTCCACTCAACCATACTTCATACAAATCATAAATAAGAGCATGTAGCTAAAGATGATAATTTAGAAATAACATCATATCAATAGGGCGCTACCTCTAGCCGCCTAAACACATGTATTACAGTAATAATGTAAACAATCTCAAATAGTAACCATGCGTATAATACCAGCAAACTTGAAGTAAGGCCCGATTCCACTAAGCACCGGGTACTCACACTCTGAGCGAGGCCCGATTCAACTAAGCATCGGGTACACACACTCATGCTCGGAGTCTCTCACCGAGCCTTCGAATGAGTCCCGGTCCCACTAAGCATCAGGTTCATACATTTAGAATTCTTTAACCATGTGTTGCAACACACTTATCTCAAGTGGGTATCAGAAAATCCATCGAAACAAGAGACTCAATCATAATAATGCCCTTACATGGCATACCACCATTGGTCCACCCACCAAGGGTCTTTATTAATACAACACAACAAGTCACCCAAGGTTTTAATAAGTTATTTACTCATTAAGCTCATATGTGAGGTTTAAATCTCGGTTCCTCTGTTTTACTATTACAATGATCAATCAAAGTGATTTGGCCAAGAGGGGGTGAATTGGCAATTTAAAAATTGAAGGGAAGCAAATGGAAAGATAAAAATGAAACACAAGGGATTTATAGTGGTTCAATCTTCTAACAATGTCTACATCCACTACCTTAGCTTCTCACTAAGGATTTCCAACATATTCACTAAAAATTTCTTCCCCCTTTTCTAGGCTAAGAAGGCAACCCTTTACACAATCAAAGCTTTCTACCCAAAGCTTTGATCAAACTCTCTCTTTTATAAGAAAATGAATGCAAACTGAAAATCCTCTCAAAGGTAGCTTGTTTGACTAATTTACAATTTCATTCACAACCCAAATATTGAATAAAATGATTACAATAAAGACCACTCAAGTGGGTTACAAAGATTTGACACTAATAGCTCAAAGATGGTTAGATATGTGCTTGAATGCTTAAGACTTGTTCAATGGTTCAATAGTTGTTGTTGTAGCTTTGGAGACTTGTTTATGTTCCCTCTCATTAATTTCCAACCGTTTAGGTAGTTAAGATCATCAATATAGCCATCGGGTAGCTTTATTCTAACAATAAATATTGTTAGGTAGCCATGCATATCGGTACGTGAACAACTGTATCGGTACCTGCCAAAAGAAGAAAGAGTCGTTGTAAAGAGGAGTGAATCGATACGCGAGAGGGCGTATCGGTACGCAAAGCTTATTTTACAAAGACATACGGGTACTGTCCGTACAATATCAGTACCAGATTTGCTTACTGGAATATGAGGAAAAAGTCCTTAAAAAATTGTATCAATACGATATAACTAATTTTCAAATTTATGGTTCCAATAAAACTGACAAGGTAACGACTATATCATTAAATGCAAAGAATTTTCAAATCTAAACACCCCGTATCGGTACGAGTAAAGCTGTATCGATACTCAAAGTATATTTGGTTCCCATGTATGAATGGCGTATCGATACGGCTATACGCGTATTGGTACCCAATAGCTATTTCATATAAAACATTTTCTAGTAGCCAAAAATCGTATCGATATGGCCAATGGCGTATAGGTACTCCTAGACCAAAATCAGTTATTTGAGTATAAAAACACTTAGAAATTGTTTGGGTTTTAGTTTTTGACTTAGAAACAATTTTGAGTTCAAATTCTTGTCATTTTGTGAGCAATTTTGAGTACTTACAAATTTATTCAATTTTACAAATAAGTCCTTTAAAATCATTGTTAAATCAAAATCAAATTTAGTTTTACAATCTCTCCCTTTTTGATATAACAAAACCCAAATAATTTTTTAAGACTTTTGAAAAATATTCCCCCTTTCTTTAAGGCTAAAGGATGTATCTTTGAAAATTTTGATCTCATTTACTTCTTCCCTTTTCGTTAGATCAAAATCAATGAGATAAATAAAGCAAGATATAAACAAAAAGTACTCCAAGCATAAAGGAAACAACATAAATATCATTAAATTTAAAGCATAAAGTCAAAGCAACATTAAAAAATCCAACTTAAAAACATAAAGTATAGGAGTTCAAAAACAAATAACATAGGTGCATAAATCTCAAGTCCTAATATGATATGATATGTATGAGATGCAAGAGCCTAAGGAGCGTCTTCGCCATCTTCATCATCTTCATAAAAGGTGGTGAGAGTTAAGTCCATCGAAGCTTGACAACTTTCAATAGATGTAACTCTAGCCTCCAAATATGTCAAGCGATTGTCAAGAGTGGTAAAACCGGAGGTCATATTCGTATCCAATGAAGCAAACTTCCCATCTAGATAAGCCATGAGAGCATCAAGGAAGGTGGAACGACCGAAACTTCTTGAGTAATCAGAGGAACGACTACTAGATCTGGTTAAGCACTACTGGGAAGATCGACAATTCTAATTCATTCACTATTGTAGATGGTGAACTTAGCTTTCCTAATAGACTTGTCATCAATAGGATTGGTGAGAGGCACCTCAAGATCATAGGAGCAATCGATCTCTAGCTTGTGGAACATGAAACTTAAGACGACGCCATAGGTGAATGAAGAAACTTGAGTAGTATGACGATTTTGAACCAAGAAGATGAGCTCGGCAAACATGATTTGAGCTAGGTTAGGACGCTTACTCTCACGAAAATAATAGATCCAAAAGTCATCGACTTGGCGAATGGTAGACCATTTACCACCGGATGGCCGAAACCACCAAGTGATGAGAAAGTGAAAGAAACGTTCATGAGCATCGAGTACGGTAACAAAGCCACTATATCGTTTAGGAAAGTCATCTTCTTCATCTAAACCCTCATTTTCCAAACCCAAAAGATCAGCAATAATGGCAGAGTCTAATAAAAACTTTTTACCCATAAGATATGACTCTAAAGCAACAACTTCGGTTCTCTCACGGTTATAGACACACCGGGCATTTGAGTAAAAAGCAATTGTAATACCCTAATTTTGTCTGGGTATATGTATATATACATATATTTCTATAAATAAAGCCAAATAATAAATAATATAATAACATCCCAATAAATAAAAGTAGATCCAACATATTATAGTCCAAAATACATTTCAAATGTCCAAGTTTACAATCCAAATACCTCAAAGCCATTTACATATTTGAAGGTCTATTTCTAATATCTCAAACACCAAACAAACACAATAATCTCAAAAGAAACATAATTTCTCGCCTAATTTCGGTTATAAAGGGACACGTAGCGACCTTCGGTTGGTCCGTTTCCCTTCACATGGATCAAGCCCTCGCTAACATCAGTGCCTGCATCACCCTATAAATAAGGAGAGAGAGAAAAAGTCAGATTTTAATGATCATCATAATTACTACCATTAAAATAATAATAGTAATAAATATAATAATAAAAGAAGAGAGAGGGGGCACTTTGGGAATTTTACCTGCTTAGAGGTGAATCGCCAGAATTCGAGGGGTCGTCAGAGAACTAAAGCGATGTCGGGAGAGGAGTTGTCGTCAGAGCGCCACCGGGGAACTGTCGGGACAACGAACCACCGTTGAAGTCAAAAATTGGAGCACTGTCGATAACATCATAATGGTAATTTCTTCTTCCCTTTTGCAATCCCTGCAAAAATAGAAGAAAAATGTTAGATTGCATGTATCAATTTAGAAGCCAAAACCAAATCTGGAAAAAAGGAAAATCAGAAAATGAAATCGGTGGCCGGTGTATATTATCGATTGAGTTAAAGAGGCCGAGATGGGTAGATTAGGTTTAGGTTGGTCAGAGATGGGTTGTCCTAATGGGCCGAGATTAGATCTAGGTTTTAGGAGGTGAAAAATTGGAAAAAAAAAATCATAGGCTTAGGGTTTTGGGACGGTGGCAGATGGTGGCTGGAGGTTCAGCTCGGTGACCAGATAGAGGTAGGAAATAATCGGAGACGATAGCCGATGGTGGTCGACGTTGCCTCCGGCGGTCGGCGAACATGCCGAGAAAGATAGGCTGTGGTGGCGGACGATCTAGATGGCGGAGTTGGTGATGGTCGGGTTGTGTTCTTCGTGTTTATCATGAACATGATGAACACATGAAGAACTTAAGCAAAAATGATGGGTTTTGATCTTATTCTCTGGGAATTTATGGGTATTAGAGTGTTTGTGTTCAGAGAAAATGGGGAGGGAGAGAAGGGTATAGAGAGTAACTATCTAAAAATGAGGGGAAAATGAAAAAAATGACCTTATATACTCAATACTATACGCCGTCGTTTTGAGCCGGGTATTAGAGGATCCGTGCGTGGCTATCGGGTCGGTATAGAGAACCCGCACCCTACTCTTGGGTTTTTAGAGTTTGGGCTATCGTGTTTTGTTTTTATTTCAATTTAGTCACCATGAGTTTGTAATTCGACACTTATATTTCAGTATTAGTTCAATTTAGTCCATGTTTTTATTAATTGTTTAATTTAATTAATTGCTTTAAATTATATGAATGTTGCATATTTTAAAACGAAGCATTTAGAATATATTTGTTAGATAACATAAATCATTTAGATTTAATTGTTTAGAGCCTTAATACCTATGTTCTTTAATTAATTTAATTAATTCAAATAGGGAGAAAATTGTAGAAAATAAATGAATATTAAATGAACACTTTAATGTCCTAAGTTGATTAGTGGCACATTGCAATGTGATGTTAATCAATGGGGTATTTTAGTGGAATATTTAATATCTCATTTGAACTTAGAATATTGTAATTACACATAGATAGTTTAATTAAAATAAAATTAGGATAAGATTTAAATTAATTAGTGTCACTAAATGATTAAGAATATTGTTGATTTAGGGCCTAATATGAATAATGCTCAATTATTTGGGTGTTATCACATAAACCCTAAACTCAATAATAATCATAGTTTTAATTAATTAATTAATTAATTAATTGGAGCCCTAATTAGGTTTAAACTTAAAATTGACAAGAAAATAAATGTAAATGCATTAAAAAACCTTTTGTGTTGAGATACATTTTTTAATATAAATTGAAGTATCCTAAAGTAACTGGATGTTTCAAAACTTATATTCGTATAAGAATGTATTTTCTTACAAAAGGATATCTCCATTTGAGATGAAATTCAATTAATGATTAAAGATTTAATTAAGTTCAAATTGTTGCTCAAAATGCCAAAATGCCACGTGGAATTAATAAGGTACCGATAACGGGCGTTTGTGGGGGGTACTAATCCTTCCCCACACGTAACCGGCTCCCGAACCCTAATTTTAAAGAAAATAATCTCTAGTTATTTTTATGGTGTCTGGTCTACCAAAGTGACCGGTGACGACTCCAAATCGATTTTTAAAAATTAAATAAAGGAAAATCAGGTTTAATATGAAAAACCCTAATTTTAAAATTAAATGAATTAAAATGAACAAAAACCCAATTTTCAAAAGAATCAATCGTCGGGCTATTTTTTTACACGTTGAACCCAAAAACAGTCGCAACAACAATGACAATAATTTTATATAGAATGTCGGGTATACTAAAAAAGGGCATGAACTTCCATTGAGTAATTATATTAAGATAGCAAAAATTAAATTCATCGAAAGTCGTGAAAGGTTTAGAAACCACATGCTCTCGGCGAATTTTATAAGTTTGAAATTGTTTAAAACAAGGATATTGGGTTAAAACACTAACCAAAAATTAAAGTGCGGGGATATTGAGGTTCGTTAAAACACTTTTGAAAAATAACGGTTAAGTCTGGTTTTGTACCATTATTTTCAGAATTGGGTTCAATAGGATTTGGATTTAAAGAACTAGGAGCCAACTCGTTTCGTGCTATTTTCTTTGGACCCATGATAAAATCCTGAAAACAAAATCAAACCAAAAACAATGTATGCATAAACATCACATTCAATCCAATAAATAATCCCATGATCAAGTTATTAAAGATAATCTATATTTTATATTTTAAAATAATATAAAAGTATAAAAATAATTGTTGTGAAAGAAAAATTGGAAAACAGTATAGAAAAATATACGAGTAATTTTATATTCGAACAAAAAAAATTGTTTTGAAAGAATTTTTGTAAAATCTTTAAAAACTATGTTGTATACATATTAGATATATAATTTTTGATGAAAAACAGTATACAGATATAGAATAAATTGAAAATAAAAGAAAATAAAGATTATACCTTGAGAATGGATAGATGGATGAATGAAGAGATGGTGTTGCACAAAGCTTGATGATTTTGCTTGGGTTTGATGTAAAAACCAAAAGCCCTCAAAAGTTTTTGAAGAATTGTGAGAAAATCAAAGGGTTTGAAGGGTTTAAATAGATGAAAAATGACCTAGGGTTTTAGAGAAAAGTTAGATTTTTGAGTTTGATTTGAAAACCCCTCTTTTAATGACATTTAAAGTCTTCAACGGCCACGCGTACCAATATGCCACCTATGCGTATCAAAACCACATATAAGTACGGATTAAGCCCGTACCAATCCCTTACCCGTACTGGTACAGGTAAGCATGTACCGAATCTATCTTATAATACCCGTATCGATACATGATACCTCGTATCGATACCTCTGTGCCAAAAATGATACTTTTGACAGCAAGGAGCTCAAGAATTCGAATTTAATCGACTCGATATGTATGTATATGAAATGGGATCATCATGAATGAGTAAAAACATATGCATACTCCCCCTAACAACATGAATAAATGAATATAGGAGCAAAAACACAAAAGCATGGAAATCAACCAAATTCAAGTAAGATTAAACCACCAAAAAGACTCTAAGGTTCAAGGTATGCTAGTTAAACCTAACTATCTCCTAAAAGACCAAAAACACTCTTTGTCTAAAGGTTTGGTGAAGATATCCGCTAGTTGGTTCAAGGTGTCTAATATTCTAGAACTACCTTATTTTTCAAGACATGATCTCTAATGAAATGATGTCTTTTCTCTATGTGCTTAGTTCTAGAATGTTGGATGGGATTCTTAGTGAGACAATAACACTAGTATTGTCACACTTAAGAGGGATGGTACCTACATCAATTCCATAATCTAAGAGTTGTTGCTTTATCTAAAGGACTTGAGCACAACAACTTCCGGCTGAAATGTATTCCGCCTCAGTGGTAGATAATGCTAAATTATTTTACTTCTTTAAAAACCACGTTATAAGCATACTACCTAGGAATTGACAAGTACCGGAGGTACTTTTTCTATATATCTTACAACCTCTATAATCTGCATCCGAAAAAGCATGCAAACTAAAAGAAGAATCTCTAGAATACCAAAGGCCTAAACAAGGTATGTCTCTAAGGTATCTAAAGATTCTCTTAACGGCATGTATGTGTGATTATCTAGGACTAGGTTGAAATATATCATGCAAGCAAACACTAAACATGATATCTGGTCTACTTGCGGTAAGATAAAGCAAAGATCCTATAATTGATCCATGAAGCTTTAAATCAACACACTTACCTCATTTATCTTTGTCAAGCTTTTTAGAGGAAACTATTGGTGTGGCTTGAGGTTTCACATTCTCCAAGCCAAACTTTTTGAGCATATCCTTGATGTACTTAGCTTGATTGATGAAGATGTCATATTTCCTTTGATTGATTTGGAGCCCCAAGAAGAATGAGAGCTCCCCCATCATGCTCATTTCAAATTCACATTGCATTAACTTAGTAAAATCTTGGCAAAGCAATTCATTAGTAGAACCAAAAATAATATCAACATAAATTTGTACTACTAAGATGTCTTTACCTTTTCTTTTAATGAAGAGTATAGTATCCACATTTCCTTTATCAAAACATTTTTCAATTAAAAAATTTGATAATCTTTCATACCAAGCTCTAGAAGCTTGTTTCAAACCATATAAAGCTTTCAAAAGTTTGAAAACATGGTTTGGATATTTTTAATCTTCAAAACTGGGCAGTTGTTCTACATACACTTCTTCATTTATAAAACCATTTAAAAATGCACTTTTCACATCTATTTGAAAAGGCTTGAATTCATGATAACATGCAAATACAAGAAGCATCCTAATAGCTTCTATTCTAGCTACGGGTGCATAGGTTTCATCAAAATCGATTCATTCTTCTTGAGTGTAACCTAAGGCAAAAAGTCTAGCCTTGTTCCTCACTATGTTAACACTCTCATCTTGTTTGTTTCTAAAAACTCATTTAGTTCCTATGGTAGATTTATTACTATGTTTATCAACTAATTTCCACACTTGACTTCTCTCAAATTGATTTAACTCTTCTTGCATAGCCAATGTCTAATAATCATCATTTAATGCTTCTTTGAAATTTTTAGGCTCAATGTATGAGATAAATGCAACAAAAATACATGTATTTCTAAGAGAATATCTAGTGGTTACCCCTTTGAATGGATTACCCAAAATTTCACCACCTTTGACATAGTGGTGACCTTCTTTTCCTCTAGAGACATTTTGTCAAGGCTTCTAGAGGTGGATCTTGTGCTTCTTCTTTATTTGGAACTTCATCTACATTTGATGATTGTTTTCTACCATTATTGGCATCAAAAACTCCTACATCATCATCATCATCACAAGAATCCTTCCTCGAAAGGAGGTTATCATCAAAAACTATATGTACAGACTCTTCTACTACTAAAGTTCTCTTGTTAAATACTCGATAGGTTTTAGAGTATAAAGAATAACCAAGAAAAATTGCTTCATCACTTTTAGTATCAAATTTGCTTAAATTGTTTTTTTCATTGTTTAAAACAAAACATTTACATCCAAAAGGATGAAAAATAACTAATGTTAGGCTTTTTGCTTTTAAGAAGTTCATAAGGTGTTTTCTTTAAAATATGCCTAATCAGTACACGATTGACAATATAACAAGAAGTATTTGTCGCTTTCACCCAAAAATACTTAGGCAAATTATTTTCACAAAGCATGGTTCTAGACATTTCTTCTAAAGTTTGATTTTCCTCTCAACAACCCCATTTTGTTGGGGTGTGCGAGGAGTGGAAAATTTATGGTTTATACCATTTGAATTACAAAATTCCTTAAAACCTAAATTTTGAAATTTGGTTCCATGGTCACTCTTAATATGAGAAATGAATTGGCCAACATCGTTTTGAGTTACTTTTGAAAACGTGATGAATTTTTCTAAAGCCTCATCCTTGGTACTTAAGAATAGAACCCAAATATATCTAGAGTAGTCATCAACTAAGACAAATGCATATGATTTTCCACCCAAACTCATTGTTCTTATAGGGCCAAAAAGATCAATGTGGATCAATTATAAAACTCTACTTGTAGAAACATCATTAATAGGTTTTAAAGAAACTCTTTTATGTTTGCCTTTTGCACAAGCATCACAAATTTTGTCATATAAAAACTTTACTTTTGGCAAACCTCTTACAAGATCATTTGAAATCAAATTTTCTAAAACACCCGTGTTTGCATGCCCTAGTTTCTTATGCCATAACCATAAATCATGATCATTTTTAGCAACAAAACATGCATTTGAAATATAAATGTCATCTAATTGCACCATGTATATGTTTCCTATGCGATGACCAATAAGCACAATTTCGTTAGTTTCAATGTTGATAATTTTACAACCATTTAAATCAAAAAGCACATTGAAACCTTTTATCATAAAGTTGGATTATGCTTAAAAGATTATGTTTTAGACCATTGACATATAAAACATCATCAATAAGGATAGAAGAGTGATTACCAGTGGAACCAATTCCTTCAATGTGGTCTTTAGAGTTGTCACCAAATGTCACTACTCCTCCAATCTTTGGTTTTAGCTCCAAAAACTGACTCTTGTCAACGGTCATGTGTTTCAAGCATCCACTATCAAGGTACCATGAATTTGCACATAAAGCTTTGACCTTGTAGCAATACTCATCCCACAAACAAAGATTAAGTCTTGATTTTTGGTACCCAAATATTTGCCCAGTAGCAAAGATTTCTTCCTCATTCTCTATTGTCGACATGCCTAAATATTTGCCCAATTCCACAGCCACACGTGCTTCTTTTAAAATCGCTTGTTGCTTTCCCTCCAAATATGCACTCGCCTCATCCGCTTTTTGCTTCGAACTCTTTCGTCGCACACCATCTTTCTTTCGCGAGATTGTCGGTACCTCTCGTTCTATAGGAGCGAATAAGTTAGACTTAGGTATAGACACAATTTTGTCTTTTCCAGAGTACTCATCTAGCTGGTTTCCAATATGCTCTACATGTATATTATATTGTATATCAATGGGCCCAGGTTTATCGGCCTCCAAATTTATCGATAAGAATTCCATTGGGCACTCTACCAATTTTGAATCGTTCAGCCCCACTAGTCTATCTCTCTCTTGAACATTCAACTCCAAACATAACACCATTCCCACTTCCTCATCTGTAATACTATCGCTCGATATTGCCAGCTTCTCACCCACCCGTGCATCAACTAGACCATGTGCATTCCATCGTTGAATTTCCTTTCCTATTGGCTTTATCCACTTATATAACATTGTTTGTTGTCTCACCTTGTAACCAAGGTTAACCAATTTTCGTTGTTGTATCTCCTCGGCACCACGATTTTGTTTCTCACATATCGACTTTTCCTCATTGCATACCATATGATCAATTATCTCCTTCTGTTCATTCCCCTAAAATTTTAACTCCAATTACTTAGCTTGAATCTCATTCGAATGTGATGTTTTGTCATCGCTACCCATCTCAGATCCATATTCCTTCTCGCAACTCAAACACAATTGTTATTCAATCATTGGCTCCACCTCAACCGCGTGTATCCTAAACGATAGACCAATTACATGGACTTGTACTACTTCATCATTGTTTTCCATCTAGTTTATCTCAATCATGATTTACGCCTTTCGAACGAATGAGGCTCAAGGTTTATTTTATCACACTTGATCAAACCTCCAAAATACATGACTAAATTTTCAAAAGTACTCGCGACCACGCATGTACCGATAAGCCGTTGATCAATAACCATACTCTCTTATTACCCATTCAAACTTCGACTCCCAAATGCGCACTTTAGAAAACCATTTGCTCAACTTTAGATTCTCAGGGGCTCTCCTTCTCGTTTCCACACTCGTGAACATTATTAGGATCCTAAAACCGACAATCTTCATCAACGAAAAGCCATCCAAATCCGTTTCTTCTAATTCTTTCGCTAACGCAACAATTCTCAATGAGAGCCGGCACCACACTATCGTGCAACATTTAAGCACCCATGGTTTATCTTCGTCAACCACACCTTGTATTGATTTAATTGATTTTTGGGATTGCGGCTTCTCATTCCTTATCGAAACCCCAACCCTTAATTTCACGTTTTCATTTCGCTTCCAAAACTAATCACGTGCGATTCCTCACACCCATTCGACTCGAATTCTCGATCTATAAATTCATTTTCCATTTAATTGTTCGATTGTTTGCCAAGCCTCTTCCTTCGTCGCCATACGAACAAATCCAAATCTTGACCCATCTCGTGCTTGTTTCTTTGGTACAAAAACATTAACTACACACTTGTGGCGATCAAACACTTGCCACACTCCCTTCCAATGGATTTGACCGGATAAATTGCCCACGGAGATAGTCCAGCATTGATGGCAGCTTAAATTTATATATATTTATTAACTTATATATTAATTTCTGTTTTATGAAATTATTTTTTAGTTTTTTAGTTAATCAAATTTATGTTATTTAGAGAAATTTTTGTAATTATCAAGGACAAAATAGTCTTTATAAGTCTTTTATCCAAACCTCTAACTCAAAAAACTTATAAAATGAGCTTTTTCAAAATGAAAGGTTTTACCTGAATCCGCTATTACAATCATCTATTTACCAAACATCCAAAATAACAGATTTGACTGGTCAAACCTCTAAAAATGCTTCAAACCTCTAATTTTAGCTCAAAAAGGTGTTTACTAAATAGGGTCAATGTCAATAATGGTCTCTCTTTTTTACTATTATTCATATCACTACTACAATTATATATACATACATATATATATATATATCGTTACGTTTTTTAATGGTTTAATATCAAAATACATACCCAAACTATCATGTTTTCTTTTTTAAAGTGCCTAAACTATTTTTTGTCCCTTTTAGGTGCCCAAACTATCTTGTTTTTCCCTTTCAGATGCCTAAACTATTTTTTGCCCCTTTTAAGTGTCCAAACTATTTTTTTTTTGTCAAAGTAGGTGCCCAAATTATCATTTTTTTGTTAAAGTAGGTGTCTCGGTTTGACCTTAAAAGGGAAAAACATGATAGTTTGAGCACCTAAAAGAGACAAAAAAAATAATTTAGGCACTTAAAAGGGAAAAACATGATAGTTTGGGCACTTATTTTGACATTAAACCATTTTAATATCATCGCTATAATGATTAAGAGAAAATATTTTATGTATTGACGGTGGAAAAAAAGTTTTTTTATAAATGTGTTTAAATTTAGAGTTTATTGTTAGAATTTAAGTTTTAGAGTTTTAAGGCTAGTATTTTAGAGTTAGAAATTTTAATTTTAACTTTTAGAGTAAAAGCAGACATGTTTGTAGATTTTTTTTCCACGGTCACTACATCGAATAATAACTCGGTAATTAATCTCATTACTACTTTCAAATCTCATAAGAATTGACATTATCACTCATCAAAATAATTTATAGCATGTTTGATAGCTAATTGAAAAAAAAATAGCAAATTCATTGAAAAATAATAACACCGGTTATTTATTATTTTCGAAGAAAAAGTAAAAATATCCGTTAGAATTATTTTCAAAGAAAATGTAAGAAATGTTAACTAGGGCATACTTATTTTCAATATTTTTTATTTTATTTTAATTATATTATCTTATAAATGTTTATTTATCAAATAATCTAATTATATTCAATATTTAATTCTAAAATACCAGATAAATTTAAATTTTAAATTCAGCATTGATTTATTTTACTTCAAAAAAACATTTAGTTATTTAATTTATCAAATATCTCATTGTTAAAATGGAATGTTACTTTAAAAAGTCTTTGGGCTTTCTTAGTCCTTAAACTTTGTTCATATTTTTCGGCTTACAAAATATCTCAGTTTAAGTTTTTTTCCTTTTCAAAAAAAAGTTGAGCACTTGATTTTCTTCATTCTAGTCGAAACGTTATTTAAAAAATGACAAATTAATATAGGCTTAAGGGTTTAATAAGCCCTTAAACTTTTGCAAAAAAATCAATTAAGCCCCTAATTTTTTTTGCACTCAATTAAGCCCTCAAACTCAAGAAAAAAAATCAATTTAGCCCTTTGACCAATGTTGACCTTTAAATAAGCCCTTAAACTTTTGCAAAAAAATCAATTAAGCCCCTAAACTTTTTTGTACCCAATTAAGCTCTCAAACTCAAAAAAAAAATCAATTTGGCACTTTGACCGTTAAATTAACGGGTTTTTTAAATCTTCTTGGCATGTGTCGCAATAGGATAATGTCACTTGTCATTTCTAGGAATTTTTAAACTTTAATTTTTAAAAAATATATAAAAATCCAAAAAAATCTAAAAAATTCTGGAAAATTATTTTAAAAAATATAAAAATTATATTTTTAATTCCAAATTTATTTAAAAATAACAAATAATAAATTCTCAAAAGATTAAAATATTTTAAAAAATTAAATATTATTATACAATTATAAAAAATAAATTGAAAAAATATATAAAAATTGAAACAAAATATATATTTTTAGATTTTTTTTAGATTTTTATATATTTAAATTTTTTAGATTTTTAGATTTGTTCGGATTTTTATATTTTTAAAAAAATTAAATTTAAAATGTTTTTAGAAATGTCAAGTGACATTATCCTGTTGCGACATATGCCAAGAAGATTTTTAAAAAACCCGTTAAATTTAACGGTCAACGTTGGCCAAAGGACCAAATTGATTTTTTTTTCTTGAGTTTGAGGGCTTAATTGGGTAAAAAAAAGTTTATGGGCTTAATTGATTTTTAGTTGAGTTTGAGGGCTTAATTGGGTGTAAAAAAAGTTTAAAAGCTTAATTGATTTTTTTTGCAAAAGTTTAAGGGCTTATTAAACCCTTAAGCCTTTAATATAACATTAACGAATTTTAGTGAAATTGATTAAAATTATATTTAAAAAAAGAATATTTTAATTAATACGTTATTTTTAAATTATAGTAAAATTAATCAATGCATTAAATGGAAAAAATTCTCCAAAATTAAATATTTAGAAAGTTTTTTTTTAAATAATTTCTTCATAAGAGTGGGGAAGGGAAATTTTATTCCTACTAGGTCTTGAACCTACAACTTAGGGAAATAAGAGAATGTCAACTGAGAGCTTTAACAATCTACTCTAAAGATTTTTGACATTTAACAAGGTTATTATTTTTATTAAATGAATAAAAAATATAACAAAATCGAAATAAAAAAAACTTACAAAAACCAAAGTAGGCTAATCACATTAATCAATCATAAAAATCATCAAATAGCATAAACTAACCACTAAAACATAAAAATGATTACCAACAAGTGTTGGATGCAAAGACAAGCCACATTGTTCTCTCAAGGAGAGAACTCAAGTTCAAATTTTAGAACAATAATATTATGAGGGAGAATCACGGATCTCAAATAAAAAAATTTTATTAAACGATATAACACAAAAACCCAATTATACAAAATAAACCATATTAAATAGATAAAGAAGAAAAAGAAAGAGAGAAAGAAGACGAGATGGTGGAAAACAAACAAATGTTGTAATAAAATATGGGTGGCAGCGGCTTGACTGAAAGTCGTCGACGTTAATTCACAATATTTTAATTTACACAATTTTATAATATTTTGGATAAAATACGTATATAGTCCACCAACTATAATACATTTTTGTTGTCTCCTAAAAAGTTACAAAATAGTCCTCTAACTTAAAAAATAACAAATTGGTTCTTTTCTGTTAAAAATGTAACAATATATCCTTGCACATTCTTATAATTTGGTCTTAATTTTTTTAAAAAATAACTTTTGATATTTGGCTTAATACAAAAAAAGTGTCCAAACTATACATTTTTTTCTAACTTTGGGTGCCTAAACTTTTTTTTGTAAAAATAAGTGACTAATGTTTTATTACGATAATTTTAGGTGTCTGATCTTTAACTGTTATTAAAAAATCATTATCCAATCAAAACATAACATGTGTCATGCTTATTTTATTTTAAAAAACTGTAAATAAAATTTTTACACAAAATTTTTATTTTTGAAAATCTCGAAATTTCTCAAATTTTACAAAATAATCCCCAAATTATTAAAATATCTCAAACCCCATATCGTCGACGCTTCCGCTGCTGATCACCACCCTAAGCCCACCCCTTCGATCTTTGGACCTAGCCAGTCATTTCTCCCAACATAGAGTCGTCAAAAAACAATGAACGACATGCAAGCCGAACATCGAGCGACGAATGTGAAATCGACATTCGACTAACATGTTGTTCGTCATTTTTCAGAGACACCATGTTGGGAAAATGATCGGTTAAGTTCAACGACCGAAATAATGGACTCAAGGAAGACGGTCAATGGTGGAAATAAGGGTGGTTTGAGGTTTCAGGATATTTTAAGAATTTGTGGAATGTTTTATCAAATTTGGGGAATTTCGGGATTATTTAAAAAATTGAGGTTTTTTTAATATTTTTAGTTTTGTTAAGATATTTGTTTTGTTATAATAATTGAAAAATAATTTTGGACTAAATTGAAAAGATTTCAAAAATGATTTTAAGTCCAAACAACTTGAAAATAAGTTTGAGATGTTTTCATAAGGTCTTGGAAGACTTTAAAATGTTTAAAAGTAGCCAAACTCTTATTTTCATCATGACCGTACCGATACGGTATACACTGTATCGATACACTTTAGGATTTCAGCTACAGTATTTTTCTAGTAGTCAAAACCTGTACCGGTATAGCCTTAGCCGTACCGATACGAAGAGGAAAGTACCGGTACGTTTAAGTTTAAATCTCACCGGCTATTTTTCAAAACCCTCAACGGCTAGTTTCCTACAGCTTAATGAACACTCGTACTGATGCGGTACAGTGGCCTACCGATTCCACGTACCGATATGAACCAAAGGCGTATCGATACGCAGAGGCTGCATTAGGCTTCAACGGATAGTTTCTGAAGAACCAGTACTGATACAGCTACCTGCGTACCGATACTGACTGCTTCATAACAACATTTATTGCGGGAAATAAAGGTCCCAACGACTCTAATTAAATCTCAACGGTCTCCAACGGCTAGAAACTCAATCAGGAGTATAAAAGACTTCAAAAAGCATCTATGGAAGACTAATGATCTCATTGCCAACATCAAAATGATTGTAATCAAGTCTTAGTGCTTAAATTTCCCATTCTTGTATAGACTACACTTGTTGAGCTTAAATGTCAATGTATGCTCAAGTGTATTAGGATTTGGGTCAGTGTTTTAGAGTACAAACAAACACCTTTAGAGAGGGGGATTTCAGTTTGCTATTAATTCTCTTGTTTAAGAGTGTTCTCAAAGCTCAGTTTGTGAGCTTTGGTTGCTAGACTTAATGAGTTGATTCTTGGTTGTAAGGGTTGCCTCCTAAGCCTTGAAAAGGAGAAGAATTCTTAGTAAATTGTTGAAATCCTTAGTTGAAAGCTAAGGTATTCGAACCTCTCTAAATCGTTGTACATATTTTTCTATCTTTTTGCTTTTGACCTACAGCACCCAAGAAATCACTTTTCCACCAATTGGCAAGCAATTTGGTTGAAGTTATCGGGCTCCACAATTGGTATCAGAGCGAGGATCAATCGATAGGATTAACATCCTATTGAAACGATCCCAACAAGCTCGATAAACCATTCTATAAACCATAGACCATGGCACAATCCATTGACAAGCCACACTTCTTCAACGGCCAACATTATGTCTATTGGAAAAAATATGATGGTGTTCTTCATGAGAGCAAAGGACTATCATCTTTGGGATATAGTTCTTGATGGACCGTTCATGCCACAACGAAGCAAGACGGAATGGAGTGCGAATGATCGCAAGAAGATGGAGCTTAATTGCAAGGCCTTGCACTTTCTTTTTTGTGCTTTAGGCCCGGATGTATATGCAGAAGTTTATTCTTGTGAGAGTGCCAAGGAATTATGGGACAAGCTTGAGGTCACATACGAAGGAACGAACAAGGTGAAAGAGACAAAAATTGGACTACTCAACCTCGAATATGAAAACTTCAAGATGAACCCGAATAAAGACATCAAGAGTATGTTCGATAGAATCTCAACAATCATAAATTAACTCAAAGGTTTTGGAGAGGAGATTTTGGAAAACAAACTCGTTCAGAAGTTGATTTACTTACTTCCCGAATCATGTGAGAGCAAGAAGACGGCTATCATTGAAGTTAAGATCTTAAAGGAGCTCAAGCTAGATGAGCTCATCATGTCACTTCTTACCCATGAGTTGATGTCCAAGCCCTTGAGAAGGGAGAGAGAGAAGAAGATCAAAGAGCAAGCAGTTGATGTGAACATCATTGCTCTTCAATCCTCCACTAGTCATTAAGAAGATTCAAATGAGGAGGAAAGTGAAAATAAAGAGATGGCTTATCTCTTCATGAAGTTTGCCCGATTCATGAAGTGTGAAATGGAAGAATCTAAGCATGAATCGAAGAAGAAGATGAAGGATCTCCAAAAGAATCACCAATGCAATGAGACAAGGCACATCAAATATGATTGCCCTTGCTTAAATAAAAAGGGATCATCTTCAAAGAAAACATATGTGACAATTTTGAGTGATGAAGACTCCACCGATGAAGATGAGGTAGCCCACATATGTTTTATGGCCCTCTAAGAGGATGCAATAACTTCTAAATCATCTAGTTCAAATTCTTATTCTTTAAATGAGTTAAAGAAGCCTATGATGAATTGGTTTTTGAATTCAAGGCTTCATTTTCGAAAAACACAAAGTTGATTTAAAAATTGAAAACCGAAAATGATTTGCTTTTGAAAATCAATTTAGAGTTTGAAGCAAAAATCAAAGATTTTGAACTTGAAGTTTTGAATTTACAAAAGTTGCTTCAAAAGATGGAAAAGATCATCAAAAGGAAGTTGATGATCTTAAAAATAAAAAAGTTTTGATTTCCAAGGATCTATAAATGAAAAATAATTTTGGAAAATCAAACTTTTATCAAAGACAATCTAGTGACCTAGATTTTTGAATGGAAAATGTTTTAGAAGTATTTGGGTCCCAAAAGGACTAATTACTTCACATAAAAATGATGAAATTGTAAAATGGATTCCTAAGGGGACTAAAGTTTGTGCTACTAATGTCTATGGATCCAAATCAATTTGGATACCAAAACAATTGTGATTGTCTTGTTTTAGGTGTGATGGAGAATGGCCAACAAGGTATGACATTAAGGGGGAGCCCCATACACACAAGAAAGAACACTTGAAGAATGAAGGCTTCACTTCCTACCTTTGATTCAAGTGGTAAAATTCTAGTTGAAGTTATTTGTTTTAATTTGATTTATTTATTTCAATTCAACTAGGAAATCATATATTTGTTGAATTAACATTCTATGATTATTTGAGAAAGGGGGAGACAATTTTAGCAAAAACAAGTTTTGTCATTATTTTTAAACTCTCCATTGTTATGAACTTAAAAGTCTTCAAACCTTAGTTTGAACCATTTTTTATATAACAAAAAGAGGAGAATGTTTTGAAAAAATTGAATTTTCAAGTGAATAAGGGGGAGCTTTAACTATCTTTAAATTTTAAAATTCTTATTCAAAATTTATTTTACTAAGAGGAGAATCCCAAACACAATTTTTCAAGATTGGTTTTATTATATCAAAAAGGGGGAGATTGTTAGGATATTTGTTTTGATATAATAATTGAAAAATAATTTTGAACTAAATTAAAAATATTTCAAAAATGATTTTAAGTCCAAAAAATTTGAAAATAAGTTTGAGATGTTTTCATAAGGTTTTGGAAGACTTTAAAATGTTTAAAAGTAGCCAAACTCTTATTTTCATCACGACCTTATCGATACGGTATACATCGTATCGATACACTTTATGGTTTCAGTTACAATATTTTTCCAGTAGCCAAAACCCGTATCGTTATAAACTTACCCGTACCGATACGGAGAGAAAAGTACCGATACGCTTAAGTTCAAATCCCACCGGTTATTTTTCAAAACCCCTAACTGCTAGTTTCCTGCAGCTTAACGAACACCCGTACCGAACCCACGTGCCGATATGCACCAAAAGTGTATCAATACGCAGAGGTTGCATTAGGCTTTAGCGGCTAGTTTCTGAAGAACCAGTACTGATACGGCTACCTGTGCACCGATACTGATTGCTCTAGAACAACAATTATTGCGGGAAATAAAGGCCCCAAGGACTCTAATTCAATCCCAACGGTCTACAACGACTAGAAACTCAATCAGGAGTATAAATGACTTCAAGAAGCATCTATGGAAGACTAATGATCTCATTGCCAACATCAAAATGATTGTAATCAAGTCTTAGTGCTTAAATTTCCCATTCTTGTATAGACTACACTTGTTGAGCTTAAATGTCAATGTATGCTCAAGTGTATTAGGATTTGGGTCAGTGCTTTAGAGTGCAAACAAACACCTTTAGAGAGGGATTTCAGTTTGCTATTAATTCTCTTGTTTAAGAGTGTTCCCAAAGCTCAGTTTGTGAGGTTTGGTTGCTAGATTTAGTGGGTTGAGCCTAGGTTGTAAGGGTTGCCTCCTAAGCCTTGAAAAGGGGAAGAATTCTTAGTGAATTGTTGAAATCCTTAGTAGAAAGCCAAGGTAGTGGATATAGGCTTTGGTTAGAAAGCCAAACCACTCTAAATTATTTTGCATATTTTTCTATCTTTTTTCTTTCCACCACCATCACCCATGAAATCACTTCTCCACCACTTGGAAAGCAATTTGGTTGAAGTTATCGGGTCCACAAGTTTTTTAAGAAAAAAAACATATCATGTGTCAAGCTTTGATTGGATAAGAGATTTTTTTTTAAATTGCCTTAATGACTAGGAACCTATAATTGTAACGGTAAAAACATTAGACACCTATTTTTACTGTAAAAAAATTTAGGCACCTAAAGTTAGAAGTATAAATTAAGCACTTATTTGTATATTAAGCCTTAACATTTTAATATTACATCAATTTAGTCATTCTTTTAACTCGATTTTGTTGAGGAACGACTTACGATGAGGTGAGAGGATGAGACTCGTGGATTGTTCATTGCAACGACTACATACGGCGAGAGAATGGAAAATTTTAAGTTTTATGATTTTTGGGAAAATTTTAAAAATTGGATTTTTTTAACAATTTCTACTTAAGGGAGGAAAGTGGAATTTTGTGTAGGGAAATGTTGGTACACCCCATGGCCCAGTAGAAAAATTATCCGGCGTATTCCACTAGTGATCCATGTACGAGAAACGAATCCGGGGTGAAAATGGATGAAACATTACCTTAATTAAATCTGAAAATTTGTAGGGATGTAGGAGAATCCAATTCTTCTAGCACGATATCAAATCCAAGTCGTCACAGCAGTGTTCTAACCTCTACGCAGTCCACCAGAACGAAATGAACAATATTTTACTTCTCTAATTGTTAGAGAGGTTTTTTGCAAAAAGCATATCTTTGACTACTAGACCTTATGCCTTTATATAGCATTCAAAACCCTAATTCTAATTAAATTTAGATTCTTTAAATATACAATATATTTAACCGAATATAATTAAATATGTAGAATTTGATTCTACTTTAATTAAGTTTCTTTAGATATATATATATATAGTTAATAGTATTTGATAATTACAATAATTATCTAGTATTAAAATATATAAACAAAATTATCTATAATTACAATAATTATAATAATTTCAGTTTTTTATTTATTTCTTGTACAACAAGTTTGTACACGTGCTATATAGTCAATATTTGTTCGTTTCAATCATAGGCTGTGACCCTTGTAGGTTCATGTAACGTTAGTAGTAATAACTAGAACAATTCTAATATTACAAGCAATGAGTGGCATCTAGCAATACACCATTGCTACCTATGTTACAAGAAGTCGTGGTTCGACATAACCTCTTCGTGACTAACTTTTTTCATGTATTACATCATTTTTGTCCTTATATCTAGATCAGATACAAGTCATGGAATAGTCACACTTGTATAGCTCATCTAATATTTCTTGATATCTTGAGTAGACTATTATAAACGAATAACTATGATATCCCGTATCAATTTATTTGAGCATGGCCATGCATTTCTAGTCTCACTCAATCAAGTGGCCTATGATATTACTCATATTATGTATGAGGGACAAATCCTATCTTGATCAACCATATTCCGCTACATAGATTGCGACATATCTAATATTAGTCTTTATAGTGTAGTTAGTTACGATACACATTTGACGGTATCAAAATATGTCACTCACAATGTTGAAATAATGATGATCTCAAGTCTGAGGATCATAAATGTAGTTATCACTATGAGCAATGTTGTGGCTGTCACATAATAATCCAAGAAACATGCTCATAGCGGGTCAGTCCAGTATGACATTTTTAACACATACTTATATATTGATTTTGACATCTCCATGTCAATGGCAACACTTTGTCATCAATCAACTACATATTAGCTTTAATATATTATTGTTTTCTATGCCCACAATAATACTCGACTAAGGACATTCAAGAATAACTATATTATTCTAAGGACTTTATTATAATTCAGTTTATTTATAAAAGTATAGAATAAGACTGAAATAATAATAACAGATTTATATTAATAAATAAGATAAAATAAGTATGTCTTTTACAACCATCTTATGATTGTTTTTGGGCATACTCCAACATTTTGCTAATATTGAGTCTTGAACCTACAACCTAAGGGAAAAGGAGGATTGTAACGACCTAATTCTCGGGTTAGTGAATCGGGTCTCGAGCTCGGGTTATGGGGCTTTATCTGGGAAGTTATGTAAGGGGCTTTAGGTTTGGGCTCATTAGTTTGAAAGATAAGGTTTTGAATTTTAAATAGGATATGGGGTGAAAAAAATAAGGAAGATTTTATGAGGAGAGAGAAGAAAGAAAAAAGAAAAGTAGATAGTGGGAGAAAGAGATAGGAAATGGGAGAAAAATTGAGAGAGGATATTTCAAACTCCAATTTATGGAGATTTATCCGTCCGTTGTCGACACCTCTACCACCATTATGTTCATCTCGCCGAAATGAGTTCATCAGTACTAGCAGCGTCGCCATCAGAGCTGACGTAGGAAGAGGTGAGAGAGTGAAAGATTTTGGTTTTCCAATTTATGATAAGTACGACACAAGCAGCGTGGCTCTTCCATGTCAGCTTCACGTGTTAACAGTTAGTTGACTAACGATTTTCATCCACAAAGGGGCTCTTTTGACCCAAAATGAAACGTTAAGAACTAAAGTACTCCAAAAAAAAATATATGGACCAAAATGACTATTCAGTCAAACGTTAGGGGCATTTTTGGCATTATGCCTAACAATCTTTTTAAGATTATTTACCAATATTGAGGGATCTCCCGTTTGTGAGGTCAATCAAAATCTTCAAGAACTGTAAAGTATTGTGTTTTTTTACAATTTCTATTTGAAGGAGCGGGGAAGGGAATTTTGCTCCTACTAGGTCTTAAACTCACAACTTAGGGGAAGAGTAGGGTGTCAACTAAGAACTTTAACCACTTGCTCTAGAGATTGTTCACTAAAGTATTGTGTTTTCAAAGTATTTGGTGTTGTTTTAGCCTTTAGATGTTTTGTCCCTCGATCCTTAAAGAGGTCCCGAGTGCGCCTCGACCGAGGAAAGCATGATTCGTAAATTGTGTCGTACTTATCGTGGTTTATCTCAAGAACATAATATCTTTTGATTGATTTGGATGGAGAATCATGAGGACCTAATTGACAGGTTTGGAGACTTGGATGACTGAATTGGAGAGTGTGGCGAACTCGGGTAACTATACCATGGCATACCTCAATAACACAATACCTCTCGATTGAGTTGGACAAAGAGCCATAAAGACCCCAATTGAATGATTTGGATGACTGAATTAGAGAGTTGGACAAACTTGGAGGACCGATAAGTGGAGAATGCGTTTTAGGAATAAAACCCGCACTTTTTTTTGAATACGCTGGTGTGATTATAATATAGTATCTGTTCAATTTTCTTAGCCATTTAATAACGCGCACACACGCCGTGCATACATCCTTTACCACTAGTATCACCGAGCCAACTCCAATTGGTCCTCTAAGCTCACCACATTCCCCAACCCAGTCCTATAAATATTTGTACCCTTCCATTAGGTTATTGTGGCTTTTCCCCCAAATTAATTACGATGAACCACCCCAATGGCTTAACACCCAAGATAAATCACAATATGTATTGCACGATCCACAATGTTCTCATAAAGATCGGTATACAAAATTTTAAGACTAAAACGACAATAAACACCTTAAATTCAGGCTATATTAAAAGAATATTTTTTTTGGAATTAATTGGAAAAGTACACATTAATGATTATGTAGAAAAATACTTTATTTCGGTCCACGTAAGTCAAACTTGCGTTTAGTCAAAAATGAGTTTTAAACTCGTGTTTAGCTAAAAGCGAGTTTTGTGTAAAACAAAACTTGAAAAATTAATTTTTTATTTCTTACCTACTCACTCAATACATAACTCGCGTTTAGCCAAAAGCGAGTTTTAAACTCGCGCTTAACCAAAAGCGAGTTTGCCTTACATAGACCAAAATGAGATATTTTTTAAATAATCATTAATTGGTAATTTTCCAATTAATTCCAAAAAACATTCCTTTAGTACCTTAAATTCACTAGAGATGTAAAAAGCTGACCCGACCTGAAAACTCGACTGAAACCTAGTCGAGTCAGAACTTGGTTTGACCCAAAGATTCGATGACCCGAAACCGATCTGTAACCGACTGTTGTTGACCCGAACCCGAGTTGTACATGTTACTGTAGTAAACGAACCCGACATGCATCCGACCGAGAACGACCTGAACTCGAATTTGGACCTGTTACTGTGGACCTGAAACCCGACCTGCACCCGACTAAAATGAACCCGAGACCGACCTGACAGATAACCGATATTACCCGACTGAATCGACCCGAGATCCGATTTTACCCGACCTGTTTTGAACCCGACCTGCTTTGAACCCGACTTGTTTTTAACTTGAACTGATATTGACCTGACATGTAGAGGAAGTCTATGATTTGATGAATTTAAAGTGTTGATAAATGTAAACTATTAATTTTTTAAATCAATTTAAAGTGTTAAATAATCTTTTTGTTATATATACATATATAATCAATTTAAAAATATATATATATATATAAAGAAAAATTGTATTTAGATATTCATTTCACACTACTAAATTTTAAATTTTGTTAAATAATTCAATATACTTAGTACTAACTCATTCAATATAAATTGTTTGTGAAGTTAATAAGAATTAACATACTTAAATTCATTTTATTAAAAAATTATTTAAAATTTAAAAATTTTATTAAATTAATAACTTGTGATGGATGAATTTAAAACAAATTATTCAAAATTTAAATCAATTTGTTAATTATGATCACTAAATTAAAAAATTCACTTTATTAAAAAAATTAATTATAACTCTTAAATTAATAGAAAATACTTTTTAGTTTAGGGGGAAAAGCCTTTTTTTTTAATTGATAGGGGGAAAGCTTTAAATTCACGAGCAATTGGGGGAAAGTTCCCGGCTTTTTTTTTGTTTAGGGGTTAATTACCCTTTAGGTCATTCCTTAATTAAATGCTTAGGGTTTAGGTTTTTTAGGTTTTATTTGTTTCTTTTTAGTCCTAACTTTTGGTTTAGTTTCTTTAGATTTCATTCAGTTAGGTCATGCTTCATAAATTGATTAATTATTAAGCCTTTTGATTTGCTTTAAATTTAATTTGGTCCTCGTATAAAGATTTGGTAATTAATTGGATTTAATAATTTGATTAATTTGTGAATTGGGCTCTAATTAATAATTTAGTTTTAATTTATTTTCGGATTTGTTCTTTTTATGTTTTGATTTATTTCGTTTGTTAGATTTATGGGTTCATGTTTGGGATTTAGGGGTAAATGTGTCAAGTTGATTGTTTGGGGTTATGGGATTAGTTTAGGGAATATGAGATTAGGCTTGCACTCTAATTATTAGTGAACAGTGCTTGTAAGATTTAGATATTCATGTTAGGGTTTAGGGGTAAATGTGTCAACTTGATTATTTGGGGTTATATGATTAGTTTAGGGATTAGGGGATTAGGCTTGTACTCTAATTATTAGTGATTGTAAGATTTAGGGGTTGAAGTTTATGGGTATAGTTTAGGGGTTAAGGTTTGAGGTTTATGGGTATAGTTTAGGGGTATACATATATACATACAAACATATACATACATACATATATATGTATATGTAAGTGATATACATACATACATGTAAGTTTTAGTATGTATATGTATAAATACATACATATATATATGTATGTATGTAAGTTTTAGTATGTATATTGTATTTAGATATTCATTTCACACTATTAAGTTTTAAATTTTGCTAAATAATTCAATATGCTTAGTACTAACTCATTCAATATAAATTATTTGTGAAGTTAATAAGAACTAACATACTTAAATTTATTTTATTAAAAAAATATTCAAAATTTAAAAGTTTTATTAAATTAATAACTTGTGATGGATGAATTTAAAACAAATTATTTAAAATTTAAATCAATTTGTTAATTATGATCACAAAATTAAAAAAATCACTTTATTAAAAAATTTAATTATAACCATTAAATTAATGGAAAATACTTTTTAGTTTAGGGGGGAAAGCTTTTTTTTAATTATAGGGGGAAAGCTTTAAATTCACGAGCAATTGGGGGGAAAGTTTTCTGGTTTTTTGTTTAGGGGTTAATCACCCTTTAGGTCCTTCCTTAATTAAATGCTTAGGGTTTAGGTTTTTTAGGTTTTAGTTTGTTTCTTTTTAGTCCTAACTTTTGGTTTAGTTTCTTTAGATTTCATTCAATTAGGTCATGCTTCATAAATTGATTAATTATTAAGCCTTTTGATTTGCTTTAAATTTGATTTAGTCCTCGTATAAATATTTGGTAATTAATTGACTTTAATAATTTGTGAATTGGGCTCTAATTAATAATTTAGTTTTAATTTATTTTTGGATTTGTCCTTTTTATGTTTTGATTTATTTCGTTTGTTAGATTTATGAGTTTATGTTTAGGGTTTAGAGGTAAATGTGTCAAGTTAATTGTTTGGGGTTATGAGATTAGTTTATGGATTATGGGAATAGGCTTGCACTCTAATTATTAGTAAATAGTGCTTGTAAGATTTAGATATTCATGTTTGAGGTTTAGGAGTAAATGTGTTAACTTGATTATTTGGGGTTACGATATTAGTTTATGGACTAGGGGATTAGGCTTGTACTCTAATTATTAGTGACTGTAAGATTTAGGAGTTAAAGTTTATGGGTATAGTTTAGGGGGTTAAGGTTTGAGGTTTATGGGTATAGTTTAGGGTATACATATATATACATACATATACATACATATATATATTTACATATACATACATACATATATATATATATACATACATAAGCGCACACATATATATATATATGTAAGTTTTAGTATGTTTTTTTTTTATTTTAGTTCAATGTTTTTAATTTTAATTTAATATTTTTGTTCTTTATAGTCTCTAAAACTTTATTTTTATTTCAAAATGACCCCTATTCATTTTTTTGTAATTTAGTCCAATGTTTTTAATATGATGATATTTTTATTCATGTTAGTCCATAAAATTTTATTTTTCACCGAAATTTACCCTTATTAATTTATAATATTTGTAATTTACTCCAATATTTTAGATATGAATCATTTGATAATTTTTTTGTTCATTCTAGTCCCTAAAACTTTATTTTTAGTCCAAATTGACCCCTATTCATTTTTTTGTAATTTAGTCTAATGTTTATAATTTTAATTTAATATTTTTGTTCATTATAGTCCTTAAAACTTTATTCTTATTCTAAATTAACCCCTATTTATTTTTTTTGTAATTTAGTCTAGTGTTTTTAATATGATGATATTTTTATTCATGTTTTTTATTTTTCACCGAAATTTACCCTTATTAATTTCTAATTTTTGTAATTTACTCCAATATTTTAGATATGAATCATTTGATGATATTTTTTGTTCATCCTAGTGCCTAATATTTATTTTTAATGTGATTTGTGTTTGTGAAAAGCGTTCAATAATTAGCTCGAAATGAATGACCAACCCAAAGTCTATCGACTATTTGTACCAAACTCAAACTTAATACGAATTCGAAACTCGAATTAACCCGACCTGAAATGAACCCAACCTGAAAATGAACCCGACATGAAGTCAACCCGAACCCGAATTAACCCGTCAATTAACCGTTTTGACCCAACCTAAAATGAACCCGACCTGAAATGAACCCGACCCGAAATGAACCTGACCTGAAATGAACCCAACCTAAAACTGACCTGCACCCGACCCGAATCGAGTCAAAACAGAAAAACGACCTAAAATGACCTGTATCTGATTTGACTCGACCTGACAGAACCCGACATGAAACTCGTCCAATTACCTATTTTTACATCCCTAAAATTCACAATAACCTTTGATTATTTTGGTTCCTATCAATCACACAATTAAGAGATCTATTATGACTAGCGTGCCTAATTTTTTTAAATAATTTAAAAACGATTATAAAGTATTATTTGTTTATATATATTTATAACCTTTAACAATATACATACAGTTAGTTTTTAAAAAGTAAACTTTCTTTTTTTTCCTAACCATTTTCCCTTGTCGTTAGCTTATCATGTCTTCATCATACTCTTAATGACAGGAGGAAAATTTTTATTTTCTAAAGTTGACTTTGTCAGAAAAATAAAGGAGATATACTTCCTAAAAGTCAACTTTATACTGAAAATAGATATATTGACAAATAATCATGAAAGATATGTACTTGAAAAAAAAATCTCATTCAAGAGTAGGTGGGTAAAAGAATCGTATTACCCAAATATAATTTCATTAATCCATGATTTCATACAGTATTAGTGCACAGTGCACTATAAAATATCACTGGTTATTTTTTTTTGTAATATACATGTCCGTTTTACGGTCTATATTTGAAGTGCGATACTACTTCTCAATAATATCATTTTTAAAATTTAAATTAGGGTTTTTTCTTTAATAATATGACGTGTCTTACCAATGCACGAAACACTTATCTATACACCGTTATTTTAAACTTAAACAACATCATTTTAAATTATGGCACCATAACTTAATTTTTTTTAACTTAACTACACCTTTTTACTTGAAAATATATTTGAAAAACAATAAAAGGCACCTAAATTTCTGGGTAAATTAGACTTTGGATTCTCAACAAACTAAAAGAAGCTTTTCACTATTGTCAAAAAAGAAGAAGAAGAAGATTTTCACCAGTATTATTTCAGCGTTGACTACTCCTCATTCTTTCCAAAGTTGCCCAGTTTCGACCTGCGTTATCGGCCACCAAGAATGAAGTAATATAAGTAACTTCTGGAGGTCTTATTCGTCTTTCTGTTCATTCACGCGTTTTCAAAATAGGAGCTTACAGTCTGCTACTCCATTCCCTCGTTGACGTGGGTATTTTGAAAAAATTAATTTAGAATAATCCTATATAATAGTATATAGGATTTATATCGAATACACCAAGCGTCTTAGTTTTAAGGTTTATGAATTTAATTTAGGATATAGAATTTAGGGGTTGGGGTTTAGAATTTCCTAGTTAGGTTATAGTAATATATTGAGGATTTAAATTTTAATCCTAAATTCTATTCACAATCACTAAATTCTAAATTACTAAACATAAACCCCTACACCCTACATTAAGTCCATAAACCCTAAAATTAAAGCGCATGATGTACTCATCCATCCGTTTCACCCATCAAACGATTCAAAAAACATGTAAAATTTAAAAATTTGAAAGTTTTACCCACTTTTTGGACCGTTGGATGAAGGTAATGGATGGATAAAATTAACAATGAAAAATATGAAGATTATCACTTGAAAAAAAATAAAGAGACAATCTAAGACATTTATTATCATCATCCAACGGTCAAAAAATGTGTAAAATTAATTGAGTTTTATACTGTATAAGTGGATCCTAACTCATATCTATATATATTACACATATATGAATAAGATGGTGCTATTGGACCGGGTAGGTCTACAGCTACAGTGCGACACCAACAAAAAATGTTACAAACTATAAAACACGGGAACTGAAAATGTTATATTTTTATAACATTTTTGGTTGTGTCTCGCACAGTATTGATACCTACAAAAAATAAATTGTTATCAAAAGTGATAAAAATATCAAATAATGTAACATTTTTAGTTTTGTGTTTTACATCTTATAATATTTTTAATTAGTGCCGTACAATAACCGCATCTTATAATATTTTTAATTGGTGATGTACGATAACCGCACTGCGCCATGGCTTAAGTTAAACATTAAACATGCACTATTGGACTACACCATGGAAGATATATATATTGAAATTATTCTGTCAAGTTGGTATAAACATGCAGACTAACTAGGATAAATGAAGAAAAATAAGAACAGTTGCTTTAAATTTTAAAGAGATGTTAAAAGCCTCTTAAGTTCCAGGTGAGTTTCTTCTACTTTAGATTCCGGAAGATTTGATATTCTTTCATTTTGTTATTGAACATGAAGTCATGGGATATTGATCTGTTCAGATTTTTGTGTATTCTAGCTTTAAACCCTTTTGCAATCCACCATTATATTGAATTGAACATTTCCTTGTCTGGGTATTGTTTCTTTATTTTCCTCCTTACGAGTTTGGTTTTGTTTCTTCTTCTTCTTCGGTGGGGTTTGTTATCTTATTCATACCTAACCTCATAATCTAAACTTTCCTCTCTCTTTTCTTCCTGTTGGGCTGGTATTTAATCACTTCAATATAAGGTCAAAGCCCTTGTTTTTCTTCTCCCCTTGGAACACAATTCTGAGTGTCATCTTTATATGGGGTTATCTTCTGAATTGCTGGATTTGACTGTAGAAATTATCATCTTTGCTGCTTCCTCTTGATGTCTTTCTCATGTATCAGGTACAGTGGAAAGCCTAATCTGTAACTTGTCTTAGAATTAATTATGTGACGACTTATGACCCGCTTGATGTGTTTGTTTTTCATAATCCTGTTTGAAATGATTCCTGTTGGTCCTTGTAAGAAACTAATTTGTAGATTTGTTTGATAATGCAATCTTTGGTTGTGTTCCTCTTGGGATTTATGATTGTCCCAACAGATTGTTCTTACCTGAAAATTGCCAATCTTATTCTATTGCTAATTTGCTATGTCTCCAGCATCATAGATTATCTACCTTCTCTGTTATTTATGCATTAATGATGTTCTCAAATCATGGTCTATTAATTCCTTATCTCGCTCGTTGGCATCGTTGTTAAGATGTTTCTAGTCTCGGAATGCAGAAATTTCATTGTCGATTACGATCTTTGTTTACATCATATTGCTTTACCTTTCACCATCCTCATTTGTGATCTTCAGTTAGTTAATGTCTAACTTGCACTTAGAATTTGTTCTTCAGGATTCGTTTTGTAATAAGAACACACCAAGAGTCAAAACCATATCTTTTTAGTAAGATCCATAGAACCGGCTGTCGCGGCATGTAGAAATACAAAGCTCTATTCAGTGCAGGGGATTGGTGACAGTCCTGCTTATCCGCTCAAATGTTTGGCTCTGATAAGCAGAAGCCTGTGTATGATTCTTACAGCAGTGAGAGCTATGAAAAATACTTCGATGACTTTCCTTCGGAAGAGCTTACGCATCCATCTAGTTCTGAGGTTTCTGGAAGTTCGTTTCGCCCGCAGGATGTCTCTTCTGACCAGCTAAGAGGTACTTCAGTTTTCTCCATAACTGCTCAAAAACCATTGAAAACTTCTGTTTTCTTACTTTGATTCCTTTTATCAGATTACCTGGAAGTCCTAAGTGCAGATACATTAGATTCCGATACAGATAAGATGAAATTAATGCTTCAAGAACTGGAGAGAGATTTGCTCGGTGATAATGATGTTGATGTAGAAGATATGTTTGGCACTGGTCTGAACATGGAAATAGATGGTGAATGGTCCAATCCTATCAGGACAGAATCCATTCATGTTTTATCCAGAACTCCTAAACAAATGCTGATCGAATGTGCTGCTGTCCTCGCAGAAGGAAACATTGAAGTAGCTTCAGCCATAATAAATGAGCTTCGCCAGCTGGTGTCGATTCAAGGAGATCCTCCTCAGAGAATCGCGGCATACATGGTTGAAGGTCTTGCTGCTCGCATGTCTGCATCCGGAAAATATCTTTATAAAGCTTTAAAATGCAAAGAGCCCCCTTCTTCTGATAGGCTTGCAGCCATGCAAATCCTCTTTGAGGTGTGCCCTTGTTTTAAATTCGGGTTTATGGCTGCAAATGGTGCAATTATAGAGGCATTTAAAGATGAAAAGAGAGTACATATAATCGATTTCGATATAAGTCAAGGTAGCCAATATATTACACTGATCCAATCAATTGCTAAGTTGCCTGGTAAGCCACCTCACTTGAGGTTAACAGGGGTTGATGACCCCGAGTCAGTCCAGCGTCTTAATGGAGGTCTCGAAATTATTGGACTAAGACTTGAGAAGCTAGCTGAAGTACTTGGCGTGTCATTCAAGTTTCATGCTGTTGCCTCTAGGACTTCACTTGTTACTCCATCTATGTTGGATTGCCGGCCAGGAGAAGCACTAGTAGTGAACTTTGCATTTCAGCTCCACCACATGCCTGATGAGAGTGTTTCAACCATAAATCAGCGAGACCAGCTTCTTCGGATGGTTAAGAGCTTAAATCCGAAACTTGTTACTGTCGTCGAGCAAGATGTGAACACAAATACATCTCCCTTTTTCCCAAGGTTTGTTGAAGCTTATAGTTACTACTCCGCTGTCTTTGAGTCCCTGGACGCAACACTTCCAAGGGAGAGCCAAGACAGGATGAATGTTGAACGGCAGTGCTTGGCACGGGATATAGTCAACATAGTCGCATGTGAGGGAGAGGAAAGAATAGAGAGGTACGAGGTTGCAGGAAAGTGGAGGGCAAGGATGACGATGGCTGGCTTCACATCTTGTCCGATGAGTCCAAATGTGATCGATATGATCCAAAAGCTTATCAGGGAGTACAGTGACAGGTACAAGCTGAAGGAGGATTTAGGTGCACTTCATTTTGGTTGGGAAGGCAAAAGCTTGATTGTAGCTTCAGCATGGAGGTAGAATTATCGGGTTAACGTTACCGTTTTCCCGTACCTGTCTTCTTTATTCAGTTCTGTATGGCATTGTAACTATAATTTTGTGTAGGATCCAGATGCACTCTTTTTTTGCTGATGTGAAATCTCAGGGACTGATAGGGAACGGCGATTATCTAAAATTTTCTTCAATAATATATGTTTCTATGTATTTCTTTTGAACCTTATACATTTAGCAAGGTGTTGCAGAGAACATAACTCTTGATAAACACTAAAAAAAAACTCAGGGTTACAAAATTTTCCCTGTATCCAAACAATAACAACCGCCTTCAGTCCTGCTGTAAAATAGTTGTTCTGTTGGGTTCTCATGTTAGACATTCTCAAGGTTTAGAACCCAATGAAAAGCCCACGGCCAAGGCCTGCGTTTTGCACTTGTTTAACGGATGAGAAATTTGTGGTCAACCAACAAAGGAAACTTTTCCATTGTCTCTCTACTCCACTGCCTTGTGATATTTTTTTTCTCTGTAAAAAATCACAAAATATTAAATGTTATCTTCCCTGCACCTCACATTCATTAAGCCACAAATCTTTAACATTTACCATCCTTGTAAGACTCCTACGGAAGAGCTAAACATGGCCCTGGAAAACTGTTTTCGATTGAGCTCAGTTTGCACCACTAGAGCTGCTGTGGTGCAAAGCTTCCACTGTCGTTTTTCATCGGTTGAGAAGATTCACTTGCCGACGTTTCCAGGGTTGAACAAGCACAATCTCTCATTCAATGGCAGATGTAAAAAATCCAGGCTCATCTGCAAAGCTCGTGAAGCTGTTGATCAAGGTATGGTGCTATTCCTTTGAACCAAAACATTACTTTTATTGTCGCCTTTATTGCTATGCATGGTCTGGTCCCCTGTAAGGTTGTCTCCATGTTCGGTACTTCTGCAGTTGAAGCCGTGACAGAAGCAAACTGGAGAGAGCTTGTGTTGGGGAGTGAAACTCCGGTCCTGGTGGAGTTTTGGGCACCCTGGTGCGGACCCTGCCGCATGATTGAGCCGGTGATCGCCGAATTAGCAAAAGATTACGCTGGGAAGATCGCTTGTTACAAGCTCAACACCGATGAAAGCCCCAACATCGCCACGGAGTTCGGGATCAGGAGCATCCCCACCATGCTGTTTTTCAAGAATGGGGAGAAGAAAGAGAGCATCATCGGTGCGGTGCCCAAGTCTACCCTGGCTGCTAGCATTGAAAAATATGTTGACAGCTGAAACATATCAAAGTAATGGTAGCTCTGTTCATGCAATGCCAGTTTTTATTACTAATATAATTCATTCACATTGCCATTATATGAACATTTTCTTTGTTTGATTATGATGTAAATATTACTAATGTTTTTGGAACAAATATACTTTCACATCCTCATCCACAATTCACCTGCATTTTCATAGTCAAAACTCAATTACACACATAGAAATACTTTGATACCATGTGTATATTAATACTTCAGTTTTCTTCCATCTTTATTATTAATTTAGATGACATGCATGCTATGCAAATTCATTCACTATAAGAATAATAGCTTGTAGTAGTTAATGTTGTTGCGTAAAATAGAAATATTGATAACAATTAAATTGTGACGGGGTGGTCACATGACCCTGTTTTCTAGTTTGTTTGTTTTTTTTTTTTTTTGAACAATTTCTACTTAGAGGTAGGGAGGAGGTGAATTTTGCTCCAACCTAAGAAAGGGAAGATGTTAGCTGAGAGCTTTAATCACCTGCTCTAGAGATTGTTGAACACGTTTTCCGATTGTTATTTCTTTATCCTTAAGAGAAAATTAATTAAAATATGATATGTAAAATTATAAAATAACATGAAAAAGTTGCTAAATTTTAGATGACATAAACACCAAGAATGTATTCACTCTATCAAGTTAACCAGGCTTGGCTATCCATATGAATCAGATGATGTAGTCCTACGATCAAACTCTCCTGTCTGTCTCGGCTACCTTTTTCTGGAGACACCCTTATTGCCTTCAGGAGATGAGCCAATTCTTAAAACTTTAAATGACTTGAAACTCTATCACACTTGTTGTTCAGTCATCGGTGTTTCATGAAGGGGGAGGATGTGTGCTATTCGGCAGTCGCCAGCCGTTTACAAATGAACTGAATAGATGCAATGCTCTTGATGGTTGTGCAAATGGTACCATATGTGCAGCCCCCCTCACAGTGGCAAAGGTCAATAAATTCCCATATTCAGTCACCCAACCTCCGACCTAACCCAAGAAAGTAGACCCAAGTAAATGAAGGACGTTGCAAATATTAAAAGCATAACTCTTTATATATGTTGGCATTGCATTAAAAACCTGGTGTTTGTGAAACCATGCTCCATATGGGACTGTGATCTTGAACTTCAAATCATGAGCTAGTTCACGAACCAGTGTTCTCGACCCGAGCAGTGGCACAACCGAGTCTTGATCCCCACTGCAATTATATATATATGTTCAGCATCTATGCTACATGCCAAATAAGGTAAGTGATTCTGGATCTTACCTGAATATCCAGACAGGAATGCCATTTTTGATAACTTTTTTGAGAATAGGAAGGATGTTTATGTTACCATCCATGTCATTGTACCTTAATTGGCTGTTTCCGTGCAGAAAAAACAATCATCATGGAGTGAACAAGACATGCACGAAAAGCAAAATACAAAGCATGTCACTGATTTAAGATACCATAGTCCATAAGATTAATAAAGTACTATCCTTAGAATAAATGTTGCAGATGAAAATCCTTTACCATGCATAACCTAACTCCCGAATCCAATATTCTTACAAGACTGACGTAGTTAAACTCAGGATTATTTTTCAAAGATGGAAGAGAATGGTCTGAATCTGCTTACCCGCTGCACATACTCCAAGGATAAGGTAATTTGGTGCGATTCGCATGAAGTGCCCTCTGAACCTCAGGGACGTTGAAGTAGAAAAGCCGTTCATAGCTCATACACACATCAACACCAACACTTATCTTAGTGGCCTGCATATATCAGGGAATGAATTATTGTATAAGTGAATAAATAAAAGAATCCGAGGTTTAATCCAGTTGGTTCATGTACCATTTTCCGCAATCGCAACTCTTGTTCCACTATAGATGGATAACAAACATCTAGGATAACATCATAATTGTTTATATAACCACCAACAATGTCATTTGCTTCAGCTATGGCCTTGTTGCAGGATAGGGATTCATTGTGAGGACTGTCAAAGGTATAGTCATCGAAATCGCATTCATTCGTTATGGTAAGGCCGACTTCATCTGAAATCATCCCATGTGACCAGAAGAATTCATATGTTGCTGGAACATCCCGGTCAAGTCTGAGAAGCGGATTCCCAATCTAAATCAGAAGAAATCAAGTAAAAACGTTAAACCAATCACAGTTGAATGATAAACTTTTTGTTTCTTATCAAAGAACATAGGGTAGTGCAAGTTTTCTTACAGCAACTCCTTTGATGTTAAACTTAAACCCAGATGAATGTGCATTATGATCCAGTAGAACATCAGCCAACTGTGGTATGTAATGTCCTGTATGACAAATCTAACATGTAATGAAACAGTAAAACAATACCACTCAGGCTTAGTACCAAATCTAACATGTAGTAATATTCTATTTCAATGTCCTAAAAGAGTTGGAAATGACATAGAAGGCACTTTCCAAAGTGTTTCTTGTAAAGTAAACATTTCTCGTGGGATCAAACAAAGTGGCAGATTTGCCTTTAAAGTATAAAACTAGGTGATTAATTATCTAAAAATTTACCTGCATAACTTTCTCCAGTAAGAAACAGTTTTCTGGTCTTGAGTTCTGGGAACTTCTCATACCATTTCATCATGAAAATATACATATCCTTGGCTGACAAGAACAAGATATTGAGTTCAGATCAATTTTTCTCTCCAAAACTGATAATTTTCGATATCTACAAGGTGAAGAAATCAAAATACCAGTGGAAGCATCCCCGCGATTTAAATCCGAAGAGGAATTTGAGTAAGACCATCCTACACCAACAGGGGACTCCACAAACAGGAGATTCGATGCTATACATATAAGAAAATGAAGAAAGTGAGAAAAACAAAAATGTGTCCAATATTTGTATTTGTTAACAATCAAACACTAGAATTCATTTCATTTAAAAGCAATGAACATGTTTTATGCCTTTATTCCATGACATCGAATTCATCCGAAGGCTTCGGCCATCACCTCTAGGATAAAATGGACCCAGTTCAGTAAAAGCACCCCCACCAACGGAGGAACACCCTGGACCTGAAATGAAATTTGAAGGTAAGTAAGACTATAAACAGAGAAACATCCCTATTTCCAGGACCACGACATATCATCAATCTCCCTCGGTACATTTGAACTAGTTTCGAATAACACTTTTAAACATGAATAAATTCATAATGCTGAAGGTTTGCAAGCCTCAACATGAATGGGACATGTTTTCTTAGAGTTTTTTTTCATATACTCGGAATATCATTTTCTTATACCATGTTTGAATATGCGTGGAACATAGGAATCAATTATTGGTATTTGTAGGGGGGAAATGAAGAAATCTGAGCAACATAGTATTAAATTATGCAGATGGTTTCTATTGGGAGAACGCAAGCTCAAAATATACTCTTTGAGAAATAAGTTAATAATGCCAAGCATTGGTAAAAGGAACCAAAGTACAACAAGTGGGAGAAGAAGAAAGTGAATCTTCAAAAGGTAAATAGTAAATAGAAACACCAACAACAATGAACTCATCTACAGCAAACAAAAAACAGCTAGAAAACAGTGAAAGAAGAAAGAATGGAAGTGTTCATCGATCAAAACAGTCAAAATGCAACATATTTCACCGTAAAACTCATAATTTAGTGGACAAAAAAAACCAAAAGTTTCCGAAAACAATGGCTTAAGATTGGAGCTTCAAGAAGAGCAAAATAAGCAAAGCAAGCAAGCAAACCTCCATTGAGCCAGAGAGTGAGGGGCTTGTTGTCGGGGTCTTTTTCAGCTTCAACGAAGTAATAAAACAAGCTCCTCCCAGCATTTACATCCACATCAACATACCCTGCATACTGCTTAAACCCAACCGGCGGCTGACCCGGCAATTTCACAACCAGATCCTCCGCCGGATACCCTCTCACCCCCACCACCACCACCAGTGCAATACTCAACAAAACCCCACCAAACTCGTTCCACCTACCCATCTCAAAATACCCTTTTTTTCCTTCACACAAATGAATTACACATCAGAAGAGTATATATAGCCAGGAAACACACAAAAACAGACCCAAAAAAGAAGTAAAACAATGGATAAAGTGAGGAAAAGGAAACAGAAAATATATCGACAATGATGATAATGATAAACACAAGCAATATCTTTATCCTATATATATACATATAATTCTGTTGCATATACTTACAAGTAGCACGTGAATTCTGGGTTTGCTTTAACAAAAAGGTAGCTTATAATATGATTATTACTATTGTTTTTAGAGTTTAATAAATGAAGAGAGATCTGAATTGAGCTCGTTATAGGAACTTCAGACTTCAGAATTACAGTTGTTGCCAAGCTGTGTTTACTGTAAGGGAAAAAATATGCAAAAGCTAATAATCCTTTTATAAATCAAGTTTACTTTTAAAACAATTATTTTCTAATGATAGTAATTTTTAAGATTATATTACAAATGATAATTATTTTCCATCTTTTATTCTAATAATACTAAATACAAAAACTATTGAAACAAAAATATGGGACCATTACTTAAAATAAGCATTTTATATTTGATATTGGTTTTCTGATTTTTTTTTATAAATATGTACATGTATGATATATGCGTGGGAAGATGACTTAAAATATCAAAACATACTTAATTTTACTTTGTTATTTAATTTTTCTATTAATTTCAAAAATTGAATTATTTTATTTGATTTGTTACACCAGTTTAGTCACGCATATTGCACATGAAATTATAATTCATTATACTCACAAAAGTTTTTAATAAATAATATTTATTGTTTTTGAAAAAATAGTAGTTTTTAGTATACAATTAGTTTTAGTTGCAGTAATAGATAAATAAAAAGGAATAACGTATCATTATTAATTAATTTAACGAACTGAGATGTTTTTAAAATATATATATATATATAATTTTGATCATAACATCATGATGCATTAAGAATTTAAGAGGATCGTCCTAAATAAATTATGCGGTATTCAAATCTGGACAAAAATATTAGTTAAATTATGACTCAATATTAGAATTATTGAGAAGTATATATCATTAACATTATATAGTTAGAATCAATGAGGTTGGTCCGAGTGATAAATAATTTGGTATTGTTTAAGCAAGTTTTAAATTTGAGGCCTTATGTATGTATAATTTTTTTGTTAAAAGACTTACTCAACAAAATCAGGTGTGCGGCTTAAATTAATCTGAATTAGTAAGAACAAAATCTTAAAAAAGCTATAGCTGGAGTATATTACGTGCACTACACATACGAAACTCATGAATTGATAAATTAATTAATGAAATTAGTATCACTTGATTCATGCATTCTATTCAATCAAATATTTTTATATTATAAAAATAATTTTAATTAATGTATAGATAATAGATGGGACTTGATATTTTTAAAAGGTAAATTTTTTATACATAGTCTATACACATGCTTGTATTTTTGCCTTACACAATATAAATTTTAAACCCTAAACACTAATCTTAAATTCTAAATCCTAAATTCTAAATTTTAAACCTTAAACCTTAAATATTTAAACCTTACAATCATAACTCGATGTTTACACGATTTGTGTATTAGAATTTTTTTCTTTTCTAAACTCAAGTGGATAAAAAGATTCTCATAAAAAATAAAATAAAAAAAGGTAAACAAGTCTAAGAATTTTTGCAGTCAAAAAAGTATCTATTTCGGCTGAACTTTTGGCTGCTCCATGCAATGCAAGTCGCGTTAAATTCCGTCTCCATTCGCAGTTGTGGAGAGTGTAAAGCACGGACCAATGATTGAGTAGAATTTGAACGGAATCTTTATGGGGGAGCTATGTATTTGGTTTCTTAGAAAACCTAGGCTAATCCTTTTAGTCTTTTACCATAGAAAGTCACGACAAAAGGGAAAAGAAAGTAGCGTCCTCGAATGTTACTTTTGTACTTATTTATATATTTTATTCTACAGGCATTTTCAAATCAATCACACGCGCCCATTTATTACGTAGAGCCGTTGTGACAACTGTTTAAATATCACGCGCGAGAGTGTTTGAATTGGATATCATCAATGTTAACTTTGAATTTTGACCAATAAATTGTAGTGACTTTCTAATTTATATTATGTTTAGGGTTTTAGTTATAAACGAATTGAATAAACTCTTCAAATTTGGTTCCAGCCAAAATTCCTTATTTAATTCGTATAAACTTTTTTATGCATGTTTTAGTAAAATAATCATAGCTTGAACTGCTAATATTCAATTGGCATGTTTCAAGAAAGTTAAAAAACTAAAAGATAACTGGTTGATTATAAGATATCTTCTCAATTTGAAGATTATCTAAATTCAATCCAAATAAGTATTCAAACTTACATGAACAACCCCTTTTGAATGGTGAGATCAATTGCCGATTCAACATAATTAGATTTACATTTGCGTTGGGATTGAACATGTGGCCGAATTTTCTTAAAACATAAATATATAGCAGGATCTAGATAATATAGATGTTGTTCACTTAATATTAGAAAAAGAATATGAGATCAATTAATTATACGCCTCCTAAGCAAGTATCGTAATATTTTACGAATTTAATCATCTGAGTAGAAATGTTATTTACACTTGTCGGGCGCCATATAACCTTGGCAACAGTCATGTTTATGTTAAGATGGTGTAAAGCCGGAGACAACTTTTTTGTGTGTCTTTTTTTATATTTTAACACTAAAAAATTAAATTATAAGTCTTAATCTTAAATTTTAACTTTAACTTTTAAACTCTAAACTCTAAAAAAATACATCTTACTATAAATCTCTCAAACTTAAATTTTTAGAGTAAGGACATGAATAGTAACACTGAAAAAGGGCAAAATGTTTATATTCCTAAAGCGTGGGGCAATGAGGAAAAGAAATTTAAAATTTCTTCCTCTAGATTCTCACTCGATTATTTCTCTGTTTTCCGTCCCTTTATTCTTCACACCTGTTCTCATTCACATCCTCTAAACCCATTTCTTCTTTAACCCATTTTCTTCGATTCCTATTGTCTTTACTCACAAAGGGGGCATGCGCAAATTATGCAAGCTTCCAAAACTGAAACAGCAAAAGAAGCTTTTTGATCATCGTCAAGGCCAAATGACACTTTTTCTCCTTCATAAAGCGGGGGGATACAAGTGTTGCAGAGAATGCATGAGCTTCCTGGTATTACAAGCAAAGTCAAAAATTAAAAAGCAACTGGCCCCGCCCATTCTTTTTTTCCAAGCTTCTTTTGCATCATTAAGTGTGAGAACAGTTTGCACCATGGGCCATGGCCTGCCCTCGTTATTCATGTTTTGTCCTGGCAACGCCTGGAAGTGAAACAAGAAAAACTTCATCATTTCTTGTTGATAATGCAAAAGATGGTAATCCCATATTGAGTGGGTAAATATCATGTGAAAGATATTTATGCTATTCATTCTTCCCTCCCTTGTTGAGTGATAGAGAACAAGGGGCAATCTTGTGTGCTGCTGCTGTCATTCATCTCATCGTGGTTTGTCGTAATACGTGTCGAGGACACGTCCGAACGCGCGAAGTATTCTATTTGGAGAAAATTCGTAAGGAATTTTCAGAGAATAAATGAAAGAATATTTCTTCTGGTTTTTATAAACTGCATAGATAATTGTTTAATTCGGACTCCGATGATCAGAGGAGCAATACCATCGCAGTTCATTCGGATTTCGGGCGTACGATTTTCGAAGCGAATAACCTCGGGGGACAATCCACCTGTTGCAGCGATTGCCATTGGAAAATATGAGAAGGACAACAAGACAGTGCGAGGCCATCTCCTAAGTCACATGTCTAACAAGCTCTTCGACATGTATCAAGTCCATGACTATGAAAACCTCGTCTCCGACATATTGGCGGAAAGCATGCATATGTGCGAGGTACTCCAAGCCAATGTCCTGATCGAGAAGTTGCCCAAGTCATGGTCCGACTACCGCAACTCTCTTAAACACAAGAAAATGGATATTCCACTTCAGGAGCTGGTGGGCCACATGAAGATAGAGGGGAGGCCAACCGTTTGAAAGATAAGATGACAAATAACCTTGGTCAAATGTCTTATAATTCTAACTTGGTTGAGTCTAGTGGTGCCTCAGGGTCTAAGTTCAAAAGGACTGGGAAAAAGGGGTTTCAAAACAATAAGACGAAACCACAGAAAAGCACAATTTCAAGAAGCCAACAAAGACCAAACCTGACAGAAGGTACCTAAAGTGTTATGTCTGCGGTCAAGCTGGTCACAAGACGTATCAAATTCAACACCGTTCAGATCGCCAGAACGAGAACAAACCATATCTAAACATGGCGGAGGACAATGCTGGAGATGTCATAGCCGCGGTGGTTTCCGAAGTCAACCTGGTGGACAACAATACTGAATGGGTCATGGACACTGGCGCTTCCAAACACTTCTGCGCAAGGAAGGAATTTTTCACCGAGTTCAAGGATGGGAACAACGGCGAACATGTGTACATGAGGAACTCTAGTAGCTTTGAAGTGCTAGGCAAAGGCAAAGTTCTACTCAAGATGACCTCCGGTAAAACTTTGGCACTTTCTAATGTTCTGTATGTACCTGCCTTGCGTAGAAATTTGATAAGTGGTGGGCTTTTGAATAAGGCAGACATTAAGTTAGCTTTTGAGGAAGATAAACTTGTACTTTCATGAAATGGTGATTATGTTGGAAAAAGTTTTCTAAACGGGGGTTTATTTGTCATAGAAACTCAACTTAATGAAAATAAAGCTACCACAGAAAAACAACAATTTCAAGAAGCCAACAAACACCAAACCTAACGGAAGGTCCCTAAAGTGTTATGTCTGCGGTCAAGCTGGTCACAAGGCGTATCAATGTCAACTCTGTTCAGATCAATAGAACGAGAACAAACCATATCTAAACATGGCGGAGGACAATGCTGGAGATGTTATAGCCGCGGTGGTTTCCGAAGTCAACCTGGTGGACAACAATACTGAATGGGTCATGGACACTGGCGCTTCCAGACACTTCTGCACAAGGAAGGAATTTTTCACCGAGTTCAAGGATGGGAACAACGGCGAACGTGTGTACATGGGGAACTCTAGTAGCTCTGAAATGCTAGGCAAAGGCAAAGTTATACTCAAGCTGACCTCCGGTAAAACTTTGGCGCTTTCCAATGTTCTGTATGTACCTGCCTTGCGTAGAAATTTGATAAGTGGTGGGCTTTTGAATAAGGCAGACATTAAGTTAGTTTTTGAGGCAGATAAACTTGTACTCTCCCGAAATGGTGATTATGTTGGAAAAAGTTTTCTAAACGGGGATTTATTTGTCATAGAAACTCAACTTAATGAAAATAAAGCTACCACAGAAAAGTACCAATTTCAAGAAGCTAGCAAAGACTAAACCTGACGGAAGGTCGCTGAAGTGTTATGCCTGCGGTCAAGCCGGTCACAAGGCGTATCAATGTCAACACCGTTCAGATCGCCAAAATGAGAACAAACCATATCTAAGCATGGCAGAGGACAATGCTGGAGATGTCATAGCTGCGGTGGTTTCCGAAGTCAACATGGTGGACAACAATACTGAATGGGTCGTGGACACTGGCTCTTCCAGATACTTTTGCGCAAGGAAGGAATTTTTCAAAGAGTTTAAGGATGGGAACAACGGTGAACGTGTGTACATGAAGGACTCTAGTAGCTCTGAAGTGCTAGGCAAAGGCAAAGTTCTACTCAAGCTGACCTCCGGTAAAACTTTGGCGCTTTCCAATGTTCTGTATGTACCTGCCTTGTGTAGAAATTTCATAAGTGGTGGGCTTTTGAATAAGGCAAGCAAGTTAGTTTTTGAGTCAGATAAACTTGTACTCTCCCGAAATGGCGATTATGTTGGAAAAGGTTTTCTAAACGGGGGTTTATTTGTCATAGAAACTCAACTTAATGAAAATAAAGCTACCACAGAAAAGCACCAATTTCAATAAGCCAGCAAAGACCAAGCCTGACGGAATATCTCTAAAGTGTTATGTTTGTGGTCAAGCCGGTCACAAGGCGTATCAATGTCAACGCCGTTCAGATCGCCAGAATGAGAACAAACCATATCTAAACATGGTGGGGGACAATGCTGGAGATGTCATAGCCGCGGTGGTTTCCAAAGTCAACCTGGTGGACAACAATACTGAATGGGTCGTGGACACCGGCGCTTCTAGACACTTCTGCACAAGGAATGAATTTTTCAAAGAGTTCAAAGATGGGATCAACGGTGAACGTGTGTACATGAGGAGCTCTAGTAGCTCTGAAGTGCTAGGTAAAGGCAAAGTTCTACTCAAGCTGACCTTTGGTAAAACTTTGGCGCTTTCCAATGTTCTGTATGTGCCTGCCTTGCGTAGAAATTTGATAAGTGGTGGGCTTTTGAATAAGGCACGCATTAAGTTAGTTTTTGAGGCAGATAAACTTGTACTCTCCCGAAATGGTGATTATGTTGGAAAAAGTTTTCTAAAATGGGGTTTATTTGTCATAGAAACTCAACTTAATGAAAATAAAGCTACCACAGAAAAAGCACCAATTTCAAGAAGCCAGCAAAGACCAAACCTGACGGAAGGTCCCTGAAGTGTTATGTTTGCGTTCAAGCCGGTCACAAGTCGTATCAATGTCAACACCGTTCAGATCGCCAGAACGAGAACAAACCATATCTAAACGTAGCGGAGGACAATGCTGAAGATGTCATAGCCGCGGTGGTTTCCGAAGTCAACCTGGTGGACAACAATACTGAATGTGTCGTGGACACTGGCACTTCCAGACATTTATGTGCAAGGAACGAATTTTTCACCGAGTTCGAGGAAGGGAACAACGGTGAACGTGTGTACATGGGGAACTCTAGTAGCTCTGAAGTGCTAGGCAAAGGCAAAGTTCTACTCAAGATGACCTCCGGTAAAACTTTGGCGCTTTCCAATGTTCTGTATGTGGGCTTTTGAATAAGGAATGTATTAAGTTAGTTTTGAGACAGATAAACTTGTACTCTCTTGAAATAGTGATTATGTTGGAAAATATTTTCTAAACGGGGGCTTTTTATCATAGAAACTCAACTTAATGAAAATAAAGCTACCACAAAAAAACACAAATTTCAAGAAGCCAGCAAAGACCAAACCTGACGGAAGGTCCCTAAAATGTTATATCTGCGGTCAAGCCGGTCACAAGGCGTATCAATGTCAACATCGTCTAGATCGCCAGAACGAGAACAAACCATATCTAAACATGGTGGGGGACAATGCTGGAGATGTCATAGCTGCGGTGGTTTCTGAAGTCAACCTGCTGGACAACAATACTGAATGGGTCGTGGACACTGGCGCTTCTAGACACTTCTGCGCAAGGAAAAAAAATTTCACCGAGTTCGAGGATGAGAACAACGGTGAATGTGTGTACATGGGGAACTCTAATAGCTTTGAAGTGCTTGGAAAAGTACAAAGTTCTACTCAAGCTGACCTCCGGTAAAACTTTGGCGCTTTCCAATGTTTTGTATGTGAACTTTTGAATAAGGTAGGCATTAAGTTAGTTTTTGAGACAGATAAACTTGTACTCTCCCGAAATGGTGATTATGTTGGAAAAGGTTTTCTAAACGGGGGTTTATTTGTCATATAAACTCAACTTAATGAAAATAAAGCTACCACAAAAAGCACAAATTTCAAGAAGCCAACAAAGACCAAACCTGACGGAAGGTCCCTGAAGTATTATGTCTGCGGTCAAGCCGGTCACAAGGCGTATCAATGTCAACATCGTTTAGATCACCAGAACAAGAACAAACCATATCTAAACATGGTAGAGGACAATGCTGGAAATGTCATAGCCGCGATGGTTTTCGAAGTCAACCTGGTGGACAACAATACTGAATGGGTCGAGGACACTAGCGCTTCCAGACACTTCTGCACAAGGAATGAATTTTTCATCGAGTTCGAGGATGGGAACAACGGTGAATGTGTGTACATGAGGAACTCTAGTAGCTCTGAAGTGCTAGGCAAATGCAAAGTTCTACTTAAGCTGACCTCCAGTAAAACTTTTGCGCTTTCCAATGTTTTGTATGTGCTTGCCTTGTGTAGAAATTTGATAAGTGGTGGACTTTTGAATAAGGCAGGCATTAGTTTTTGAGGCAGATAAACGTGTACTCTCCCGAAATGATGATTATGTTGGAAAAGGTTTTCTAAACGAGGGTTTATTTGTCATAGAAACTCAACTTAATGAAAATAAAGCTACCACAGAAAAACACCAATTTCAAGAGGCCAGCAAAGACCAAACCTGACGGAAGGTCCATAAAGTGTTATGTCTGCAGTCAAGCCGGTCACAAGGCGTATCAATGTCAACACCGTTCAGATCGCCAGAACGAGAACAAACCATATCTAAACATAGCAGATGACAATGCTGAAGATGTCATAGCCGCGGTGGTTTTTGAATTCAACCTGGTGGACAACAATACTGAATGGGTCATGGACACTGGCGCTTCTAGACACTTCTGCGCAAGGAAGGAATTTTTCACCGAGTTCAAGAATGGGAACAATGGTGAACGTATGTACATGGGGAACTCTAGTAGCTCTGAAGTGCTAGGCAAAAGCAAAGTTCTACTCATGCTGACCTCCGGTAAAACTTTGGCGCTTTCTAATGTTCTGTTTGTACCTGTCTTGCGTAGAAATTTGATAAGTGGTGGGCTTTTGAATAAGACAGACATTAAGTTAGTTTTTGAGGCCGATAAACTTGTACTCTCCCAACATGGTGATTATGTTGGAAAAGGTTTTCTAAACGGGGGTTTTTTTTGTCATGGAAACTCAACTTAATGAAAATAAAGCTACCACTTTTGTTATATTGTCGAATATGTGAATATGTGGCATGCTAGATTAGGACACGTGAATATTCACTCTTTAAAGAAAATGATTAAAATGAATATTCCACCTAAACTAGATTTAAATAACTTTAAGAAATGTAAGATTTGTGTAGAAGCCAAGCATGCTAAACCTCCCTTTAAAGCTGTTTCTAAAAGGAAAACTAAACTGTTAGAACTTATACATACTGATCTAGCAGACTTTAGAAACTTTGAGAGCAAAGAAGGAAAATACTATTACATCACTTTTGTAGATGATTACTCGAGATATACAAAAGTTTATCTCCTTAGATAGGAGAATAAAACGGGTTAGATCCGATAGAGGTAGTGAATATGGGTCTAATTTTTTGAAAGAGGTGTGTGAGACGAATGACATAATACACGAAACTTCAGCTCCCTATTTTCCTCAACAAAACGGGGTAGCCGAAAGGAAAAATAGAACTTTAAAAGAAATGATGAACTCATTGTTGATAAGTTCTGGGTTGTCTGACAACATGTGGGGGAAGCTATTCTATCGACAAATCATATTTTGAACCGAGTACCTCATAAAAAAATTAGATTCTACCCCATACGAACTGCGGAAATATTATGCTCCAAATCTACAATACCTTAAAGTGTGAGGGTGTCTGGCTAAAGTAGGATTTCCAAAGTTTAAGAAGTCCACCATTAGACCCAAAACCGTTGATGCAGTATTTATCGGGTATGCAACGAATAATACCGCATATATATTCATGTTATTGTATGATTATTCTATATGTGAATCTACGGATGTTGTTTTATTTTAAAATATATTTCCTCTAAAGAAACCTAGGTTAACAGTTGAAACACAAATAGAAAATTGTCCATCATCTTCTTCTAGTGTGCCTGCTAGGGGTTCTCAAGAGATCAAATTTGAACCTAGAAGAAGTAAGAGACAAAGAGTTGAAACCTCTTTTGGACCAGACTTCATAACTTCATTTATTTCTGAGATTAATGATTTAGACACCTTATCTGATCTGATAGCTCGAGTCTTTCTATTAAAAGATGATCTGAAGACTTACGAGAATGCTATGAGATCGATTGATGGTAGTTTCTAGAAAGATGCGATTAAGGATGAACTAGATTCAATAATTTCTAATCATACTTGGGAATTGGTGGACTTGCCAAAAGGATTCAAACCAATCAGCAACAAGTGGGTTTTTCAGAAGAAACTCAGACCAGATGGTTCGATCCAGAGGTACAAAGCAAGGCTAGTTGTCAAAGGGTTCACTCAAAAATTTGTTTTAGGCTTCTTCAATACTTACTCTTCCGTAACGAAAATCTTAACGATCCGTGCATTGTTTGCACTAGCCTCCATTCATAAATTGCAACTACATCAAATGGATATAAAAACTATTTTTTTGAACGGAGATCTAGATGAGGAGATCTATATGGAGCAACCACCAGGTTTTGAGACATCTGGTATAGAAGACAAAGTTTGCAGACTCAAAAAGTCTTTTTATGGCCTTAAACAAGCTCCTAAACAGTGGTATGAGAAATTTTATAAAACTATCCTTAGTTTTGGTCTTGTTGTGAATAGTTCAGACGCATGCGTGTATTTGAGGATGTTTGGTGCTAATTGTGTCATCATAAGTTTATATGTTGACGATATGCTGATTTTCAGTACAAACATTGAGTCCATTAACAGAACGAAAAATTTCTTGTCCACTAAGTTTGAGATGACTGATTTGGCAGAAGTTGACGTAATCTTAGGAGTCAAAGTCACCAAAACTGAAAATGGATTTTCTTTAAGTCAAACGCACTATATTGAGAAAGTGTTAAAGAAATTTGACAGTTTTGACGTCATCCCTATTCGAACACCTTATGACTCTAGCATACATCTCTTCAAGAATAAAGGAAATAGTGTTTCCCAAATTGAATATGCTAAAATTATTGGAAGCCTTATGTTCCTAATGAACTATACTCGGCTTGATATTGCCTACGCCGTGAGCAGACTTAGTAGATATACTCACAACCCCAGTAGTGATCACCGAGTTGCACTTAGATGCTTACTTAAGTACCTTAAGGGTACTATGGATTGGAAATTAGAGTATGTTGACTTTTTTGCGGTTTTAGAAGAATAATGTGACGCCAACTGGGTTTCTGATAACGACGAGGTAAGCTCTATAAGTGGGTATGTTTTTACTTTGGGTGGAGTAGCAATCTCGTGGAAATCCGCAAAACAAACTTATATTGCTCGCTCTAATATAGAGTCAGAGTTTATAGCTATTGACTTAGTTGGGCAATAAGCTGAGTGGCTCAGAACTTTGTTAGCAGAGTTTCCGTTGTGGGGAAGACCGACTCCTCTAGTTTCCTTGTTGTGTGATTCACAAGTTGCGATTTGTGTGGCTAAGAACCAAGCTTACAATGGTAAGAAAAGACACATTCGCATAAGACACGAGTCGATTAGACACTTGATAAGGAATGAAGTACTTGCTTTAGAGTACGTGAAGTCGGAAAGGAACCTAGCAGATCCGCTTACCAAAGGGTTAAGCAAGAAGTTGGTTCTAGATTCGTCGAGGGGGATAGGTTTAAAGCCCATTGGTTAAGGAATTCGTGGTGGATACCCAACTTAGTTATCTAAGTTCAATGAGGTCAAACGAAACAATGGAAAGACTCATAGTGTACATTTCTCCATACCTATCCCTATGATGAATAATGTACATGCCCAAGATGAGCTCAATTGCTCTTAATAAATTCATAGCCCAGGTTTGGGGTGGTCTTAGTAAAAAAGACTTGATGAATTTATCAATTTTGGTTGAATATCTATTCTTAATAAGTTCATAACCCAGTGTTAAGTGGGTAGTCCCAAATGAAAATGATTAAATGAACTTACCGCTAGAGAGGTTGAGCTTCACTGAAACTCTTAATGAATTCAAACCCAAGTGTTTGGGAGTTCCTATTGAGAAGGACATGTTGAATTCACCGATAAACGAGGTTGAATATTTATTCTTAATGATTTCTTAACCCAGAGTTTGGGTGGTTCATTTAATATGAACTTGAAGAAAATCACCATACCCTTTGAGAGGCTGAGCTAATATGAAAGCTCTTAATTATTTCATAGTCCTATGAGGATGGTTTTATTGAGAAACACCTGGTGAAATAACCTACGTAAGTGAGAAGTATTAGTCATCTTCTATGAAAAACATTGGGCCTTTTTTCTAAAACACTTACTAGAATCCTGAGGTAAGATGGCCAAATATATACTTTCGTATATATATATATATATCTTACACATCGAGAACTTCGGTGGATGAAGGGGTTAGTTGTGTGTTATGAGTTTACCCCAATCTTAGAAAGTTCAAGACTAGTTTCACTTGTCTAAGAGAAGGATTGTTCATCATCACTATGTACTAGTTCAAGATACGTTCACTAGTGCTTAAGCAACTAATCTCGCTATTGCTCTTCTGATAAGGATATTTATCGAGTTTCGGAAGAATTCTTTCGCATTAGTGGGGGAATGTTGGTAATGCAAAAGATGGTAATCCCGCATTGAGTGGGTAAATATCATGTGAAAGATATTTATGTCATTCATTCTCCCATCCCTTGTTGAGTGATAGAGAACAAGGGCCAATCTCAAGCGTCGCCGCCGCCGTCCGTCTTGTCTCGGTTCGTGCTTGTGGTAAGTGGTAATACGTGTCGAAGACACGTCCGCACGTGAAGTATTCTTTTTGGAGAAAATTCGTAAGGAATTTTCAGAGAATAAAAAGAAAGGTTGTGAAAGAATATTTCTTTTGGTTTTTATAGACTGCATAGAGGGACTGTCTGATTTAAATTTCAGAAGTTTTGATTTTTGAATTTTAATCAGCCAGTTACAGATGTAACTACAGTAGTAACTGCAAGAGTTACAAACGTCTGGAAATTATATATTGCATCTGGATGCTTTGAGAGCCAGATTCATTTGTTTAATTTTCAACAGTTTTGTATTATAATGATAGCAGTTACAAGTGTTTAATTCGGATAATAAAATCAGAATTTAATCTGATTTTTATCAGACGAATTTACCCCTGCATGCATCCTATAAATAGAGAAGCAAGTTGGCTTCTCAATATATCTAATTCACTCAGAAAATATTCCCTCAAAAGCTCTCACAGCTTACTTTTATATCTGGTGATCAGAGGAGCAATACCATCGCAGTTCACTTCGATTTCGGTGTATGATTTTTGGAGCGACCATGATAACCTCGGGGGATGATCCGCCTGTTACAACGGTTACACACATCGGGGCAAATTTATTTCTAAGGCAATGGTTCCACCACGACACGGTTACGAATTTTTCTGTCGTTTACCTATTTTATTTTTTTCAGTCATTGCTAACGGTGTTGTTTTGCATAACATTTATCCAACATTTCTAACGTCTCTGGTCCTGGCCTGCTCCCTTTACTGGAGAAACCTATGAGTGTAGGATATTCTCTCTTTGCAGCCTCCTTTCAAAAGAAAATAAAAAGTGAGACGTATAATTTTGATCCACTGAACTGTAACTAGTAAAGAAAGCTTATAAATTTGAACCTAGGATATTTCCAAATGTGTGATGATAAACGAGTTTAAGTTGCTGAGAAATGATGACATTTAACTTTGGTGCACGGATAATAGCGATAAGGGACGAAGCTCAGATTTAAAAGTTAGAGGTAAAATACAAATTTTAAAGGGTAATATTTTGATACACAGTCCGTGTAAAGTTTATTTTGTACAGGTCTATATTTTTGTCTTATAAAATACAAATCTTAAATTTCTAACGCTAACACCCTAAACCTTAATCCTAACACCCATAAACCCTAAACTCTAAATTTTAAACACTAACCTTAAATTCTAAACCCTAAACTCCTAACATTTAAACCCTAAACTACAATCTTAATCCTTAAAATAAAAAAGAACGTGTAAATTAAAGTTTACACGGACTGTGTATTAAAGTTTTTCTCAATTTTAAAATGTGAGGAGGGTAAATTCATAATTATTTGTTTTTCAGAAAAAATATAAAGAGGTAAAAGACAAAATAGATTCCCTACGGGGGGACAATAGCCCCTTTCATTAACAATATACCTCGCCCCTAGAAGCGATAGCCTTAAATCTGATTTTTCTATATTATAATTTTATTTTAAAACAGCTTGCTTAAGTGCTCAAAATACTTTATTTTTTTCATTTAATTGTTTAAATTATTTTTTAGATCAATCAGGCGGCTAAAATTTTTATTTTTGTCGATATAAGTATCTAACATAGAAGAAACACCCAATCTTTAATTAACATGTGGTCAAAAAACCTAAATTCACAAAAGAATTCGGCATCTATTTAGACAAAAACTAAAACTTAAAGCACCTAGTTTGACGAGAAAAAGTTTAGACACTATTTAAACCAAAAATAAAAGCTTTAGACATCTATTTTATCTAAAAAGAGTGTAGACACCTAAATAAAAAAATATGATATTTTGTGCACTTATTCTATATTTAATGTAACACCCATTTCCCGTATTCATCGTTGAATAAGAGTTAGGGATGTCACATGATACTTGTAAAATAATTCTTTAATATTAAGAAAATCTTTTTTTACTGTAAAAAGTAGTTAATCACGTAAAATTTAAACTTAATAATTTTACATTATATTTTGATTCTAGATTCAGGCAGCAACTTAACAATTTGATCCATTAGCATATAAATAATAAAACTGTCTGAAAACTGCCTAATTTAAAATCATTCAGATTCTGAGTAAAATACGATTCATATCAGAGCAGGCTTCACATGTTACTATATATGCCGACTAGTAAATATCATATAACATAAAAATTATATTACTGATACTGATGTACCTGTTTTCGATAGATGATGTTCACTAATGCTCCTTACTCCCAATGCTTCTCTTTTCCTACGCGTGAAACATTCACACGCTAAGTATAACTTAGTGAGGCATTATACATAATCATAAAATAAGTATTGAAATAAATGAAAATATGGCTAAGCAAAAATCATATCAAATCTTTCATGTACTTATATACAATCACATATAAGAAATGGTGAATTTCATATACATTTACTTTATAATTATCCCAAGAATTTGTATAAAGATAAACTAAAGTATGCAAGGTCAGTACTCCTTGAGTACTGGTCACCGAAGTGACAATAACATATAGACACATAAAAGTGTCGAAAACATATAGACACATAAGTGCCGAAAACATATAGATCCGAAGATCGGTGTATAGCTATACTACAATCCTTGACTGCTAGACCTCTAATGGCATGCCACTATACTGTAACTCTCTATCATAAACTTGGGCAAATAATTTCATATAATTAACTTGTAAATTATCATTTGATAAGTGATTCATATATCACCATTATTCAATAATAACTTATCAAAATAAAACATAATAGGGCAATTCATACCATAACATGTACTAACCTTTTTTTCCTTTGTTTGTGAATCATCATATAACTTATAGAAAAACCATGTTATCATTTTAATAAAATCAAATAAATATAATTTATAAAAGTTTACTAAAATACATTTCAAAACATATAAATGCACTCACCTGTGCCATTTATTATCTTGCCTCACTAAGCTTACTCATTAATCTTTTCATTTCCTTGAATGCTTATACCTTCCCTAGTATTTCTTGCAACTGTAGAAATCAATCGAATATACTTATTACTATACACTTACTTAATTCGAGTTTAACATTGCCAAATAAAATATTAATGTTTGCCATATATCTTATTTTGGGTCCTTAATGACCATTTTGAATATTTGGCAATTATTCATGCCTTAATTTTCAATTCTTTCATTTTAATCCCTTACTTTGTCATTCTTGCCAAAATAGTACTTTTTCATCAATTCAAACTAATTTGATCATAATTTCAACAGTTTGCAGATAAGCTTCTAATATCACAATTCCACTATTTTCATCAACGGAAATAATTTTCTTACAATGTAGTCCCTAATTTCTTTGAATTGCTGAAAAGATCCTTAACTTTTCAAAATTTACAATTTGGTCCTAAATTGTCAATTCAAGCCCAAAGCATCATTTTCTACTCATTTCCATCATCAAATAAATTTCTCACCATAAATTCATCATTTTCCCCATCAAACTAAAATTCAAGAATGGTCCTATTTTCCATCATCTTCGAAATGGTCACTAAATTCTTCCAAATAGGAAATTTTCATTCTAGCATCAAAATCAAGCTTTTTGAATCACAAATATTTCAGTTTCATCATTAATTTCCAAATCCCTAACAAAACCTTAAATTTCAAGATTAGGGTTTATAACTTCCAACATGAAATTAACTTGATTTCAAGCTTGTTTTCATCACAACTAGGCTTAATTCATCATCTACTACTTGAATTCCATAAATTTTCCATGAAACCCTAATTTCTCTCTCTTCAAACCCTAATCCAAAACTTCATAATTCTATGAAATTTTAACATCAAAATGTAGAGAATGAAGAGTAGATCACTTTACCTCAAAGAACCTTGCTTGAATTCTTGATCAAAAGCCTTAAAATTGGCTAGGAAATTTTTTTTCCTATTTTCCCCTTCTTTTTTCCTTGCTCTCGAAATGCATGAGGAGAAAGATGATCAATTTGTTCATCTTTTATAGAAAAATGCCACATGTTTTCTTAAAAAAATAAATTTTAAATTTATTTTCACTCTTTCCAAAATTACCCTCTAACTAAATAAAAATTACATCTAGTTCAAATTTATGTCATCCCATTACATTTGAACTAGGTTGGTTCCAATCCAACTGGCCATCATCATAAAATATCATTTATGATTTTTGTTTGATATAATTTCCCGATTTTCACCTTTTACGATTTTTCCTCTATCGAACTATCAACTCTAATCCGGGAATCACATATTTCCCTAATTCCATGAATAAATTCATATTTTCATATAAAATCCTCCATTTAATAAAGTCAAACTTAGAAATTTGACTAGATCCAAAAATACCTACCCGAAATCTTTATCGGGTAACATCTTTCTTGAAAATCCTTCATTAAGCATTTATATGAATCTTTCCCACTTCTTCTGAGTCCTTTTTACAAATCAAAATACTGTTATGTGACACTTCCCAAAAGGTCACCAAAAACTTTTCTCTAATCTGAGCACGCTTAACAAATTTATTCGATCAAAATTTTTATATTTTCTACTGCATCCTAACCTCCAAAACTATTACCAAAATCCTTATTATGATCGAATTTATCCTCATACTGAATAAAAATCATCTTTGGGAAAATTTATACTTGGGTCCCTAAACTTTTACCAACTTTTCATTTTGGTCACTATCTTTTATCTTTTGTCATTTTAATCACTAAGTTAGCCTTATGACAAAATCTTAGTACTAAATGACCCTTATATAACTTAGTAAAATTTTCGGGGTATTACATTTAAACCAAAATATTTTATATGTACTTAAATCAGTGACAGTGAATGACGTGCATAAGACTCCGGGATGCAAAAATGCAAAGGAAGAAAGAACAGTAAAAAGATAGAAAAGGAAGGGTGGAATCCAAAATAGGTGATTAATTATCTCAAAAATGTAAACTATGAACAGATTATTGTATAGAAGTTTTACTTTTGTTGCGAAAAATGGTTTAACCAACATCATACATATATGACAAAAGAAGAAATGATTGACAGGAAACTTGATCATATTCATAAAGTGGGGCATAAGCATCATATCGAGTTGGTTTTAAGCCAGGGTCATTTCGGGTCGGAATCGGATAGGTTTACTAACACTAGAAAATGCAGTAACAGGAATGAAATAGACATCAAACCACCAAAACTTATGAGAAAGATCAAGGGTCTCCAGAGAAAGTAAAGAAGGGATCATGAAATTAAGATAAAAATTATGCTTACCACTTGGCAATGTCTAAATCATCAGAACCTCCACTTCTGGAATCAGAAAGTAAAGGGAGTAAATTTCAAATGCTGGATTATAATGTTAATAAAAGCACCAACTAGCTGATTCACTATGCATGTTGTGGGAGGAGAAAGGGGAGAAAAGATAAGACAACATTCATGCTTCAGAGTACAATCGAACTAAGCGTAAAGAATCAAAAGTGGTTTCCAAACGCCATTCCCTCTGCTTTTTGCTCAGTGGTCTTCCTTTCCCTGCTTTTTCTCTATTTACTCTCACATCAGCCAAACCCCAGGTGCAACATTTCGTTTCCATGTCAAAAGAGACAAGCCTGAAAACACCATCAGCTTCTGACAGTTTACCGCTGTCGGCTATCTCAGTCACATATTTCACATACAGAGAGCGGCCCTTGAACCGGTCTAGATCTTCTGGTATACGAACTACTCTTTCAACACCGGGAGATGAAACCTGAAAATAACGAACTTTTAGATCTAACAGCTAAAATAATTTTAGTATGATGTGTAACCAAATACGAGCTTCATCTTTATGGAATTAATCACTAAAGGTTGTGGAAGACATACTAACTTTTGATCCTAAAAAACATGGCACTTGATGATGTCTGCAGTCTAGTGTACTTAACCTAAGGCTAAATAAGCTGTAATTATATTGTACCATAAAATAGGTTTGCCTGCTCAGAAAGGAACTTTTTCTTTTACCACAATCACAAAAGAAATAACAGAAAACAGAAAGATAGTGTTTCGGAAATATCACCACCTCCAAGGTTATATTCTCTGCTACTGATCTTGCAAGTTCAGCTTCATCCAACTTTGCTCTGTAACTTACGGAAAAGGCTTCAATATCTTCCATGCTAGAGGAACCAGATCTGTTGGATCATTATAAATTAGAGTCCAGAGGCATTCTTTGGCCTTAAGCGGATAGTTTATAAAGAGAAGAAAATTAACAAAGAGCTAACTGAGAACAATTAAACCATAAAAAACCAAAAGAAATCATGATAATGGTGACTTCACAATTAACATATTTTTGAACGAAAAGGGAGACTCAGTGTCCAGAAAAGACTTGGAAGCTATATTGATAAACAACAGGTGATCACAAATTCTTTGATTTCACATGCTAACACAACACGTTGCATGTCTAAAGGAAGGGGACGAGCTGATGAAAAGCTATCCATTTAAAATAATTCAAAAGGCACTTTCACTATATGTTGCTAGTTAAACTTTTAGGATCACCATAAAGGAGGCCATATTAGAAGTAAATATTGCTGTTATAACTAAAAGTACCATCAATATGGAAATTTAATTGGTTGAAGCTCAATTGCTCGTTCAACCTCAAGTCTTACAATAAGAATTTTGCATTAGTTTAAATTATAGCTTTCACTTTCAATAAGGTGCAAAGTATTAAAAATGGGAAACATTCAAGAATATCCTATTAAATTCATTCATGTGTATCATTCAATATCAAACCTATTATTATTCATTAGCCGATACATGCAAACAAAGCAATATAAAATCAGGTGTAAGAGTATACAGGTTACTTGACAAAATATCACCACGTTATTAATTAAGAAAGCAGATTTACCAGCATTTCCCTTTCTAGAAAAAGAAAAATGCTTACTTATTTGTGAGACTTTCGACACGGACTTGAATGGAGGAATTTGACAATGTTTTGAAGGCATATATACCCAAATCACCACCAAAGGATTGACATACATCCTCACCTAATAATAATGCTTCTTTATCTCACCATGTTCCAGCAAGAGAAATTCCTCCTCCTCCAGCTCCATCACCGGCCTTCAAAAATATACACCCAAGTTTTACCAAATTGCGCATGCTTTGACCAACAAACACATGAAATGTTGCAAATAACTCTTGTAGTACAACTTACACAGAGTTCAGTATCATTTCCTGCATACTCCTCTTCAAAAAAAGTCATCATCGTCGTCCATCATTGATTCATCTATGCAGTCGAGAAAATTCATTTAACGTCTGAGATTCATTCAACATATAAGAACTCTACGGAAATTGTAAAGAATGAAAAAGGTAAACATTATTTGTTTGAACCTTTTAGCGACTAGCATAACCAGGGGTATAACAAAGTTTAATCAAGTTAAACTCAATGATAAAGCCTCATGCCCCCATCTCCAGCTTGACTATAAACTCAACATGACAATCCAGTTTCATGCTTGATTGAGTTTTTCTTTTCAAACTCGAGCTTAAGTGAGGAAATAATCAAGTTACTTGAGTGTCGAATTATTATACTTATGATTGAAATTTCTATAAATCATTTGAAGTAGCTTTCAAAGTTTGAGGGCTAAAAAGGTTCAATAAGTTCGGGCAGCTTCGTCAGGCAGGGTAGTAAGATGCTTGCACTCGATATAAGGAATCACTTGAGTTAATCCATCTCACGTTCCACTCGACTAGTTACGAGTGTTGCCCGAGTTGAGCCAGCTCTCAACTTACTCCTAGTCTCCTACTATAATTATTGAAAAAGGACATTTTTTGTTCTGGAAATTCCCAACTTTCATTTAGCTCAATTAGCAATCAAATAGAGCAGAAACACTGAAGCTTAAAACACGCAATCATACACAGATAGAGCAAATGGGTATTTAGTATTCATAAAATTACCATCTTCGAAGTCATCAAAAAGAAGCTGCTCGTCTTCCTCGTCAATTGAAACTTCTTCCACAAGGGTTGGTTCCAAAGGCGGCTCGGACTTGGTGTTTTTCTTCCTGGAGTGAATCACTAACGGAGGAGAAGACTTGTTTGAGATTCTAGCAAAAGGATATGTCCGAAACGGTGACGAAACATTGTGTGCTGAGCCTCGAGACTTGTAAAAGCTACAGCCACAAGTAATGGTGGCGGGAAATGGTGATGCTGGTGGTACATGTGGAGGCGAAGGTGATAATGGAATTGAAAACTGTTTTAAATTCCAACCTGAAACTAATAAATCCATCCCTGAAATTATGAAGAATTTGAAGGTTACTGCTTTTTTTTCGTCTGCTCTAAACAATTGTGCTGTCAAAGCAATGTCTCAAGATATAGAACGCTGAGAAAGGAAAACGCGACCAAGTGGAAAGAGTTTGCTAAACGATGTCGGTTACTCTAGTATAGACTGTTTATTAGTGAGCCTCAGCAGACTCATTCTGGGCTCGACTGTTTCTTACCTTTCTAAAGCCCCAATATATGTTTATATTAAGGGTAAATTACCTTAGTGACCACCGAACTAATTGGTGATACCTATTTTGACATTGAACCACTAAACTTATTAAATTGATTTATTTTGACCACTGCCGTTAAAAAACTAACGGAGGGGGTGATGTGACAGTTAATAGAAAATTTTGAAATTATACATTTAGTCATTGTTATTTACCTATTATATCAATTTAGTCATAATTTTAATTTAATTAAATAAAATTAATCAACCAATCAAATGATGGCATGTGTCATCATCCAATTGGATAAATTTACTCAAATTTTAATTCATTTTTATTTAATATATTTTTCTCTCCAACCAGGTTAAAGGAAAATTGAAGAGGAAAGATAAGTTTAGTGTGGATTGAACCTATATCATCCAAGTTAAAAACCCCACATGTTTGTCATTGATTCAACTCATTTTTAGTGTAATGAATTGCACCATTTAATATATATATAAGAAAGTAAATGCTAGGGAATAAAAAAATAAAAATGGTTGAAAGGGGACTCATACTTAGATCACTTTGGATGTGTATAATTATACAAACATTCGATTTAATTTAAATCTAAAAATTATTAAATATTTGATTTAAAAAAAATCGATTTAAAAGAAAAAAATTATATTTAAAATATTTGAATATTTGTTCATATTTAAATTAAATCGAATATCTATTAAAATATTAAATATTTGATATAGAAAATTTAAATTAATTATTTTTTTAATATTTTAATAAATATTCAATTTAATTTAAATATGAAAAAGAAAAAATATTCAAATATTTTAAATCAAATTTCTTTTCTTTTTAAATCGAATATTTAATAATTTTCAGATTTAAATTAAATCAAATTTTTGTGTGATTATACACATCCCAAGTGATCTAAGTTCGAATCCACTTTCAACCATTTTTAGTTTTTTATTCCCTAGCATTTACTGTCTTATAGATATATATATATATATATATATATATATTAAATGGTGTCACGTCACCCATCCGCTAGTTTTTTAACTGCAGTTGTCAAAATAAGTCAATTTAATAAGTTTGGTGGTCTGATTGACAATTTTAATAGTTCGGTGATCAAAATAGATATCCAATTAATTCGGTAGTTACTGGGTAGTTTACTCTTATATTAAATATATTATATTTAATATTTAATTATATTTTTAAACGTGTCAGAACTTGGAAAATATATTTGAAAAGGACGACTTACACACTATTAATTTTTGAATTAACTTGTAAATAAATATTAAAAATTTAAAGAACTCAATATGTAATTAATTACGTTTATTTTGTTTGAACAAAATAGTGAAGAAAAAAAGGGGAAAAAAATAAGAAACCCACAACCCTACGACTGTCCCCTTTCCTCCCCTTTGTTTGAAGAATCTCATGCCTTGTTGTCGCCGATTTTTCCACGATTTTTATTGCGCTGTTAACTTCATTAGCGGTGATTAAATATAAACCTGTTGAGTAATTAGCAGGTAATTGATAGTTGATAATAAATTATATTAGCTAATAATTGATTGTATTAGTTGATTTAACTAGCGGATTGTATTAGCTAATTGTATAAAGTGTTTGGTAAAATTAATTGATAGCTGATAGCTATTTGACTATTTAAACAAGCAAAATGACATATAAGAACATGATTATATTCGATGTTTGTTTGAATAGTTTATTAGTTACCAATACTTTGTATCTATTGCCGTTCAAAAAAATATTTTGTATCTATTAATATTAATTAAATTATAAAAATATTTTTTAAATATAACAATAATAAGCATATTTGAAGGATTTATATATATTACTTTATTATTCATATAATTATTTTTAATACAATTTAATTAATTATTAAATTTAAATAAAATTATAAATGTGTGAGAATAAAATAAAAATAAAAAAGTATTACTTTACAAATGTCACAGTATAAATATGTGAAAGTAAAAAATTAAAATAGAAAATGTTAAATTTAGGTTATTTGAAAGTTTTTGATAATTGTTAAGGGTAAAAGGGTCTTTATAACTATTATGTCAAATCGCTAATTTCAAAAAGTTCCTATTAACAGTTTTTTTAAAATTAGAGGTTTCACCCAAATCTGCTATTCACCAAACATCCAAATTAGTAGATTTGACCGCTCTAATATTAGCTCAAACCTTTAATTTTAGTTCAAACCGTTATTTACCAAACAGACCATAACCATGTCCTCCCATTTCTCTGCTTAAAAGTTCATTTCCTTTTTTCTCAAATATCAAATTTTATTTGTTAATTATGTAGTGTTAAATTAGTTAAATTAATTTGATTTATGATTAAATTAATAGATTTTTTATTATGGTATGTAACGGTGTGTACTACTATCGATATGTAGTAGGGATGAGCATTTTACCTGGCCCGATTGGGTCGTATTTTTTATTAGAAATTTAGTTCTGGGTTTAAGGTGAAAAAATTTGACCCGACCTGAAATTAATAGTGTAATAATACCTCTTCTTTATATTTTTACAATTAGGTCCTTAAAATTAATTTTTTTTATAGATCAGGTCGATTCAAATTAGGGTCAAGTTTAAGTATATAAATTTTGGGCCGATTTTTTTAAAGGATGTGGTCGGGTCAATTTCGAATTTAGGATGCTTATGTTTGGGTCGGATTTAGATCGGCCAAAAACTCGATCCAACCCATCTTCGTCCCTAATCTATAGTGATGAGTTGCTTATTCTAAAATTTTCCTAAAACCTCAAAATTAATTTAAAAAGTAATATTATTATTGTGATCACAATTATAAATATAACTAATACCTATCTAAACAATTATCACAATGATTAATCATTATAAAATACAAATAGGTTGATAATCAAAATAAAATATATTTTTTTTTATTAAAAATGGGGAATGATACCATATACCTCGTTAAAAAACCTCCCTAACTTAAGTGGAAGAAAAAGAGTATATATGGTGTCATTACAAGAGCAAAAAGATTACACTTGACAAACAAAGATGTTGCAAAAACAGAACAGATCCCTCAAGTTACACCATTGTCGACCCTATTATGGCGAAAATACGAAGGACCATCACGATCACGGGCAAAGAGTGGCTGGGCTAAAACAACGCATCATCTAGAACCATCGATTGAAAATCCGGTGATAGAGTAAGCTTCGACATACAATCGACAACCATATTTTGCTCACGAGGTACCCAGAGAAAATTGAGAGTCCAGTTTCGATTCCAATAGTGAGGAGATAGTACGAACTAGGGGAAGCGGGCTAGAAGAAGCTTTAGGGTCAAGAGCCATGTGGATTGTAGTGGAATTATCTTATTGAGCTTGCAAACGAACAAGACCAACAGACCAAGCCACTTGAAGACCAACAACGATGCTCCAAAGCTCGGCTTGAAACGGGGAGACAATGCCTACAGACTTGTGAAAACCTTTTGATCTAATCGCCCGATGGACTACGGATCACACCTATAACACTCTGAAAATCGGTCTAGTTAGAATTGAGTTCCGGCGATCTGAAATCCTACATCAGAAAGATCCAAATATTGCGTTGACTTTGACCCTATGGTCAATTATATCGATTGTGGACTCTAATTAAATAATTTCATTGATTAAGGACCTTATTAAATTTATCGAAATATTGTTTAGTGGCTTAATTATAAAAATTGAAATTATTGGGGCAAAACCTTTAGGAATACAAAGATGAGAGATTAACCTTGCGATTAGCCCCTCAACCTTTTAGTCATCAATTACGTGGATGAAGGAGATTAAGTTCCTTCATCCTAAGGAAACCTTTAAGCTTTGGTTCATAAAAAGCTTTATAAAAAGAAGGAAACATTCACCAGATATCTTTTACTAAGCAAGCACCTCTCTTTTTCTTTAACCTTCAAGCAAGCACCACCATTGGAGCTTGAACTTAAGCAACCTCCAAGGAGATTATTGCCCGGCATGCACAACCAATCCTATTAATACTTGGTAAAAGTGGTAAGAAGCTCAACCGTAGAGACTTGAAGGTATGATTGCATGTTCTTGATAAACAACAGTAGTTTTGATAGTGCATGTGCTCAGGTCTCAACTTAATGTTATTTGATAGGTTTAATTCTTATAAGCTACCCTTAAAAATTTAATCTTGATAATAAGTAATAATCATTCTAAGCTTTTCTAGTGATTATCTAATAAAGATAGATTAGATTGCATAAGCTTTCCTCGCAATTCTAAACTAAGCTATTTGAATTAATATAAAAATATCTCTTGTGAAGAATAATGATCTAAAATCTTGAATTAATATTCCAAGACCTATCTTAACTAGATATCTTTCCATAATTAAACTTTTCTTTATTTTAAATTGCTTCTTTCAATCAAAATTCTAAACCCTCATTTTATTTTAATACATTTACTTGTGAATTTAATTTTTTATCGTTCTCTCTGGGATCGACCTACTTGCCGCTACTACAAAATCCAAAAATCAAGTAGGTATTTATTTTTTACGAATTCAACACCCATCACCGAGGAATACTGCTTAGTAAGACTGGGATCAGAGGGGGCAGAAGGATTAGCCTTCTCTTTCCCACGAGCCTTAGAAGCATTAGGCTTATGAATCGTAGGGGCGGCAAAGGGAGTAGTGGATTCAGCAATGGGCTCCGAAAGAGACATGGGTGTTGCGGAATCAACAGGTTCCGGAGGAACAGCAACGGTTTCTAGACCAGATGCAGCAGCTGGATTACCTGGCCTAAGTTGAACATCCTCCTCAAAAATAGGGTTAAACCGAGAGCCTTGAGCTACAATAGGTGAAGGAGCTGCTTTCAGGGTAGCATCCTATGAGAGGGTCGACGTTGGTGACGTTCAACCATCATCCATGGCCCAAAAGATTCAGTATCCGAAGGAACGGTCGGAGCAATAGGAGTGGTCGAGAGAGGTAAACTAGAGGTTTTTGTAGATGTAGGACAAATGTCCTTTACATGCCTATATTTACCACACTCGAAACAAATAGTTGGCAAAGATTCATATTCCACAACCTGTAATTTACCATTGATAAGAAGCTTTGAAACCAGCGGTTTTCGGAGATCGATGCTAACTGCCATTCGCGCGAAATGCCCCCTATGACCACAAGCAGTCTGATAATCAATCCTTATAACCTGATCAATACATTCACCAATAGTCGTAATCATGCTCTTCTGATAAAGCGTAACTGGAAGTCCTGGCAAGCGAATCCAAGCCACGACACGGTTGGGGTGGGGTTGCGATGTTGAAAAGTCAACAGTCTAAGGTTCCACTATAAGGTAATGACCAAAAATCACCCATGGTCCACTAGAAACAGCTTTATCGTAATCGGATTGGGTGCGGAATGTAGCTAAGAAGTAGTCATTCTCAATATCCATGAGGCGAAAAGCTTGAGATGGCTTCCAACGATCATAGAGCCGTGTACGGAAAGTGTTATAACCAATACGCCAGCTAAGGAGTTTAAGGACAACAGTCATGTGAATATTCTTGACAACCTCTTCCTCATCGATGATTTCGTCAACACCCAGGTGTTGAGAAAATTCAGAGGCCATTAGAGTATCTCGATAAGAAGGCGGGGTTGATGAATGGAGAATTGCAGGAACAACTAAAGGCTAGGGCTAGGAACCAAGGGCAGGCAAAGCATCGACCGACAGAGGAAGCAATGGAACAGTAGCACCAATGTGGTTCGGGGTCAGATCAGAATTATCCGATTCAGACACATCCATTGCAGATGGAAGATCATTAGCAGGTGGGCCAGGGGATCTATTAGGGTCATGAGGCTCCGGGAGGATCCGCGGCCGTTGACGGGGATAAGGCAAAAGGGATGATGGGATTTGGGAAAATACAGAGCATGCTAGGGTTTTATATTATAAAATTTAAATTAAAATAAATATATATTAAATACTCGCACATGATATTTAGGCACGATAATATTTAAACTTGAAACCTTGAGATTTGAAAACGTAATGTTATTATTCAACCAAAATTTCGTCGACATAAACATCAAATTCGTTAAATTAAGACTTAAAGGGTAAATTTGACCATAGAATAAATCTAAAGGATGAGTATGTCACGCTCGACGAGCACCACTAACGATGAGCACCGATGAACACCATTAATTTAATTTATAAAAATTTAAAATACTCACCGTATAATTATAAATTATTTTAAAATCAGAAGATAAATTAATTAAAATACATTATTTTATTTTTAATTTTCTTTTAAACATAATTAGATTAAAATATCTACCCCTAAATTAAAAAATCATAATTTTTGTTCATTTGAAATTCAAGCCGTCGCTGGCCTCTTGCCGCCGGCCACATACTCGCCGCCCCTGCGTAGCCGCCGTTCCCCACCGATGAACATCATTTAACCGATGAGCATCGTCGTTCCCTTTCATTTGAATATCCCCTTCATTTGTATCACAGAGGTGTTTAATGTCCATGGCCGAAAATGATGCCATGGCTCAACGGCGGCCACGCAGGGGGCGGTAGGGCAGCGACAGCGGCAGGGCAGTGGCGACTTGAATTTCAAATGAACAAAAATTAAAGTTTTGTATTTTAGAGGTAGGTATTTTAATTTAATTATGTTTAAAATAAAATTAAAAATAAAATAATGTATTTTAATTAATTTACCTTTTAATTTTTAAATAATTTATAATTATACGGCGAGTCCTTTATATTTTTAATCTTATAAATTGAATTAATAATGCTCATCGGTGCTCGTCGTTAGTAGTGCTCATCGGTGCTCGTCGAGCATTGTAAAATTTTCTTAAATCTAAATCAGTAATTTTGTCTCTATTTTTTAATTGTATTAATTTTACACTCAAAGTCATTTAATTACATCACTTTTGCCCTTGATGTTATTTAATTTTGACGATTAAATTACTTTTAGGACAAACTTAATGTAATTAATTGACTTTGAAGATAAAAATAATGCATCTAAAAAATATGGAGAACGATATTAATTTAAGTTTACTTTAAGAAGAAACTAGGTTAGTGTCATGATTTAACCAAGTATCAATTCAAGTAAAATTTAATTAAAAAATGATTAATTAATAACATTACAATGATGTGTTCATGCATTTCTTTGTTACGGCGTTGGCTAAGCTGATTAAGCAACGAACTAAGTCAAACATTTAAGCTGATTAATAATAACATTAAAATGATTAAGCAATTGATTGGGCACAGTAATTCCGAAAAGTGGGTCTGCCAACAAGCAGTCGTCGTAGTTAATACGTAAAAAATTTAAGTCAACGAACTACCATACCATTGCTGACGTGGCAACCACCTCCTATTTTTATATTTTCCTCAGCCACGTCAGATCCTTAGTCACAAAAGCAACCCTCTTTCATCCCAGTTTTCAACTCCATCCTCTCAAACGACGGCCTGTTACAAATGTCCACCGTCACAGCCTCACTTGGATACGACACCTCAGCCACTACTTCTATTGGTCAAGGCCACGTGGATCATCAACAAAGGTGATCATTTTAGCTTTAAAAGAAAAAGAAAAATTTCTTTTTGCTAACCGCCTTAAGCAAACATTTGGTTTTCGTTTTCCTTTCATCCAATCACTATTCTTTTAATTTGATTTCTCCATTATTAATTCCATCTCTCAGAATTGAAAACCCCTGATTTTAGTGTGGAATTTCGACGATAGGTTTGAGCCTTTTCTCTTTTTTCACTAAAGAAAAAATACATTATCTCCCACGTTTTCTGCAATATTTATATTGTTTTTTATTTTTATTTTCAAGTGGTTTTTAGTACCGTTAGGGCTTATTTCCCTTCAGTGTGATCAACATTCTAGGGTTTTTTTTCAGTATTGCACCTTGTTTTCCTTCTCTATTGTTTAATTTAATCGATTGTTAACTGCTTTCTTTTTCGATTGCAGTTAGGGCTAAGTAATTTTCTTGCTTGGTTGCCGGGAAAACTCAAGAAAATGCTGCTTTGATTGATCGTTGCATCTACGAAAGGTGAGTCAAATACAGTTCTTCACTTCTTTGCTTTGCCTCTCAATTTCAGGAATTACTGCAAATTTGGTAAATTTAATTGAATATGCTTTTCTTGAATGTTGATAAATTGGGGGCATATATACAACAAATGTTTTATCTCTTCGTGTAGGAACTTTTCTAGCTAAGCAATGGACTTCTGTATATTCAGTCTCTTTATGTTGGTTTTTGTCCTCTAAATGAATTTGATGTTGGGTGCTCCTTGTTCTTTTTGAATCTATGCTTCTTAAGAGAGGCTAAAAGATTTGTATTATTCTTGCTGGTTATATATTTATTGCTTATTATCGTATATTGTACACTTTAGCATGTTCTAGTTGATAATGTAATAACCTTTAAATTGATAAGAAGATTGGTAAATGAATGAACAAGTCAAAGGTAAAAGGACTGGTCACTGGAAAGATATTGGTTGTTGGTTTCTCATGCTGGATATCTGTATTGGAATTACCGTTTTTTAGCATCAGTTTTTAGTAACTGAAAGTGGGAAGATTATATTATTCTCATATAGTCGCTCCTGAGCTACACTGTTAAGTGCTTTTCAGCTTTTCACCCATTCAGTTGACTTTTTGAAATTAAGGTGGGTTGTAATTTATTTTCCTTATTTTGAAACTGGAATTTTCATCAGTCAGTGCTTCTGTAATTTGACCAAGCCAATTTTTTGTATGTAGATATGTAATTTATTACCTCTTTCTAGGTAGCTTAGTTCAGTATCCAATCTCCACTGCTTTTCCTTTGTATTATTGGAACTTTGGAACTACATTTATGTGATGCTTCTTTTCAACCTGAATGTCTTTCTGGAATTTCTTGTTGATTTTAAGGTATCTAGTTCTCTACAGGTGATTTTGGTCCTGTTCCACTAGGCTTCTTTCTTTTACTTTTGGAAGCAAGTGATGTTAAGACCATACAAAGGAAATGAGCAGTGAAGAATAATGGAATTGTAGTGTGGTATGATTATTTTGTTCTCAGTTTGGGCATTTTTGACAACAAAGTAAGGGGATTTTCTTTGTAAATTTGGAGTTTTATAGCAGTTGTTTCTCACAGTTAACACAGGAGAAACATATATTGAGCGACTGAAAAACAAGGAGTGGCAAATATATTTCTTGAGTTGTAGATTCTTCAGCAAGTTAAAATTGTGATAGGCTGGCATTGGCCTCTTGGACTGTTGAATAAGATTCGTGTGAGTTACCAATCCATGGGATGGAGAGGCGTCTTCTATTCTTCACTGTTTCTTCTCACCCTAGTTGAATCATCAAGTAGGTCAGAGAAATTATTGTTGTCAGACTTGGGTGCCGAAGAAGCTGTAGAATTCAGCTGGCCAGTCTTCAGTGCTAGCATATTTGTCTTTGTTGCTCTTGTCCTCTCTATGTACCTCATCTTTGAGCATTTAGCTTCTTATAATCAACCAGAGGTTTATTATCATCTTCCTTTCCTTTACTGGATTTTTTCATTTCTTTTGGTTTTAAGTCTGTTATTTTTATGTTGTATGTTTTTATTTTGTGACTTTTCTTCTTCAGGAGCAGAAGTTTTTAATAGGACTCATTCTGATGGTTCCTGTTTATGCATTGGAATCGGTATGACTAAATTAATTATCTATTTTTCTTCCCTCACATCTATCCTTTTTCACTTCACTTTTTTTTTGTTGTATTTTTATGGTTTTCTATCATTAATGGAAATATGTATTTTGTTACATTCATAAAAAGTATCCAATGAATTATTCAATGCATCCTGTTTAGCAGATCCTTGTTCAGAACCCAACAAAGAAAAAAAATATTTAGAAAGTGTGCATCAGTGGTTCAATTTAACTGAATAACATAATTCATGTGCAATCAAAGCACCATATTGGATAGTGTCATTGCCTATATCGCACTGGAGCAGAATTTACTTGTGTTTACCTTATTACTAATATTTGGTGATGTTGAAGCTATTAGCAATTTTGGAGGATTTATGTCGTGCTTTGAAGTTTTTTTATTTTCGTTGGAGGGGGAAATTGTTAGTAAATGAT